>ONZH01006286.1:0-485000 GCA_900303285.1 Rhinella marina | reverse complement strand
TTTAAAGCCTTTTGGAGCAACAGAGAAGTCGATAGCTTATTTTTATAGAGAACTGCCCAATTTTCCGCTCGAATTAGTTTTCATAAATCTTCCCATATGAGCATCATCCATAAACACCGTCCTAACCATAAACTTTCATTCTTGACTAATTTTGATGCCACCAGAGCAGGTTATTGAAGTGTGCCAAGTAACACCACGTATTTCCTATAGTGCCCACTGCAGGAGAATGGTATGAACCATAGCAGCTTCCCCCAGGGATAACAGATGATTGCTGAGAGTTTTTGCTGTAGAGTTGGTGGTGATCACCTGATCATCAGCAGGTCCTTATACAGAACAAGTGCTAGAAAAGAGTATGTTCAATTGTCTACAAATATTCAGTTTTCTTATTTGCTATGTAACTTGACCAGCAAATATAAGGTGACTATTCAAACTACTTAAAGGGTTTTTGTTCAAGATTTTTTCCAAGTATCTGATTGGTGGAGGTCCAACACCGTGTAGCAGTAGCACCGTGGCCTTCTCTCAGCACAGCAGCATACATTTTAAGGCCGTTGTGCTTGGTATGATGTCTCAGTCCCATCCACTTCATAGACCATGTGACCGATGAATATGATGTGACATGGCCTAGGCAAAACTGAGGGAAGGCCTTGGCACTACTGTGAGGACCATGGCTTTCTCACACAGCTGATCAGCAGTGGTCCCAGATGTCAGACCCCCATGGATCAGATACCGATGACCTACCCATCAGTTAAAAAATCTCAAAAACACCTTTAAAAGGATATTCCCATCTCCTACATGGATGGCATATCTCTAGAATATGCCATCAGCATCAAATAGGTCCAGGTCCCACCTCTGGGACTCGCTTGTGATCCCAGGACGGGGCCACCGAAGTGAAGTAGAACGCACTGTGCTAATGGGGCAACTCTCCATTCACTGTTGGCTCGCTATTTCCGGCAGCCTAATAGTGGTGAGTGGAGGGGTGGTGGTGCATACGTGGTACGCTGTCCATTCATCACCATGGGACCTCTGCAAATAGCCATGGGTGCTCACTCAGCTACTTTAGGAACTCCCATAGCAGTGAATGTAGAGCACAGTGGGTATGCGCTTGGTGTTCTCCTTTACTTCAGACGTCCCATCTGGAGATAAGAGCAGGTCCTAGAGGTGGAACCTGCACCTATCTAACATTGATAGTATATCTTAGCGATATGCCATCAATTTCTGAGATGGGTATAACCCTTTAATTGGGCCATGCATCTCAGGTCTATGTCAGCCAAATCATCCAATCTCTGTAGGAACAGCCAACCATCTAATGTGTTGGTAGATGTTTGGGAAGACAAGGTTTCGGCAGGTTGGATTTCAACCAACCAAATCCTTCTGTTCTCATGGAGGTAAGCCAACCACTAGAGATGTCTGATAGGAGCTCTATCCCCTCTACCTTTCACAACACGCATGCATGCGTATGGGAAAGGGGAGTAACTACCATTGTGGCAGACCATGCGACTGCTATGCCCAGGGCAAGATGGGGCCCAGTCTAAGTTGGGATTATCTCCTCTTCTACTGGAGGTGGAAACTTGGTCAGGACTCTACCCTCTAAAGGAACAACTTTTAGCATATGAAGCAGTGGGAAAATGGCCCAAGGGTCACTGAAAAGGGTTCAGGCAGAAACCCTTCTGTCCTGTGTGGGGAGCCTGGTTTGATGCTTGCTATGGGGCCCTTACTTCTCTATGTATGCCACTGGTATGGGGTGATCCAGATAGCAGATTTCCCATGAGCATGGTCAGCTTTACTTGAGTGTCTGGTGCTCTGCATTTGTTTCCAGATTTCTGTTACTTCAAGGCAACGTTGATGCATCAAGGAAGTTAAAAATGAGGATTTCAGAATGGCAGGCTCAGAAAACATCAATGTTATCTGAAAAGGAAATAACGGTAAGAATAAAATACATTTCTGCAGGACAATGACATAACCTTGCAGGAGCGATATTAGATCACTTCATTCAATGAACAGCACCCTTCAAACATCCTGTTAAGAAGCATTATGAATAGGTTGCAATGGTTCAAGAGCTGCCTACAATATCATTTGAAATTAGAGGTTCAGATTCATTGGTTCTCAGATTATTACATGCTCCAGAGATCTCTGTAAGTGTGCACATGAATGTGAAGGGAAGCACAAAATTAACATGATAGACATTGCACTGACCTCCAGCTACTGAAATGCCATTTTATTTTTGTCCTACAGTGAGGCGATCATTATAAATGTCAGAAAAAGACCTAGAATATATATATATATATATATATATATATATATATATATATATATATATACTGTATATGTGCCATAACATTAAAACCACCTGCCATATATTGTGTAGGGCCACCATGTGCTGACCTTTTGAAGAATGGACTTCACTATGACCCTGAAGGTGTCCTGTGGTAGCCAGCACCAACACAGTAGCAGCAGATCTATTAAAGGGGTTGGCCCATCTCATACATTGGGGGCATATCGCTACGATATTTGGCTGTCCACATGATGTAAAAGAAAACTAAATCAGACCAGGCCACCTGCTTCCATTAAATAATGATCATACGTATATCATAAGTAGAGATGAGCGAATCATTCAGAATTTTATTTGCCGAACATTCGTCGAACTTTTCATAAGATTCGTAAATTCGACGAATATATTCGTTGAATCTGCGTATAAAATATACATTATTATGTGGCGTTTAGCGAACATTCGCGCACTAATAACGAACATTCAGTTTTAAAAGGTACGCAACTTCTTTGAACACGTACGCAAGAGCGTACAAATTGCGTACGAAAATGTCGGGCTTTGCTGGAGAGGAATGGTGGAGCAGGAGGAACGCTCTGAGTCTGTCCCCTGGCTACATATGGATACTGTATCAGCAGATGACAGCAGATCATCCGGCTGAGACTAAGATGAGCGTGCCATCCACTCCACTATGTCATCCACTTTCTCCTCCACTACAATTTTGCGCCTTGGTGGGTTAGCCTGGTGGAACAACGGCCAAGTATTGCGAATACTACAAGTAGAAGCTCCAGCTACAGGTCCTTTGGCACTTCTGCCCTGTGCCACCTTCTCCTTTTTTTTTAGAGCTCGAGGTCTGGCTGGAACTGGACCTCTTTTGCTTATCCATTCCAGACATTTTTCACTTCACTCTGTGGCCCTGCAGCTGGTCTTTGTCCCTGTCTCTCTCCCTTTCTCTCTCCCTGCCTGATTAATTACTAGCCCTGCACTTGCCCTGCAGTATCCCTGATGTGTAATATGGATTCCCTGAACAATTACACCCCAATTTCAACAACACAGGTCTCAGAGTCTCAGAACTTCACACACAGTGCTTCTGCTCGTCTCAGCAGTCGCATCAGAAGTGATGCTTCACTGGCTTACCGAGCCTGAGCCAATCAGAGCAAGCCCTGCCCACTAGGTCAGGTGACCGCTTTCTTAGAAACATAGAAACATAGAAGATTGACGGCAGAAAAAGACCACCTGGTCCATCTAGTCTGCCCTTTATCTAGTCTGCCCTTTATTATTCTTCCCGGGCTTTTGCGCACGAATAACAAACTAACAGTAAAAGTTCGCTAATTACTTGAATTCGTACGCAACAGCGTATAGAGTAACTTAAACGTAGCATTAGCATACAATTTATCGGACAAGTACGTAGCGAATGCATAGAAAGCCTTAGGAAAATTTTCGAATCTTAACGGAGCGAATCACCTAATATTCGGATTCGCTTCGCAGCTGAAAATTTCCAAGATTCGATACGAATGATCGAATCGACGAATAGATTCTCTCATCTCTAATCATAAGAATAAGACCACAGTATATCACCATATATAATTCATATGGACTTATGGGGTCATTTATCAAACTGGTGTAAAGTAGAACTGGCTTAGTTGCCCATAGCAACCAGTCAGATTCATCCTTTCATTTTCCAGAGGAGCTGTCCAAAATGAAAGGTGGAATCTGATTGGTTGCTATGGGCAACAAAGCCAGTTCTACTTTACACCAGTTTGATAAATGACCCCCTCAATTCAAAATTACTATTACAACACTAAACACAGGAAAAACATTTAAAATCAGAGTAGAGGTGGTGGACAGTATATATCATTCATAATTTTAGGCACAAGTACACATCAAATCAGATGACAACTATAGCATTAAAGGGGTTGTGCAAGAATGGGGGGTTTTGGCAACCCCCCTCATTTGGTCCCACCTAAAAAAAGAAGTTTACTTACCTGCTTCCTGGCACTGACTCCCTGCTCCTTCTCCTCCCGGCCTGTGGTGTTCTGCTGGGCTCCATTGCTGAAAACATCCGGTTTGACACCACCTGCAGCCAGTCACTGGACACAGAGATGACCACTCCTTTTACGTCATGATAAATAGTCACATGATGCAAGGGGATTCATCACTGCTGCCAGTGATAGGCTGCAGGTGCATCTAACTGGATGTTTTCAGTGAGGGAACCCAGAGTAGTATCTCAGGATCGTAGGAGAAGGAGCAGGGAGTCAGTGCCAGGAAACAGCTAAGTAAACTTCCCTTTACAAGTCTGGCCAAGTGGGATGCTTTGTCCACCCCCCTCATTTCTTGCAGAATCCCTAATCCCTAAAAAGATTGTTAGGAAAAAAAATCACAATATTACTACATATCACAAGTAGCCTGGTGGTTCCCCTGCAGCAAAATCCAGTTCCCCGTATAGGGGTTAAAGGGTGAAAACCAAGGAACTGCCAGGATAATTCCCTCAGTTCTAACCCAACGTTAAACCAGTTGGTTGGCAAAGAGATTCCACACCCACTGCTCGTGACACACATCAATGAGTTTTCAGGCTCCCATAATTCTGATGCAGGTTTATGAGTTGTCCTTCCTTGCACAACTTTTTGTAAAGCCTGGTGAGTATTTTTTTTAAGTTTGCTTTTCTGCTATAAATCACTGTAAAAATTCAGTTTGTGGATCATGACTCTAATTTTTTTTACATTGCTATACCGTATTACCTTTGCAGCTGTCTGTAATGCCATCTGGAAGAACTGTACAAAGGCAATGGAGGGACTGTGATTATGTATTGTAGGGACTCAGTGTGCCTCCATACCGCATCCATGTACCCAAGATGGGTTTGTATATGCATTTGTATAGGGATGGACAAGGAATGAATGACCTAGAATATTGACTAAGGGGTAGGGTAATTGTATCATATGGCTGTCCCTCCACAGTGTAGGTACCTGAAGGTTACACATCTCCAAACCATTTTTTTTTATCAGAGCAACCTATAAAAAGGAGACATTTCTCTTCATGTAGGCTTCATGAAGAGCTTTAAAACATTATTATTACTAATGGTATTACAACCACATTGCCAACTCTTTGTTCCCATAAGCTAACTATGCCTTCACATAAGCCTTTCATTTCCCCATCCCTTGCATTGTATTAATACCTCAATTCTCAACAGTGATATAAGTCTAGATCTAATGATTTATCCAATAATCTCATTGATTTCCACATCATTATAACAGGATGTTGAGTGGAGTCCTCAGTAGTTACTCATGATGCTCCACCAGCGCATGTTTATAAAGGTTTTAGAATTCAATTACAGGAGAACAGATACAATGTTTTTTGTGATTTTTGGCAGTTTATGCTTAAAAAAGCCATTAATTTTGGTTCATGTTGGATTTACGTAAATTTTTGTAACTCTTTCCAAATGTATGCTGCTCTTGACACTGTTTAAAAAGGTACGTGTGGCTTGTATTTTCCATCAACATCAGATAGGTGCAGGTCCTACTGCTTGGACCCACTCTTATCTCCAAACTGAGTTAAAGTGATGGGTCCCACCTCTTTACGACCTCCAAAATGAGGTCGTAAAGAGGTGGGACCTTCACCTAACTAACATTGATGGCATATCCTAGTGATATACCATCAGTCTCTGAGATGAGCCAACCTCTTTAAAGGGGTTATTTGGTAAGATGAAACTATTTAGAAAAGGGTCAGAATGGTTTAAAAAATTAGTCTTATCACTTCTCCGATTCTCCCACCACTGCCATTTCTATACTTGCCAGATTCCTGTTGGTCTCCACTTCCTGGTCCATCTTGACACACAGGAAATGGCAGGAAATACCTGCATAGCCAATCACTGGCTGCAGAGGTGATCCACCTCAGTGAGTGAAAGGCTGAGTGGGCATTTCCTGAGTGTCAAGACTGGACCAAGAAGTAGAGGCCAGATTATTGATGAAATGAGTAATGCATTGTTTATTTTCTTACCCATTCTTCCCCTTTTCTAAAAAAAATGTTATCCCATCGGACAAACCCTTTAATGATTTAACAAGACCTAATGTATTAGGATAGAATAAGAAATCGTAATACCAATAAACCTAATAACAGTAATACTATAGACTGTGGTTACATTAAATAGTGTATTATTAGAATATGTATTGCCTTTACTGTTACTGGTAGTAACAACAGCTTCCTCACCGACAGTCAAGAGAAAAATATAATTATTACCTTACATTTTAGAACTTCATCAAAGTTTGCCAATCACCACTGTGTTTCAAGCATGGGCTCGATGACTCAGTATCACCTAGAGCTGTGTAGCTCGCATGAACCTTTTAAGTGAGAATAGATGTCATTGAGACTCTGAGTAGGTTTTTTTTCATGTTATGAACCCTGACAGAGAATAGTTCTTTTTTTTCATTTGCTTTCATAAAACATTCTTTCCACTTTTCATTGCTTTGCAGGTTACATTTGCCGTGCTAGGAGAGCGTTACATTTTTAGAAATTTAATCTCTGATTTCTGTGTGTGTGTGTGTACAGGTTTCATATTTATACACAGGAGTAAATAAGCAGTCCTTGTTTAGGTTGAAATATAGTTTGCTTTAATAGGTTGGAAAGGTCAAATGAAGGATAAGTGAATAGATGGGTTGCACAAATCTGGAACCGGTGACAACAGAAGCAAAAAGAAAAAAAACATACGACCTACAATCAAGTTTGATCCCTTTCTCAAAACTGGTCTATTTGTTATTTTCTTAATTTAGTAGGATCCTAGTATTTATGCATCTTCAAGGATGAGTAAAGTAGGTCTCCTCTAAATGGGAATGAACACTTGGAAAATGTTTGTGAAGGTTCTTATTCATCATCATGGTGTATCAATAATAATGTCAGAGCTTGGACGATGTTTTGCTAGTCATCCGACTCAATTACTTGTACAAGAAATCACTGCCATTAAATACCGGTGACTTATGCTTCAGTCAGTTCAATCAACAAGAAGTCAAGGACCTCATGGAGGTAAAGCTGAGTTCCCATCACCATTTAGCTTTCCGTTCTTCTGAACCATCAGAAGAAGAGAAAAAAAATAATCAGGATAATGGGAAAAAAATGATCCTGTTGCATCAGTTGTCATCCATTTGAGCCATTTCCATCTGAGATCCATTTTTTAGACAAAAAAAATACTGCATGTGAGATCTTTTTCATCGAAAAAAAACAGATCTCAGATGGAAATGGCTCAAACAGATGACAACTCAATAGGATGCATTTTTTTTTACAGGATCCTGTTTTTTTTCCCCCTCTCTCTTCTTCTGATTAATCAGAAGAACGGAAAGCTAAACAGTGATGTGAACTCAGCCTAATATGTTGATTGGAAAAATGCTACATTAGTTTCTCCCAGGAATACAGATGATACATTTTACAGTATGTTGCCTAGACCAAAAAGAAATCTTTGTTTGTTAGGTTTTCAATGTGAAAAATGTATATGGGTTGGAAGAATTATGCAAGGTTCCCTATATGAAATCATAGGCATGCTTGGATGGGCTGATTGTGATAACAGTTATGGCAGTCATTTACCCACTAGGGGACCAAGGGATTAGGCATGTTGGAATCCAACACAAGGAACCTCTCTTTTCATCCAGTAACAGATTGCCAGGCTGCCTCAAAACACATTAGATTGAAAATCAATCCTGGTTCCCGGTTTGGCCGACTTTAACATGTATGACCAAGTTAAGCTGCTGTGAAGTAACACAAAAATAGTGAGTTTTGAAGAAATGTAGTGGTCAGCCTGAAAAACTGAATGCAGCCGATGAAATACATCAAACTTACTCTTCATATCCAGGAGAAGTCCAAACCTTCTACCGTCTCTGAACTTTTTGAAGCCACTGAAACATTCATGCAACTCTCTTCAACCCGCAAAAGTATTCATTCTCTTTACATCCGATGGCCCAAGATGTCAAGTAGTCTGATTAGCTGCCAATATGTATTTGCTATCATCATTACAGATATCTACCGAACTAGCATCTTCATGATGTTTATCAGGTAATCATCAAACCATCGCATGGTCGCTCTAAAGCAGAAATGTCAGGGTCCATAGAATTTTTTAGGTGTACTGTCTCAAATGGGCAATGTTTAGGAAAAGGTCCTGATTCAACCAGAACAATATAATATAAAGCAATTGAGAACCAATGCCCCCTCCTTTGGGCTCTAGATATCCCATGATGAATTATGCAAGATCTGCTTTGAAAAAAGACTTTTGTCTGAGTAACACCAAGGTTTTTTTCTTTCGTCACAGGCAGTCATCTTGTGCCAATCATCTCAAGATATCTCCAGTCAAAAAGAGCCTAAATCTACTACAACTTAGATTTAAGGCTCTTACAGAAGTGTTTTATGTCTCCTCTAAAGTGGCCTTGATAGAATGTTCACCAAAAACCCATTACTCCTACCTTAACTAAAAAATGCAATACAAAATCATTGATTTTATAAGTAGTCACTTCATATTCCAAGGTGTAAATTAGCCCAGTTCTGTGTCATGCCAATATTATAATTCAGTCCTAGCCCTTCGTAGATGTCAGTCGTCCTATCACTGTTATGTTCAGTTGGTGTGGAACCACTAAATCAACCAACCAGTTTGACTTTGGGCTAATCCTAAGGGTGTTATCCCGACAGTCTCCTGGTATTCATCCTTTAACCCCTTTACAGGGATCTAGACTTTGCTGCAGGCGAGTCACCAAGCTGCTACCACCTGCAGTAGTCTCAGTATGGTTGATAGCTGAAACACACAGGTCAGAGACACCAGTGGGATCATGAAAATGCGTATTCAGTAAAAGACAGAGGTAGGGGCAGGCAGAGTTTGTGTGAACACAAGAAACAGTCCAGACCTCAGGGCAGGCAGCACAGGCTCAGTATGTAGATCAAGCATGGACCAGGGCTGGCAGCAGAGGGTCAGAATCTGGGAATCAGGCAGAAGTCAGTACATGTGCAGATCAGCAGATTATAGGACATTTGCAGGATCTAGCAAGCTAGTAAACCTAATGCTCAGGCAGTGAATGAGACTAACAGCACAGTAAATACAGCAGAAGTGGATAATCACATTGGAAACACCTTATCAGCTGCACACAGAGCCAAAGTAGGGTTTTACCCTTGCTGCATTGCAAAAAAAGGTTATGATCAATGAAGAATATCCCTAAAAGACAGATAGGCCCTGATTTATCATACCATCACTCCAGAATTCTAGCATCAAAAAGTTGCAAAATAGGGCTTTTGTGACTTTTATGCAATTGCGCAAAATCTTGTGACTTTTTTGCGCAAAATTTTGTGACTTTTTGCATGTATACACCCCTCACTCCAGTTTTGTAATATGGGTGGGAAAGTGGGTGTGGTTAGCTATGTTAATGAGTTTCACTCCAGATTTATCATTGCGACTTTTTTAAAAAGTCGCAAAATAGTCACAATCTCACTCCAGGAGGAGGGTGGAGTAGGAAAAGTGGAGTAGCTTCTCTAGACAGAAGTGTTAGGTTTAAGGACAAGCCACATTTATCAAACAACCTGTGACATTTTATAAATGTGGCACAAAGTACTCCAACACAGACTGAAGCAAAACTGACTTCAAATATTCTCCAAATGATAAATTCCCCCCATAGTGTCTGCTGCCGAAACACTGAAACTGAGATAGACACAGGGTGAGTGGAAGGACACCCATGCCCACCTGAAATAGCAGGGCAGCGGTAGGCATGAGCCGCCAGTTTAACCCTCACCCTCATCATCTCCATCGTCCAGACATTTATGTAAGAGATGAAATATAAAGAAAATTATGACATCCCCGAAACATACATTACAACACACAGTAACACAAGTAGCTTTTTCAGCCATTAGCTGTGTTGTGAAGGTCTGCTGACCCTGGCAACTGCTAGCACCATGGAGATCTCATCCACTTTTATAAAAATGTTTAGTTTACTATGATGAGATAAATGTAATTTTAAAATTACCTATCATGTTGAGATCCACTTTAATGTGATTTTCACCAGTCACTTAGCCACCTTTTATCTGTCTGCTTCCTTTCAAGCTGGCATTTTCTGCCTAATGTCAGTACATTCATGTGTAAAAGAGAGAGACACCAGAGATTCACAGATATTTGATGCAGAAAAGACTCCAGTGAAGTTTAATATTTAGATGGCAGGTCCACATGAAGCATTAACAAGTCTATTTGTTTTGGGTTCTCTCTTGTCTTTCATCTTATGAGTTTTTTAGGAATTAAAAAAAGGTTTAATTAAATATGACACTGTGATACAAATAATACTAATGGGCAATGAACAGTTAGTAGGAAACCCCAAATCTAGTAATATATTCTTGTAGTCTACTATATAAAGAGCATTTTCTTCTAAAAGTTAAAAAAAAACAAGAATTTTCCCTTGAAGATCCAAGTGGTGAAGACCCAAGTGGTCCAGTTGTAACGTTGTGTGAAGTCTCCAAAGACTTTGTTCAACTGAAAGGTGGCAGTAGTTGATGGGTGACAACCACTAATGGAAACCATCACAGGGTTCTAGGAGCTGTCATCCAACTTTCTGGGGTACCTTAAAAAAAGTGTCATAACCCAGGAGAAGCCACATAGGAGAATTGGGAATGGTTTTGGCTCTGACTGAGTCAATCACAGTGGCTTCCCTGACACCTTTGCTCCCTAGGTATGTGCAGTAAAAAGGATATGCACCCTTAATATTCTCTGTACTCGGGCTTCTGTCTGATGGTAGTCGTCAGTCGAGTTGACTGTGATGTTGTGTTTGTATGAGTGTAACGTATGGTGTGAAAAGTGCAATGACTGGTGTACAGTGCAGGAGTCAGTGACCAAGCCCAATGTAGCAGATTAAAGGGGTTATCCCACGAATAATGTAAAAAATGAAAATCAGACATCATATAGTACAGGACAACCTCTTTCTAATAATGCTAGAACCAGCCCTGTACCTCACATGGATCCAGAGATCTCTCCATTCATTGCTCTACTAGATTTATATCAAGCTGGTAGCTAAAGGGGAGTGTCTTTTCTGCTGCAGCTCAGGAGGCGTGTCCATGATCTACCTATCACAGCTCAGGAGGCAGTTAAAAGTTGAAACTGAGCATGTGCGGCCTGCTCAGTGAATAGGTCAAAGAAATAAGAAAATAAGTGGTCCTATACAGATACATTTTATTGAATAACTCAGTAGCTATACAAAATTTTTAATGACATGCAATTACAAAAGTATTCAGATTCAGGTGCTGGTTTGAAAACTGTAGAATATTTTTCGTGGGACAACCCCTTTAAAGATCTCTCTTGACTCAGGTGCAGAATGAAGATTGTAGTACATCCAAGAAGAGCAAAATGCAATTCTCACTTCACTCTCCCCAGATAGTTTTATATGGATTTGAGCAAGGATGAGCACTTTCCTCTCTATTCCTGCAGAATCTATGAAAATATCAGTTTTGCAATTGTGCCTGTAATTCGCATCTAAGACGTACATGTTTTTCAAGGTATGACTGGCCGAGTTGTGCCCAAGTGTAAATGGTGTCTTACCAGTCTTCCCCTCACTGCAGTAAAGTCTAACTACTGTAGCTTAGGTAGCAAGATAACTTATTGACTCCAATACTCAGTCATGTAGATTTCTGAACCTTCTTGTCTCTTTATCTCCTTCTTTCTTTCTGTAGAACATCCAGGGATTAGTAAGTCTCTGATGCTTTAGTACATTCTTGTGAGGAATAAAGTACATGGAGTTGCTTCCTCTCCATCCTCTACTAGCTAAAACTCTCTAGACTCAGCCAGGGGTGGATCCAGGATCCACGCCCAAGAGTCCTGCAGGGGCAGAGTTTATTAACTCCGTCACTTCCATAATCATATTGGGTACACAGAGGGTATAGGGAAATTATACATGTCTCTCTTTGTTCGTTTCCATCTTTTCAGGTTGCTCAGCATGTTTGACAAAGCATCAAAATCTGGACCTGTTTTTTTATTAGAATTATGGGGATTTACAGTATTTTTCTAGACGCTCAGATCAATTTGAAATGTGCCCCTCAATATTTTCAGAGCTGTGATGCAGTTTTTCTCACTTTTCATCGTCGTGTTATCCAAGCACCTGGCACAGAATTTATCTGCTTGTACATCAAACATAGGAAACATTTTAGATTGTTTTTGTTTTGTGATGGAGACAAGATATATCTATCTAAGTTCAACTCTGGCAGAAATTTATCTCCTGGAATAACAAAAGGTCAACCAGGTTGAAATTCAGATTGCCTTGTTGGAGTACCCACATTACTATTAGATTGCTGGCTCACAAATAAATTCTCATATAAAAAACAAACATCTTTTATTTTGCTAAAGTTATGTCTTTCATTAAAATACATATATTTCTATGCGATAATAAAATTAAAAATGTTTTCTGAAATTTTGATATTGATGAACCATTCCCATGAAAGGTCAGATTGGCAGGGGTCTAAATCTTGGTGAGTGCCACAGCCTCTTCCTAGGCCATGTGACATCATGTTCATCGGTCACAGGGCATAGCCGCAGCTCAGTTCCATTCAAATGAATGGGCCTGAGCTGCAATACTAAGCACAGCTGATATACAATGGATGACGCTGTGCTTGGTAAGCTGCAACAAGACTTTGGTGCTCACTGGAGTGCCATGGTCTATTGAAACAGCTGATCTACAGAGGTGGATGGAGTTGGACCCCTGCTGATGTAAAATAGATGGCCTGACCTGCAAATAGGCTATCAATATTAAAACCCCAGAAAAACCCTTTAAGTATACACATAATCCTGGTCCAAGAGACTACAACATATTAACTGCAGGGCCCTCTCACTTAAATTGCACACAGCAACATTACACAAGGTGGATAACCGAAGCTTTACTATAAATTACAAGTACAAAATTAAAAGTACAATTTTTTTGACACATATAAGATTCTCTCAAAGAAGGCTCCTTCTATGTCCCAATCTGGCATTTATAGCTCATGTATTCGCATAATAGACAATGGGGGAATATCGCTAGGATATGCCTCCATTGTCTGATAGGTGCGGGTCCCGCTGGGACTCGCACCTATATCGAGAACGGAGTGGGGAGCACTGTGTCTGGAGGACCCTGGGTTTCCTGGGGTCCGGCCACCACCAGGCGCAGCTCCCCGCTGCTCCCATAGAAATGAATGGGAGCGCACCGCGTATATGCCGCCACTGCTCCCATTCATTTCTATGGAGCTGATGGAAATAGCCGATCCAGCACTCAGCTATTTTCGGCGGCCCCATAGAAATAGAGGGCGGCTGCACATGCGCAGTTCACGATATAGGTGCGGGTCCACACGGTGGGACTGGCACCTATCAGACAATAGGGGCTTATCCTAGCGATATGACCCCATTGTATGTGATGGGACAAACCCTTTAAAGGCTACAGTATGTATACCTTCGGGGCAATTTTGTATGATTGAATTTTACTCATTTTGTGCTAAAAATAATTTCTTCAATTCTTTTTTATTAAAAAAGATACTCTTTCTATAACAAAGGGTTAACTGTTTGTCCAGCTGTGTGAATGGTACTTCAACCTTCCCAAGTGTCTCTGTTTTGGAGGGACAGTCCTTTTTTAGCCAAGTCCCTTGGTCCTTCTTTGCTCCTTATATGTCCCTCTTTTTGATCTGAGGTATAGATTTGCATTATTACATTCACAATATTGACCCAGAAAGTGTTTGTCTGGTCCCTCTCTGTATATTTGAGCCCGCCTTGTATATTATTTCATTATTTAATGCAGTTGGGATTTTAGAAATTTCTATATTCAGATCATTTTTGGGCTCTGTCGTAAGAGAAAACTATTGAAATGTATATGAACCATAAGTGTCCCTCTTTGACCGTCCAAAGAGTTGTGAGATATGGTACTTTCAATTTCACTTTGTGCTCTGTCATCTAATAAACCTTATCTTTAAATTACTGAAAGGTCATGAAAGATTGTTTAAGCCACAGTCTTATCAGTAAGAATTGAGATATAATGAGTGTCTAGGAAATCAGAGATCAGAGAAAAGGAGCAGTCAGCTAAGCTGTCTGATGGAACAGAGTAAAAATACAGAGCATGCTATTTGAGAATCCCAAGGCTGTACAAAAAAAGGGGCTCAATATTTTTGATAAAGACGAATTGAAAAAAATATATTTTTAGCCCAAAATTAGTGCAATGCAATAATAAGAAAAAATTCCCCCCAAAGGTATACATAGCCTTTAATTTACAACATATGCAGGGTTTTCCTTTTTCCTTAAAGGTAACACTTCCCTTTATAAGGTGGTCACAGTGGTATGTCAGAAATTCATGTTATGGTTCATATTATAGTTCTGCAATAGCGCTCTGTGATATACCTCTCTGTGTCCAAACAGTATGACTAAATAAACAGTAATAAGCATGTTTACCCAATCCCAACCATCGATGGGTATCGGCTGAACCCAAGTTAGTTCAATTGCTTGAAAAAGACTGTTTGTAGTTCAAATGCAGTGTCCTGAAACACACTGCTTGATATTGTGATTGTGTTTTATGTAAAATGTGCTTGTGCCTGAGGTTCCCATAAAGTTGTATAGGGAGGGGAGGTTCTAAAGAACCTCCCAGGGCTGACTCTGCCCTACTCTCTGAGAAGAGAAGAAGAAGGAGGAGAGTGTGATGTCTGAGGAAAAAGCTGCACCTCAGCACCCATTTTGGAGAGTTATCAAAACTCCAGAGTTAGTTCCATGTATCAGCCCATAGAAGGGAGTGATTACAGAAGATCCAGGTTACCAAGAGAGGGAGTGAGAATACTGGCAAAGGAAGGTAAGTGTCCTTTATCAGGCTCTAGTCTCCTTTGCATTTGGTGGAGAGATTACAAGCTATCAGCTGCCCACCATAACCCAAAACAGAAAGGCCACCTGTCAGGAGATAGTATTCCTAGAGAGGATACCAAATTATATGACTATACAGTACAGCAGACATAGTACTTCCCTCCAGCCTGGAGAAACAAGGGAGAGAGATTGATTGAGTAAAACTGCCCCTTATGCAACTCTTGGGAACTAACCTGAACCATTGTAGAAGCTGCCTTGCTGTAAATGACTTTTGCGCACATTGATAACCTTTGGTTCAGCTTCAGTAAAGTACTGAGACTTCGTTAACAAAACTGGTCTCCTTATTGTGCAAACTTATCACCTGGCATCACGGACAATCGGGGACCCAGTCTCCAAGGCACCCTAAACACCCATTCCACCAAGGGCACCTCAACTACCATGTGGCTGGGGATCCCTGCACAACAGAGAGTGCCCCGAAGGATTTAGTGCTGCCCTTCCCCACACTCCATGCCGACCCAGGGAGCTTCAGAACTGTGAGCCTGATGGAGAGGTACAGCCTGATAGGGCATACACTTTGCAGGCAGACCAATAGATCCCCAGCTGTAGTGACCCGACAGTGATTAAGAGCTTAATGGAACCAAGCTAAAATAAAGCCAAGCAGCACACTGTAGCAGATTAGTATATTGCTGCATTTTTCCTTTTTCATTGTCTGGTGTTCATCATATCCATGAGGAGCTCAGCCTGGGCAATTCTGATTCAGGTTCTTCTAATCATGCCATGTTTATATCGATATCTTGGACCTCTGTCAATCTAATTATTATCCCGTATCCTATGAATGAGAATTATCTGATTACTCCTTTAAGTAATGAGCAGTTGACTTGACTCAAAGCGATACCTACAAGACATATTATGTGCCTTACATCATATTCTTGCGTACATTATATTGCCAGAAGAAATTAATGTTTGCTCTCTACCCTATCCATCCCATTGAAGATCTGCTGTGTAATATCCTTGTCCATTAGTGACCACTTACCTATAGACCATGCCCTCATGTTACGATATATACTGTATAATTACTTACGTTTTCATATAAATCCTCAAAGTCTTCATGTGTAATAACCTACAGTCAAGCTAAAGTTCAGATCACATCATTGTCAGTGCTCTTTTTGTAAATACACTCTCCTGCACTGCGCTCGACAAAAAGACGGATTACATTTTATTGCTATTTATTGATTTCTACGGAGGAGAGTAAATCACAAATATCATTGATTGTAGATGGACATCAAGGCTTTATCAGAGGACCACTTATCACTTGATGTCCTCATCGAAGCTGCTTCTAGTTTTTTATTCGAATATTTGATTATACAGCATTTATTCTAAAATAGCTGAGGATAGTTGCAGCTAGGGATGAGCGAACCGAACCGTAACGAACCAGATTCCTTACGAACTTTCCCAAAAGTTCGGTTCGTCACCGAACCGAATTTTGAGAAAGTTTGTAACGAATCTGGTTAAAATAACGGCGATGCAAAATATACGCATATTTATTGAGAATGTACGCTAATGCGTACATATTCAGTTAAGTAGCGTACAATTGACAACGCTACACTGTATGTTCGGTACTTGAGTAGGAATGTTCGCAGACGCAGTGTATGCGTACGGTAATGCGTACATATTCAGTTAAGTAGCGCACCTTTGACAACATTACACTGTATGTTCGTTATTTGTGCGGGAATGTTCGCATTAGCGTACGCATTAGTGTAAATTCTCAAATATGCGTATATTTTGTGTCGCCGTTGTTGAAGTCACTTGGATTTTTTCCACTTTTTTCATTGTAATAGCAACTGCAAGTAAACGAAACTATACCCTATCTGACTCCCATTATTGTAGAAGCAATTATTCAGCCGTTATAGCAAGGTTCGTTTTAGGTTCGGTTCGTACGAATATGAAATTCAAGAAAGTTCGCCGAAGCTAAACGAACCGAACTTTTCAAAAGTTAGCTCATCCCTAGTTGCAGCCCAAGAGAGGGCGAGAAGAGAGAATTAGAATGATAGTAGCAAGAATGGTGGTTGTAGTCGTTACCCACCTGATGCTCCTCTGGGTCATGCAGTGATGGGAGGGACGCATCGTTTCTTCCCTTCGGGGCACACCCTGGTTCTGGGGTTTCTCCTGCCTGATGGTGGTTCGGGGTGCCCTTCATCGTGATGGATTGTAATGTACAAGCATAATCCCCTGCAGCGTTGGAGGCAAGGATGAGGCAGTCGAACAGTCCTTTTCTTGCAGCAAGGTTCAAATACAGCATTCACAGTTGGTCTGGCAGCTTTGCAATTTCAGAGATCTCACATGTCTACAGTAGTTAATAGGAGATCCATCCAGAAATAGGGGTTCAAAACTTCTCCTTTACTATGCAACCAAGGGGCGGCCCTCAACATCAGACTAAGTTCTGCACCTTTTTTTTTACTGCTTTACACGGCTGAATGTAGTGTAGTGGGCAAATCTGGATTTTTAGGCCTTTATGCCTTTTGAGGTCTGTTCAGGCACCAGAAAACTTGATTCTCCAGATTCTATAAGCAGTTTATCTCCACATAGCTTCTACGTGCACCCTCTCTCAACACTGGGATACTTTTCAATATTTATTTTTCTCTTTCCTCCACTTTAGGCTTTTATCTGGCTTTCTTTCTATCCATGGCCATATTTCTGCTTCGTTCCACTTCACCATCTAGACACTAACTCCTCATACTGAGTTCTAGCCTCTCCCTATGAGGAGGGTCCCAATAGTTCCACCTAGTAATGGTTGCTAAGGCCTATTAACTCCTTGTGCACCATAAATACATGAAATGCATATCCCACATAAAAGCACATTTTTAACCCTTTTGCAGTGTACTACTACCATAGTAGTGGGACGCTGCATAGTTACTGCAGGATTCTATGAATGTCTATGTTACTATAACAAAGGTCTACATTAGGGCCTAGATTTCAGCTCCAATAGTTATTCCCTGAGCAAAACCTAGATGACCAGGGATTCCTATGGTGATCTAAGTTAGGGAGAGGATGTAGTGGGGTACATGTGCCAATAATATGGACAAAATACATCCATATTATGGACTGTGAAACTACCGTAGACCTCACACAAGTTGCGGAACCACAGTATTATGCCGCCACATCACAGATATATTCTCCTGTAACGGTTCTGGGGGAGAATACCTCTATGATGCAGCATCTGATAGAATGCTCTGTTTCTTTCCGAATATGACAGACGTTCTGGGCAGCATCAACATCTATAAACACCATATTATGGCTTTGTAAAGTCACAGGTTCTTTGGGCTATACTACAGTAGTGTGCATGAGCCCTGAATCTACTTCTGCTCCATTGTTAGCTTTTGACTTTCCAAACATAAAAGTTTCATGTGCAGTACCCCACGTGGGGGTATCTGCAAAGTTTTGGTTTGTTATGGAATGTTTGTAATGATATGTACTGTGCACACAATTACTCCATCAAGAGCCAGATAAGGCCAGAATTTACAATCTTGGCTCAGCCCTCTCTGGAGCTCAGGGTTCTGGCTCTACACATTAGTTCCAGAAGTTTTCAGTCAGAGTAGCTGTAGAGAAGCAATAAGAAGGAGAAGTCTACAAGTGCTCCTCTTCCATAAACTGTAGCTCCAAGGCATGGAGCTTCTGTCACCTCCACGAACTCCAGGAGATGCAAGCAAGAACTAAAGGAGGAGGATTTGCATGGCTACAGTGAAGGAGACAGAAAGCAAAGTAACCAAGCTTAAGGTGACTCAGACCCTGCTGCTGCAGATAGATAACAAGTTAAGACACCCTACGCACCAAGTTAAAACACCCAACAGTGTTATCTGGGGTGTTACATAAGACTGCAGGTAACATCTACTACATGATTCGCTCTCAGAGAGTTTTCACTCAGTTATCTGCGATGTTACGTAGGACTGCAGGTAACATCTACTACATTATCTGTACTCGCAGAGTTGTTTTTGTGTTATCTGAAAAGATGAGCGAACCTGCTCGTAACGAGCGGTTCAATGCTCGGATCCCCTGCGCTCCCCTGCCCGCAGCCATCCGGATCCATCCTCACCCGACTGTAAGTCAATGGGGACGGATCCGTTTGGTGTTACACACTTGTATGTGACTAGTGTGTGACACCAAACGGATCCATCCCCATTGACTTACAATCGGGTGAGGACGGATCCGGATGGCTGCGGGCAGGAGAGCGCAGGGGATCCGAGCATTGAACCGTTCGTTACTAGCAGGTTCGCTCATCTCTAGTTATCTGTGATATTACATAGGAGTTCAGGTAACATTTACTACTTTTTCTGTACTCAGAGAGTTATCATGTGTTATTTGCAGTGTTACATAGGACTGCAGATAACATCTAATACATTATCTGTACTCATAGAGTTATCACTGTGTTATCTGTGGCGTTACATAGGGCTGCAGGTAACATCTACTATGTTATACACAGGACTGAAAGTCACTTCTACTACATTATCTTTACTCCATCATCATAATGGTATCTGTGGTGTTACATAGGACTGCAGGTGACATCTACTACACTATCTGTAGTCAGAGAGTTATCACTGTGATATCTGTATTGTTACATAGGAATGCAAGTGAGACTTTTAGGGCATATCTACAGGAGTCTGATAGATGCAAGTCCCACCACAGGTCCTATTCTCCCATAGAAGTAAATTGAGAGAGCCACGCATGTGGAGCCATCACTCTGTACACTGCAGCAGACAAATTAAGCTCTGTTCTCAACATAAGAGTCCACATTTATCAGACTTTTATGGTATAGTCACAGAAAAGTCAAGGATGGGAGTACCCCTTTAAATGATGTTACACTGTATTACAGATTTACCCTATTGTTTGCTACATAGCAATGCATCTTCCAGCTACCCAATTGCTCCATTCAGCAAATGCAAAGGCTTAGAGGGAACATTGGTTAGACCCCTGGAATGGATTATATTAGGGCAAATAGACATTGACTTATTTATAAAAAATTATTACAACTGATGATATTGTGCTGACTTTAAAAAGTTCCTTTGTAAGGTTTTCGCTCTCCTTGGACTTGTTCTTGTTGAGTCATTCTGGAATCAGTTCATCCTTTTGTTTTACTCTGATAAACAGAAAAATGGTCGAGTCCAGACCTTAATCCAACAGAGCGTTTGTGCCGAAACATAAAATAGTTGTCTGCACGCTGACCCCATGCCATGTGACAGAGTTTGCATTTTTCGCATACATCTGAAAAAGTCCTAACCACACAAGCTCAATGTGGAGTTCTTGACAAGGGACTTAAATGGGTGAATAGTTATGCAATGGCGTTTTATCCTTATAATGATCATGTAGCGGATAGGTAAGGCGCATGGTGGTGGGCTTCTATTCGGAACACCGTACGTGTAGGGAGCGGTATTAAAACACCCGCTCCTGCAGTCTAGCAGGAGCAGGTCGGGTCCCTGGTCTTAGCAGATTCAGAGAAGAGTTAGTGTCCCTCAGGGGTCTTTTAATGGACTTTCTGGGGGCATATTATGTGGCAAAATAAACTTAAAAAAAAAGTAACAAATATAATAAAATACAAATTAAAAAAAAGCCTACGCCAACCGAATCCATAGTCAGAATAATTGCCCAGTTAAGGCAAAACTATACATAATATTTATCATAATATAATATACATATACTGTATCTAATATATATATAATGTATACAGTATATGTGTGTGTATGTATATATATATATATATATTTGTTTGTTATGTATAGTTTTGTGTGAACAGGGCCACTATTGTGACTATGGATTTGGTAGGCTTTAGTGTAGGCCTGTGATGGCTAACCTCCGGCACTCCAGCTGTGGTACAGCCAACCAAGATGCAGACTTGCTTAGCTGTTTTCCAAACTCCATAGAAATGAATAGAGCATGCTGGGAGTTGTAGTTTCACCACAGCTGGAGTGCCGGAGGTTAGTTTTATTTTATTATATTTTTTGTATTTTATTATATTTTTGACTTATTTTGTAAAATTTATTTTTGGCACATAATATGCCTCCAGAGTGTCCATTAAAAATCCCTGGGGGGTGGGGACAGTAAATCTTCTCCGAATCTGCTCTTAATCACAAAAAGACCGACTGAAAGTAGGGAACTCATTTTAATAATTTGTTTTGGTGTCAGTTTGCATATGTAAAGAATAAGGAACTATAGTTTGCAAAAAAAAAGAGAAAAAAGATATGAAAAACTACTAAACAAAAAGAAAAGGAAACAAAATTCTATATAAACATAATAATAAAAAGCTGTAGGTGTCAAGTGAAAAAAAAATCACAAAAATAATTTTGGTAGTCCAACAAATAAAATAATGAAGACAAAAAAAGTGGTCATTAAATGACCTTAGATCACACTGTGGAGATGCGTTTTCATGTTGCCGTCAGGGTACTGTTCACATGGTACGAATACGTTGCCGATTTTCTGCTGCAGAATTGCGGGTGGATGATCTGCATCATGTACGGTAGTAGTGAAGAAGATGAAATTTTACAAAATTCCTGTGGAAAAAAATCCATGAAGAAGGGGCCAAAAAATTTGGAAATTCATCATAGACTTCAGGATAACATAATCATGACAAACCCAGCCCAGCTGTGCTGCATCAGACAGCGCCACTACACCCGGTATAAACCTTCACAACTGTCATAAAGTAAGATTTACTGAATGACATATAAATGTGTAGATATAGTAGCAGCCAGGTGTATTGTCTTAAAGCTGCGAGGATCCCGATTCTGCGCTGATCGGTTTTCTCCGGCCCATTAGTACAAATGTTAATGTTGAGCAGGCTGATACTGTGCTCAGTAATTGCAGGTGTGCAGCAGTTTTGTCTTAAAAACAATAAATTTATATCTTCTGTTGTGCAATTCTCTTGTGCTCTTTATGGAAAGCCTGCATTACTCATGGAAGACATTTACGCACTTTGATTTGCTGTTTTCCCGTTAGCACCCTTTCTTAGTCAGAATGTCAGCAGCCATTTTGTAAGCCGTTCTGTTTTGAGAATAGATGATATCTTTCTATCTATATATCATCTATCTATCTATCTATCTATCTATCTATCTATCTATCTATCCATCTATCTATCTATCTTCTATCTATCTATCTATCTATCTATCTATCTATCTAT
Organism: Rhinella marina; assembly: GCA_900303285.1. Lineage (NCBI taxonomy): Eukaryota > Metazoa > Chordata > Amphibia > Anura > Bufonidae > Rhinella > Rhinella marina. Next base: position 462,779 of record ONZH01006286.1, on the reverse strand, counting down.
CTATCTATCTATCTATCTAATATCTATCTATCTATCTCATATCTATCTATCTATCTCATATCTATCTGTCTGTCTATCTATCTATCTATCTATCTATCTATCTATCTATCTATCTATCTATCTCATATCTATCAATCCATCCATCCATCCATCCATCCACTGATTCATCTATCTTGATATAGCTGAGAATCATACTATTACATCAAAAATATGATATACATTTTCAACAATAATTGCTCTTTTTAGCAAGTTCAACGGTGTAAATAAATGTAAAACTGCATTAAAAAAATCACTTTCACACATGATAAAATGCATCACATTTGTGCGCTAGTGTTTTTGACAGAGAAAAGTCACAAAATGCGGTTCAAATGCAGTTTTGCCCCACAGTTTGTAACTTTTTGTCAATATTCCATGTTTGTTTAAAAGTGGGCGTGGTCAGTTATGTTAATTAGCTCCATGCCACATTGTGATTTTAAAAAATAGGGGGATCAATAACTATACTGAAATACGCCTAAATTAAGCGTATTTCAGCCGCCGCTATCTGCGACTTCGCCCTGCTTAAGCCAGGTCTAAAATTGTGTGCGTGGCGTGGGTGGGGAAGGGGACGGGTCCCGGGGGCCCCTCTCATTCATCATTTTCTAAGCCTGTTTTAGGTCTAAAAATGGTCTAAATGTAAGCCCGCAAAATACATACGGTCGTGTGCATGAGCCCTTACTCCAGTATGCAGTTGGTATAAAAAATTGGAGTAATATCTCTGGACAATTTGCCAATTTTGTGACAATTTTATGCCAACGTGGACTCAAGCACTGATTTAAAAAATTCTCCTCGTGATAAGTTTACCCCTTAGTGTTAAGGAAACCTAATAAGGAATGATAACCACCTTTTTATAATAGAAAATCAATCCTTTCCTCATTTGACTTCATTTACTTCTTGCACAGCCCGTTGTCAGATAATCATGTTTTCAATAAGGAAATGATTGCTCATGAAACGTTACGGAAAGGAACAGTAATTGTGCTGTTATTAAGATCTCACGCATACTGGTCCATAATATGCCGCTCACAGTCTGCCATGGACACATACTGTATCCTTGTGTGCCTTCAATTTATACAGCGACATCAAGGGCAGTCATACCACCCATGAAGCTGCTATGACCAGGGTGGACTGGGAACTTAAAGTGGCCCTGGAAAAAATACTAAAAGTGGCCCCGTTTTGTAGTCGGGTCCAAATTGATGGGAGGCAGGGCCAGCAATACCATGTTGTGGCACATTATACCACCCCCACAGAGCCAAATACCACAGTCCAGCACAAAATACATCCCTAAAAACTTCCACTCGTGAGGAGGACCCAGGCAGCCCCCTGAGCATCGGCCCACCGGGAAATTTCCCTGTAAGGTCTATGGCCAATCAGCCCCTGGCTATGGCGTCCTTGGAAAGAGGAGCCCAGACGTGGTTAATCCTATGTCCTGGCAAGAACCTAAGCAGGACTCACCTCTACTAAATAGTACCTCCCTGTGTCCATTTTTCTAAAGACACCACCTTCAGGCAGGGCACAATTAAACCATTGGATAAATTACCCAACAACATCATGAAGGACATGATGACGTGAGCTGTGAGGTACTCTGCGTGGTTGGGGGGAGGGGGAACGATAGTGGTGAAAGATTCTATTACATAAGCAATTTTCTACTTGTTAGGAAGCGGTGAGTACAGAGCCTTCACCGCTTCCTGGTCCTCCGATGCTAATGAGCGCTTCCATAATGGTTGTAACATAGTAACATAATTTATAAGGCCGAAAAAAGACATCTGTCCATCCAGTTCGGCCTGTTATCATACAACTTGATCCAGAGGAAGGCAAAAAAACCCTGTGAGGTAGAAGCCAATTTTCCCCACTTTAGGGGAAAAAATACCTTCCCGACTCCAATCAGGCAATCAGAATAACTCCCTGGATCGACCCCTCTAGTAACTATAACCTGTAACATTATTATCCTCCAGAAATACATCCAGGCCCCTCTTGAACTCTTTTAGTGCTTACCATCACCACCTCCTCAGGCAGAGAGTTCCATAGTCTCACTGCTCTTACCGTAAAGAATCCTCTTCTATGTTTGTGTACAAACCTTCTTTCCTCCAGACGCAGAGGATGTCCCATCGTCACAGTCACAGTCCTGGGGATAAATAGTTGATCTGCCACTTCTAAACCTCATCTGCCACTTCTCTGCCCAAGCCTCTATTCTATCCAGATCCATCTGTAGCAGTGTACTCTTCTATTCTGTTTTAATTACTTTACACAGTTTAGTGTCATCTGCAAAAATTGATATTTTACTGTGCAATACCAACTTTTACGTTCCACTGTCAGTAGGCAGATTGAATGGTGTTTTGCTGCTGAGCCCTCCAGTGATCAGCTGTAATCGGCGTGGGAACCTGGCAGCATCTGCTCAGCTTTCCAGCAGTGCCTCTGCAGGCGAAAAGTGGAATTACACTGCACAAGTTTAAAACAACTAATCATAATTAATACACTGTCTTTATAAGGCGCAGAAGCAGAGTTCTTCTACGTGTGTATCTACTCTCAACTCTGGGTAACAGATGAGGGTCCTGAATGAGGAATCTCCCTCCTTCTATTTATTCAGAATGTTCTAATATGCGCGTTTATTTAATTATTTTTAGGGCTCATTCACATGAACGTATTTTCTTTCTGTGTCCGTTCCATTTTTTTTGTGGACCATATGCATAACCATTCAATTTCAATGGGTCCGCAAAAAAAATGGAAGGTATTCCGTTTCCTTATGTCCGTATTTCCGTTCCGCAAAAAAATCTAGCATGTCCTATTATTGTCCGCATTACGGACAAGGATAGTACTGTTCTATTAGGGGCCAGCTGTTCCGTTCCGCAAAATACGGAATGCACATGGATGTCATCCATATTTTTTGCGGATCCGTTTTCGCGGATCCGTTTTTTTCATACAGTCGTGTGCATGAGGCCTTAAGCAAGAAAATCCTTTAACCAACTATTTATGGCATGCTTTAAAAGTTTTAAGCCAAAAATGTATTTATTTTTTTTTATACCCACACTCTTTTGCTGAAAAAAAGAAAGGAATGAAATCCAAAGACGATACTACTCCTTGCAAAACAGACAATTAGAAAAAATACTGGAATCAGAGAAACCCAATGTGTGACTCATATTTGAAGTCACTGATCTCTAATTGGGAAAAAAAAAAAACAGAAAAATTGAATTGAGTTGATGAGAAAGAAAGGTTTACAGAACTTTGTCTTGGAAACAGTGAGGTTCCTGCTCCCTCATGCTCATCTACGCATATTTTGTTGGGTGGGGATGGGGAGGAAGTTATCCTCTTTCTTTTGAAGTTTCTCACTTTCAATTTTAGCTAACCTGCAATTTGCTGAGGTTTAATCTCCTTATTGCAGTAAAAGTAGATCCTCTGTACCATTTCATTAGGGATCTAGGTGAGCAAGCCCTTAGGCAAATAGTAATATCTGCACAATTAACTGCCAAAGTTTCTCATTGTAGAAATTGCTCAAATTGCCTTTCAATAGAAAACAGATTTCTAAGAAAAAGAGAAAGAAACAAAACTTGGGGGAAAGAAAAGTTGTTGAAAATCGATGGTACTAGTAATAATTATAGCATAATTTATTATTATTATTATTATTATTATTTGTGCTGCTTGTATTAAAGGTTTTGTCTGAGTGTGGCATACTGATCACCTATTCTCAGGATAGGTCATATAGTACTGATAAGTGGGGGGATCCATACCGGTGATCCACACTGATCACTTCGATCTCATCGCAGCTTACCAAATCGTATAGCGGCTGTGCTTGGTATTGCAGCTCAGCACCCTGCACTTGAATGGGACTTCAGCTGTACCTAGGTCATGTGACCAGTAAACGTGATGTCACTAGCCTAGGGATAGACCACAGCACTGACAGCTCATCGGCAGGGGTGCCGAGAGTCGGACCCCTTCCAATCAAATACCGATCACTGATCTTGAGGATAGGTCATCAGTATTAAACTTTTGGACAACCCCTTTGAAGTGTTTTTTCAGATGGAAGTATTGGCTGCAGCGAAAAAATAAATAACCGATCCCCCACTGCCCTTATTCCAATGCGCTAGCTTCTTGGTGGTCTGTACTTCCTGGTCCTATCTCAATACATGGGAAATCACTGGAAATGACCACTCAGCCAATCACTGGCTGCAGCAGTGATCCACCTCAGCCAATGAATGACTTGTAGGATAACAGGCCGAACTGGATGGACAGATGTCTTTTTTCGGCCTTATAAACTATGTTACTAAGAGTCCATTTCATGTGTGAAGAGAAAGGACCTGGAAGTAAAATCCAGCAGGTGGGATGAATATTGATTCTCTTACTTTTTTAACACAGTCAGAGCCTGAGTATTAGGTTCTTGCGCTCCAGGACCCCCACCTAACATATGGCGTTTATATTACTGGCGTTTTCTGGGGTCATACAAAATTATTCAACTGGGCCCTGTGGACACTGCTTCTTCTGAACCACCTGTAGCTATGCCTTTGACACCACCATATTACGACTCTGTATCTCCAACCTTAGGGTTGTACAGAGCCATTATATGGTCATGGTGCCCTGAAGTGAAACAAAATGAAAGCATAAAAAAATTCAAGCACTCAGTGCTACAAGGCACCCGAGCTTGCCATCTTGCCAAATTGACCTTAAAGTGGTTTTCTGGAAAGAAAATATTGATGACCTATCCTCAAGTGTTTAGCCCAAAGATGCCGGGCCATTTGATACATTTTTTGGACTGTTGTTGTTAGAAATTCTCATTATTAGAATTTGGATTTTGGATTAATTGACCTGTGTAAAATTTAGGATGTAAAAAGTTGAAGAGTGGTAAGACACTTTGATTGGTAAAATTCCCTTGGCTACTTGGTAGCCAGAACCTCTCCTGGACTCCTGTCTCCATAGGACCTTGCCGGCAAATAGGATGGTGGATGCTGAATGCAAGGGAATAACTACCATAGCGGCAGACCATGCAACTGCTATAGGGCCCAGGGCAAGAGGGGGCCCAGTCCTAGTTTGGATTATCTTCTCTTCTACTGGAGGTAAAAACTTGGTCAGGACTCCACCCTATAAAGGAACAAATTTTAGCAAATTAGGCAATAGAAAAATGGCCCAAAGTCATTGAAAAGGGTTTAGGCTGAAACCCTTTTGTCCTGTGTAGGGGGTCTGGTTGGATCCTATCTATGGGGCCCTTACTTCTCTATGTATGCCACTGGCTGAATGGTATAACGCAGCACCGTAATGGGGTCTCATTTTAATCTTGATCTTTGCTATGTGCCCCCCTCTCTGGTTTGTAATTCATTGGCTCATTGTACTTGTAGATGCTGTCTCTTTGTATAAAACTGTATATATTGAATCATTTTATGTCATGCCAATCATTTCATTGATACTCTCCCTTTGTTACATTCAACATTTATATTTTCGGTAATTTGGTTGGATTGTCACGAAAACAGTTATGCCGACGGCTTTAAAGTTTAAAACCATGAGTCAGCCAGGTATTACAAAGGCAATTTACAGAAGCTTTCATTGTTTCCCTCCATTCACAATCTGCTACATGTGAGCTAAGGTTTGACAAGAGCATTTGGAATGATAGAGAGACAAGGCCAAACAGAGGAACATGCAAGACCTTGAAATAAAACCGCTCTTACAGTGTTACTGATGAGCATTCACTTTCCATTCCTCTGTATTCATTCTTCTTAAAGGCAACCTGTCTTCATGAAAATGCAGTGCGGTCTGCAGGCAGCATGTTATAGAGCAGGAGGAGCTGAGCAGATTGATATTTAGTTGTATGGGAAAAGATTCAATAGAACATGTACATCAATCTTTTAAGTTCCTGCTCATTCTGGGCTTTGAAGTCCCACTATGACTGTGTATACAGAGAGAGCTGTCAATCACTGAAAGGACCACCTCCTCATAGAGGGAAGCCTGTCAATCATTTATAGGACCGTCTCCTCATAGAGGGAAGGCTGTCAATCACTGATCGGACCATCTCCTGATAGAGGGAAGGCTGTCAATCACTGATAGGACCATCTCCTCATAGAGGGAAGGTTGTCAATCACTGATAGGACTGTCTCCTCATAGAGGGAAAGCTGTCAATCACTGATAGGACTGTCTCCTAATAGAGGGAAGGTTGTCAATCACTGATAGGACTGTCTCCTCATAGAGAGAAGGTTGTCAATCACTGATAGGATCGTCTCCTCATAGAGAGAAGGCTGTCAATCACCGATAGGACCGTCTCCTCATAGAGAGAAGGCTGTTAATCACTGATAGGACTGTCTCCTCATAGAGAGAAGGCTGTCAATCACTGATAGGACCGTCTCCTCATAGAGAGAAGGCTGTTAATCACTGATAGGACTGTCTCCTCATAGAGTGAAGGTTGTCAATCACTGATAGGACTGTCTCCTCATAGAGGGAAGGCTTTTAAAGACTGATAGGACCGTCTCCTGGACTTCAAAGCCCAGAATGAGCAGGGATTTAAATGAACTAATTACAAGTCTTACTGAATCTTTTCCCATAAAACTATATATCAATCTGCTCAGCTCCTCCTGCTCTACAACATGCTGCCTGCAGCTCAGACACCCTGTTTAGTCGGTCTGTATTGTTAATGGCAATCTCATTCATTTTGTTAGAGCCTGCTGGGGTCTGTTTGGCCTTTCAGTTTACTTGACCTCAGCGTTGCCAAACCTCAAGGGCAACACGATTGTGCCATGTGATTGTATCCTAACATAAGGTAATATTTCCATTTTTTGGCAGCTTATGGGTAAGACCTGTCATCTACTTAATCTGTTTAGGAAAGTGTCATTTGACTCCCTTCCTTACAAACAAAAGCATGTTCCTTTTATTTTACTATAACTTTTTCTTCATTTCATTTATGTATAAGTTTTGCCACTTTTTCCAATGATACATGAGGCTTTATTTTTATGTCATTTTTATTTTCGTGGGTTTTTTGGTCTGTTTTTATTTTTTATACTTGAGAGTGTTAAAAAAAGGAAAAATAGTCTGGATTTTGTTTTTTCTTTATTTTTTTTTACAACTAAAATACTTTTTTTTAACTTATGTTCCCTTGTAGCGGTCATTTTTATATTTGGGGATATATAGTTTATAGAAGTTGCAGTGTGAAGTGTGGTGGAATTTTTTGTCAATTATTTATTTATTTATTTATTGTGCACTTGGCAGCTCATATGCAAATGAGCCTCTAGGAGCAATGGGGGTGTTACTGTTACACCAAGAGGCTCTGCTCTCTCTGCAACTGTCTCATCCTCTCCACTTTCATTAGCTAATTAGGCAAAAACAAAAAGGGAGAGGAGCTCATAGGGTAATATGTATCAGCTGATAGACGCAGATAAGAGTAATTAGGCTCACCTTTTTATTTTGTGCAAATGTAGGCACAACACTAGTATCGGCGCTTTGTGGGAAATGGTGTCGTCCAATCCTCACTTCAAGATGTTGCCAACCCTCTGGAGGAGTGTAAATTAAAAGGGGGATGCAGGCAAATAATGGTCCACGTTCTTCTGACACCTCTATGGTGCAATATCACGACCACAGCAATGTATTGCAACGCGTTTCGGATTTAGGCTATTTTTACACTTGCAGTAGCCTTTTCCGGCAGGCTGTTCCGGTAGGGGAACAGCAAACATGCCGAGAGGCAGTCGGAATAAAACTACAAACATGCTGTGGTTTTTGTCCGGCCACCTCTCAACTTGTTTGCCGTGCTGTGGCCAGACCTCCAGCCCACCCCCATTATAGTAAACGGGACCAGAGTGGACTTCTGGTGGCACAGATCCGGCAGGCTGTTCCCCCGCCGGAACAGCCTGCCGGAAAAGGCTACTGCAAGTGTCAAAGTAGCCTAACAAGATTCCTTTCTAAGCCTGCAAGCTGAAGCCTCTGTTTCATGGAGTAATAACAGAGGAATGGTACTTCACTGTACGGTTGTTAAAAAAAGATGCAGCAGAGTTGTTATTTCATGGGGAATATAAGGTTCTACTAAAATACCCAGAGAGCTCACAGTTTTATAATTGGAGATCTTGGTTTACTTCCTATCTGTATAGCGACACCTGCTGTTTGTCCTTTTCCTTATTTGTTGTCCACCTCATTGAGGTGGTCGCACACGCTCAGTTGAAGAGAATCTAGCAGAGCAATTGGAGCAATGAATGGGGAGATCTCTGGATCCATGTGAGGTACAGGGCTGGTTCCAGCTTTGCTAGAAAGAGATTGTTATGTTCTATATGATGTCTGATTTTCATTTTTTTATATCAATCATAAGATAACCTCTTGAAAGTGCAGTGGCAATTGAACTGTGGTAGATCTTTTAAACGCACAGCATAGATTGACATAAATTAAAATCTCAGCCTTTGCAATGCATAGAGTAAAATTAGAGGCAAATCTGCAGCAAAATCCATGTCAAATCTGCATATAAAACTAACATACAGATTTTGGCACAGATTTGTTGCTGTGTTTGAAAAACCTCACTGCAGAACATCTTCCCCTCTTAGGATTGTCCCCTAAGTCTACCTGCACACGAAGGCAGATTTCAAAACAAAAATTCTGCACATTTTTTCATTCGTATTTCTGTGGGTTGACACAAAATCTGCAGCAAAAACTACATGTGTTACTTGCAGATTTTGTTGCAGATTTGATGCTGTTTTGCTGCAGATCTCACACTTCCATTGAAAAGGGTGGAATCCACTCCAAAATTCACAAAACATTCAAATTTCAAAACCCATACAAAGTAAAAAGCAAAGTGTATAGTAGATTTGTCTAATCACACACTGGTACTGTTTTAGGCCTCATTCACACGACCGTGCAAACTGCGAATCCACAAAACACGGATATCAGCCATGTGCTTTCCGCGTTTTGCGGAATGGAACATCCCACCCTATGATAGTAATGCCTATTCTTGTCTGCAGTGGTATACATAGAGAAGTAAGGGCCCCATAGCAAGGATCAAACCAGGCCCCCCACACAGGACAGAAGGGTTTCCGCCTAAACCCCTTTCAATGACCCTTGGACCATTTTTCCACTGCTTCATTTGCTAGAGTCCTGACCAAGTTTTCCCCTCCAGTAGAAGAGGAGATAATCCCAACTAAGACTGGGCCCCCTCTTGCCCTGGGCCCCATAGCAGTCGCATGGTCTGCCTCTATAGTAGTTACACCCCTTCTTGTCTGCAAAACGGACAAGAATTGGACATGTTCTATTTTTTTATGGGGCTGCAGAACAGAGCAACGGATGCGGACAGCACACAGAGTGCTGTCTGCATCTTTTGCGGCCCCATTGGAGTGAATGGATCCACATCCACCTGCAAGAAATGCTCCTCTGATGCAAACCAAAACAACGGTCGCGTGCATGAGGGTTTTCTGTACGACAATCCGCGTAAAAAAAAAGCGCATTATCTACAAACTTGTGCACATAGCCCCAAAGTGATGACTAGTGCTGAGCGATTAAAAGTGAAACAATTTGACATTGATCCGAATTTCAGTAAATGATTTGCCACAAAACCGAATTTCCTCACGCTTAATGGTAGTAAATCAATTTTTCCTGAAATGCCAGAGAGGCTGCAATGGCAAATGCGAGCAAATGGATGAAGGGAGTATGTTTTAGTTTTGTTTTTTTACCCCTGAAAGCTGAGATCCGCGATGAATGCGGCATCTGAGGGGTTCAATGATGGAGGGAAGGGGGGTGGCAATCACTGTTCCCCGCATTACGCCCGCTATATATAATGGGATGCGATTCGTGACAAATTAATTTGTAACAAATCGAATTTCTTTGTGAACTTTGGCAAACCAGCTGATTCAAATTTTTGATAACTTCGCTCATCTTCGCTCAAGTGATAAAACTCTGAAAATCAGTATCTTCAAGCCAGTATGTGGACCCTTGATTTTCCAAGTATTTTCTTTTTAGGGTATGGCCAAAAATTCAGGTTTCGGTTTTTTATGTAGTTTTTGAAGCCAAAACCAGAAGTGGATTAAAAGAAAACAGAGACGATGTAGCTGTCCTTTACACTTTCCTATATTTTTATATGATCCACTCCTAAGTTTGGCTCCACAGACAGCATTGAAAAGCCTGAATGTGTGGCAGAACCCTTACTTAACCTTTTAATAATGATGGACCTTTGGATTGTTCCTTTTCTCTTCCACCTTGTCATCACTCGTTATCTATTCCTATCAGTTAACAAGGCCAGGTGTAGCTAATTTCCTAATTCGTTCCAGAAATCTCCAGATTCCATGACATGCCTTCAGAATGGAAACATGGAGGCTATCCTCCACATTGTTTTTGGTTCTCATGACTTAAAATTTCCATAATTATGACTCTACTAAGACACATGCCCCATATCTGAATGCTATATGCTATCCACTTGTGGTCTTAATAATTTTGTAAATGTCTCTGACTACATATACGTAATGCTTAGCCCAGTGTTGGTTTTACTGACCACAGCTGCATTGTCAACAGTGAGTCTAAAGTAGTCTGAAATCCACCTCCTGTTATATAAAAATCTCAGACTGCTGCTCTATGAGCTGAGCTGTAATACCAGGCACATTGGCTACTAAAAGTGCGGAGCCATGCCTGGTAAGGAGGGAAAAGGCTGGGGATGCTGAAATCAGACCCTAATGATCTAATATTGATTGGCTATCCTAACAATAGACCATCAATTTTGAAGGAACCTCTTGTCCAGGCTGTCACAAACCAATGGGTGTGAATCCACTGTGCCTCGTGTTCCACCTCTTCTAAGGGCGTTGTCTAAGTGAGCCCCTCGCTCTTCACAATACCCCTGATAGTGGGGATAGACTTTCCCGAGGAGAACACCAGGTCACTACCTCTTGAGGAGGATAGGCACTCGAGGCAGCTGGTACAGGCAGACCAGGAGGTACCTGACAAAGGTACCAGAGGTACAGAGGTAGTCAGAAGGCCGAGTCCTTACCAGGAGCAACAATGCTGGACCTAAGGATGAGGCAGAGGCGAAGTCAGACAGGCAATGGGTCAGGGCAGGTGGCACAGGTACAGGTCAGGCAATCCAGGTTGGCAACAAGAGAGTCTATGCAAGCAGGCAGGGATCAAGCAGGTAGCGGAGTCCGGGAACACAAGCAGGGATAATAGCAACCTAAGCAGGACACAAGGACCTTGACACTGAGGCATCTGGGAAGGGGGCTGAGTCACTTATATATGTGTAGGACGGCTAGGATTAGCCAACGAGGTCACATGATCTAACCCTTAAAACACAGGAAGTGACGCGCACCGGCCCTTAAGGGAGTGATGCATGGAACAAGCAGCAAGCATATTGTAGCCAGGGCAGAATGGAAACTGTGGAGTGGATCCCAGAACAACAGTATTTACACAGACAGAGCCCAGGACTGCATCAGTGAATGGGAAGCACAGGCAGCAGATCACCACTGAACACGGCGCCCAGGACCATGGCAGCAAGGAGGAGAACAGCGGTGCACAGCAGCCGCTATTACAATGACCTATCCTTAGTGCGCACGTGCCGTATCCCTTCTGTCTTTCTGTTCGCTGCTGTATGTCTATGGATAGGTCATCAATATTAAAAATCCTGGACAACCTCTTTAAGGCTGGGGCTACGCAAAGATTTTAGCCACGATACCCATGGTATGACCAAAGATAGCTGTGTAGCAGTGGGTAGCCATCAAACTTGACTGGAGTCACAGTGTGACACACATGTTGCCATGACCATGGCTCCAGAATTGCAAAAAATCCAGATGGCAACATCTTTGTGTAGTCCCAGCCTTAAGAGGTTACTTCAAAACTGATGGTCTGTTAGGACAAGTAATCAATATTAGATTATTAAAGTCTGATTCTCATTACGGTCCCATTCAGTTCAATGTCTGCACTGCTACACGGCCCCCATGTGTGGCAGCCAAGCTCACCGTGCAGCCCCAGCTTTAACTCTTGCTCTATGCAAGTTCCAGGTGACTGTGTTATAATCCATGGTTTTTCAACTTAACTGTTAGAGATGAACAATTTTTTAAAATTTGTTCCGGTCCGATTCTAACAAATCTGTCTAAAAATTTTATTTGGGTCCAAATTGATTCTGGCAGAATTAAAAGTACTCTGATTGGCCTGAACATTGGTAAATGATACTCCGAGGTCTTCTAGAACTCATATTTTTCTCTCTTGTCTTATTGAATTGTTTTCAATTTTTTTTCCTCTCTCCACTCATTTTAAGCTCTTTATCGCAAAGACAGCATGGTTAACAGTGTTAACAAACAGCCTGTTTTTTTTCTTTTGTAATTAACAGATGGGAAATTAAACGTGCCCTGAACGAACATACTAGTACTGAGCTACAAAAAAAGCACTGGATTTACACTGGTATTAACACACTAATATACATTGAAGTAACACTGATATTGATTCATTAAAATGCATTGAATTTACACTGTTATTTATGCACTAAAATGTGCTGAATTTAGACTGATATTGATGCACTAAAATGAGCTGAATTTATACTGATGTAAATGATGCATGATGCACTGAAATGTGCTGAATTTACAAAGGTATTTATTCACTAAAATGTGCTGAATTTACACTAGTATACTGACACACTAAAATGTGGTAAAGTGCACACAGATAAACAGCAAAATTGCAACAGTTTTCTTTGCTAATCAATACTTGCACATTTACACATCCTCTGCTACAAACACATAGAACACTGGTATTAACACACTAAAATGTGCTGAATTTACACTGGTTAATGCACAAAAATGCTCTAAATTTACACTGATATATTGATGCACTATAATATGTTAAATTTACACCGGTATTGATGCACTAAAATGTGCACACTAATAAACAGTAGCAAAATTGCAACTGGTTTGTTTGCTAATCAACACGGGCACAATTAAACATCTGCTATAAACACATGGTACACAGGTATTGATGCACTAAAATACACCGAATTCACACTAGTGTTGATGCATTGAAAAGTGCGCACTTATAAACAGTAGCAAAATTGCAACTTATTTTTTGATTGAAAATGGCAAAATTGTGCAGCGTATGGAGCAAAATGTATTCTGATGGTAGTGCTGGGAATATGCTTATAAATCACTTATGAACTGTAGACGAGTTGTAACACTTGGGTGTTGGGTTCAATAAAAAGCTGAGTTTGAGCCGGGGTTAATATTCCTGGCTCATGCCTTGTAGGAAGCTAGGTAGTGGATGGCCCCACTCTTATCTTGAGATTGTACTAGGGAGTTGAGACTAAATTTCAGAGAGAGAGGAAGCTATTGCTTCATGCTCTTTCTGCTTAGACCCAGAACGTTTCAGAAACAAACAGATCTCTGCAAATTCTACAGAAAGAGAGTAAGACAAGGGAAAACTTTGAATCAGCATGGTAAAACATAGAAGTCAGCAAGCTAACCTGCTACTACAGCCATTCAGACTTTGCTGCTGTGAAGTACAACTTTAAGACATTCTTCACACTTGGATACATCCTAGCCAGAACCCTTTATCCCGTGGTGGACATTACGTTATTGTCAAGCCATAGATTCTACTGAGAAAGACTTTAGCAAAATAGTGTCCAAAGATTGGCTTAATTCCCTTTCTTGTCTAAATCAATACATTGCTATGTGGGAGAAAATTGTACTGTGTACAGTTGGAACTGTGTCCACTATAATTGGATGTACTACAACTCCCATTTTTCACTTGAGTAAAGAGAGCCGTTTATTTTTCTACTTCTGGCCTGGTTTTCTGACTCTATGCTGGCCATAGCTATCCACATGCCCTGTCTTGCACTTATAAAGAAACTTAACATCGCGGGCACCCGAACTACCATCAGACAGGAGCTTCGGAACCAGAGTATGCCCCAAGAAAAGAAAGTGTGCACCTTCCTTTTATTGAACAGCCCTAGGGAGCAATGGTGTGAGGAAAGCCACTGTGATTGACTGTAAAAGTGAAAGACACTACCACTCCCATCTGTCGCTCCCGAGCCACTGCACATGGCCCCTTATAATAAGTATCTATTAAATATGGTTATTTATTGGTGGTAATTCTATAAAGAACTTGCCGGAGCATCCCTGGCTTTGGCACAGCCTGTTTCATCCAACTGACTTATCAACCGTGATCTAAAAATTAGATCATTAATTTAATTTAGGGTGGTCCAGCTTTATAAAAATAGAATAGTCAGTGCAAAAAAGCAACAGACATGTGAATATGACTCTCTTTGTCCTACAGTATCTGCAGGCCCTCCTACCCTAGTGAGCGATCAAACATCTCTGAAGTTGCTCAGTTCCCATCCTACAATTCCTCATTTGGATATTATCTGTGTATCTCTCTGTGGCAGCTGCCAGTCTGGCAGCACTTCCAGTGATGCCATCTGTCTCTCTCGTGAGTTCATCAGGTAGTGTGGGCAGCACTGAAGTATCTTTTGGATCAGATGTGTGGTTGGTTTGATGACGAGATGTCATTTTTTTTTCTCCTTACATGTGCCATTTAATTTCATTTAACATTGATGCAACAACCAGCTATGACTGTGTGAGTTGGAGTCTTACAAAAGGCATCTCTTTGTGAGAAGGCTGCATGGACACGACTTTAAATAGAACATACTGTAACTTGCATAACTATTTTATATTTATTTTTGTATTTTTATGTGTGAGTCAGTGTCCTTGTGATGCAAAAGTGCTAGAGATTCAGCTACCAACAGGCACTAAAAAAGGGAAAAAAAATTGGCATTCAGGATATATTGCGAATGTTATCATGGAGTATAGAGTTATTATCATCTATAGGGCTAGAAGACACTACCAGATTTTCATGTGCGGCATCCTTCATAATTGTCTCCTATGGCCTCAAGTCATCAAGAGTGGAAGCATTTAGATGATCATCCTTGTGTTCCCATCCTCTGCCATGTGTATGACATGTTATATTGTTTATCTGGTTATGTAAACCTGTAAAGGGGTTGTTCCCTCTCACCATCTCCACTCCGAGATGAAACTAAGCAGTGGCCACAGGTGGCCGAGCTTACGGAAACAGCAGAGCGAGCAGATGCTCCACTGTTTTTGTCACTCCCCGATTGCAGCTAGCAGAACAAGCTACTTTGCTTCTGTAAAAGGGGGACAGTCCCTTTAATACTTTCATCAAGTAGTAAATTCATACCCCTCCTTAGACCTCATTCACCTGTCCATGATAGCATCCGTGTCAAGTTGATTAGCCGTTCATCTGTGAAGATATCCATGAAGGATCTGTGTTTGGTCCGTGTCCTTTTTTTGCCCTCCATGTGTCATCTGTATTCCTCATACACTGCTAGGCTGAAAATTAGTTTCTAGATCATCTCCTATCAATGGTCCATGAAAGCCATGGACCAAAGACAGAGGCCATCCATGATGTGTCCATGTTTTTTCATAGACCCATAGTCTATTATGTGTGAATACACACATTAAAATCAACCGGTACATGAGCGGTCCTTAGAGACCATGGACAGATGACTACGCGAGGTGTGAAAGAGGCCTTAAGACAGAGTTCCCAACCAAAGTTTTGTGGAGCCTGGTTAGGGGTTCTCCAAAAGACATCAACAGTAAGACCTCTCTCAAAGGAGCGATACAGAATGTGTCAGGGTCTTTTCAGTGAAAAACTGACATGCAAGTTGAGTCAGTTTTACATACAAGTTGAGTCAGTTTTGTCTATGATTGTGTTCAGTGTTTCAGTTTTTTTCTGTCAAGATTGGCCAGTGAAATACAATGCTTATGTGCACATACCCATTAAAATAAAAGGGCCAGGGTTCAGCGTGGATACTATCCGTTGTAAAAAAATGGCTTGCATCTGCACAGAAACCTCGCTCTTGTGAAAGTAGCCTAAGGCTAATTTCACATAAGCAAGTTTTCTATCCAGATGTGTTCAGTTTCGACAGACAGGACAGAACCTGGACTCATTCATTTCAATGGGTATACACACAAGAGCATTCTATTTCATTGACCATCTGTCCATTCAGGAAACATCTCAGCCTGTTATATTTTCATCTGTTTTTGACGCAGGACTAGTCCATTCAAGTCAAGGGGTCAGTGAAAAAAACAGCATTCGCATGGCATTTCTGTTTTTCACTCATGGTTGCTAGGAGAGGGTGAGAGTTATAATTCAGTTTTTTTTAATACACTTGAAAAATAGATGTTAAACAGATGCAATCATGATAGAAAAAACTGAAACATTGAACACAATCACAGACAAAACTGATTCAACCAGAATGCACAATGTAACGACTGTAGGTAGGGACAGACTAGGACAGTGAGTCCCTGAACTATACTCTGCCCGCTTCCCCTACCTACTTGCACTGTAAGCCCTAAATGGGAGAACCACAACTGGACGACGGTCCCTACACTAGTATAAGTGCAGGACAAAGAATACACACAAATGGACAACACAAAAGCAGAGTCAAAATGGGTCAGAACCAGGCAGCTATGCAATACCAAAACATGAAACAGAGAGAACAGAAGACAAGCCAAAATCAGAACCAGATGAGCTATGCAGTACCAAAACGTGAGACAGAGAGTGGTGAGAAGACAAGTTGGGGTCAGAAACTCAAAGTAATCAATCAACAAATGCAGGAACAGAGAAAAAGGAACCTAGCTAGTGATCCCAACAAAGACTATCACTGGCAGTGCTAAAATGCACTAGGGCAGTGATGGCTAACCTTGGCACTCCAGCTGTGGTAAAACTACAACTCCCAAGATGCCCCCCTTGCTTGACTGCTCTCAGAACTCAACAGAAATAAATGGAGCATGCTGGGAGTCGTAGTTTCACCACAGCTGGAGTGCCGAGGTTAGCCATCACTGCACTAGGGGGTTTTAAATAGAGAGCCAGGTCCCCGGACAGAACCTGATACGTCTGATGTTCTGACTTTCCCATAAGTTAGACCAGGAAGAAGAAAGGTAACTGAGCAGATGGGCTATAATTCAGCCCACTGTTCAACGCCCCCAGCTCATGCGCGCTGCAGGAAGAAAGCAGAGCATTGCACTCTGTAACTAGGGACGTGGCCATGTCACTGGGGCATGTGGCTCAGTAGCGCATCTCTCCTAGATTTTGCCATTGGAGCCCAGACAGGTAAATTTATTACACAAAACCATAAATTTTTCACTGAATGTGCCCTGATACCTTCCATATCGCTCACGTGAAAGAAGCTATCACTTTTACAGTAGGGATGGGTACTTGTAGGGATTCTCCAGGAGGAGAACATTTTCAGGGGTTCCTCTATGGTGAAAACAAGTTGGGATCTACTACTTTAGTACATACTAAAAGCCTCTTATATGATGTCAATTGTCTTCAAGGAATACCACCTAGGTATGTATGAAGACATCTAGGAAGATATAAAGAAACCTGTAAACAAGCTAGGGATGTCTACATAGGTTGAACAGTTTTTCATAGAGTCAGTAGACGAAGTGCAGCAGATATGATGAGTTGACCAATTCATGGGCATTTGTCTTCAAAGAGAAGAGTCCAAAGCATCGGCAAACATTTTCATCTATAACAGAACAAGAGCCATATCAACCGAGCTATCAGATTCTTGTAGACATGAATGGACACTGATACCGCTAAAAGTAAGTGTACTGTATTGTGCAGAACATACAAAATCATATTGAAAACCACGTTGACACAATCAATGACAATACAAGCACCTAAGTTCTACATCCATCCTCTAGAGATAAGCAAAGTTTTGAAAAATTTCATTCGCTGAACTTCAACAAGAAATTTGATTTGTTATGAATACATTTGTGACGAATTGCGATAAATCAGGTATACCCAGGCCACTCTGCCTAATCATATTCATCCAACTTGGTGACCCAAACTCAGTGTGAAGGCTTGGATGTTATACTACAGGGTAGTTCCTTAAAGGGGTTGTCAGTCACACAAAAATATTCTACAGTTTTCAAAAAAGCACCTGCACCTGAATCCTTTTGTAATTGCATGTAATTAAAATTTATTACAGCTGCTGAGTTATTCAATGAAATTTCTCTGTACAGCGCCACCTGCTGTTTGTGCTTTGTCTAATGTCTCTGTCCTGCTCACTGAGAAAGAAGCACATGCTAAATTCCATCCTTCATCTGCCACCAGCTGCAGTAGAAAGGACACACCTCTGAGAAAGTGCATACCCCCTAAACTGTCAACTTGAATAAATCTAGCAGAACCATTGGAAGGATGAATGGAAAGATCTCTGGATTTGTGTGAGGTAAAGTGCTGGTTCTAACTTTGCTAGAAAGGGGTTGGCATGTACTCCATTGTGTGCAATTTTCATTTTTTACATTATTCAAGAGATAACCCCTTTAAATTATCTACCCAATTTTTTTTATGAATTTAGGCTAGTTGAGATGCTGAGCACTGCCTATCTATATGTAGTGGAGTAAGTCTACTGTGTTATGAGTCACTTGTGCAGGGGGTGAAAGACCAGGGGCCCACCTTGCTCAGGTGCCCACTAGGGGATTCACCTGTACCCCTGTGGGCCAGTCCCTGCCTAACCAAGATTCATAGCTAATCCCTTTCGATAGCTGTCGAATTACTGTGCGTCAGTATTACAGATCATTGTTACTGTCTAATTTATCACCATGGCCCTTACTGTGCAGTGCACCAAGGTTCAAGTCATCAGCAGCAGTGGCAGTAACAGTATACACCAAGATTCATAGGTAATACATTCTTACTACTAACATTCTTTTTAATACCTTCTGTTAGCTGTAGATTTACTGTGCATCAGTATTACAGTTCTATATTCTGCGTTTTTCATGCAGCCCTGGCTCCATAGAAGTTAATGGGGCTTCTGTGAAAAAACGCATTGCATCTGGATGCAAAGCATTTTTTCACCAATGGTTCCTAGGAGATGTTTTTAATTCTTCATTTTTTCACGTGCATGAAAATGCATCAAAACTGACAGCATCCGCATGAAAACAACCACTGAACGCAATCGCAGACAAAACTGATATAATTTGGTCCCAAAATCGCTTGAGCTTGAACGCATCCTAATCGCATTCCAAGGCAATCCGTAATGCTCGTGGGAAAGAGGCCTAAGAAACTTAAAGCCACATGGATGCAAGTCTTAGATATTATGATATTGCTAATATGATAGCATTGTCTAGTTACTAATCAGCTAGCATGTATATGGACAAGTGGATCCACATTCTCAGCTAGACACCTAAGAAACTTAAAGCCACATGGATGCAATTCTTAGATATTATTATGTTGCTAATATTATAGTAGCATTGGCTAGTTACTAATCAGCTAGCATGTATATGGACAAGTGGATCCACATTCTCAGCTAGACACCTAAGAAACTTAAAGCCACGTGGATGCAAGTCTTAGATATTATGATATTGCTAATATAATAGCATTGTCTAGTTACTAATCAGCTAGCATGTATATATACATGTGGATCTACTTTCTCAGCTAGACACCTAAGAAACTTAAAGCCACATCGATGCAAGTCTTAGATAGAATTATATTGCTAATATGATAGTATTGACTAGTTACTAATCAGCTATAGCATGTATATGGACAAGTGGATCTACTTTCTCAGCTAGACACCTAAGAAACTTAAAGCCACATGGATGCAAGTCATTTTAACTCTCACATGATTGAAGCCTCATTGCTGTGTATTGTCAGGAAAAGGCAGAATATGCCGTCATAAGGTTGAACAATTGTATAAAATTGATCAATAGGCGTCTTTAGTGTAGAAATCTCCTTTTTTACCACAAAGGCCTGTTCTATCTAGCTCAGAAGCAAATGACTTAAATAATGATGTGTCATCTCACGTACCGTTTCAGATTCCTGGGGCTTTCTGTAGTTTTGCTGGCACTCTTACCTAAAAATGTAACCGCCATGTAAGAAATAAATGAATGAGCTATTACAGACAGCAGAAATGCCAGCGTTCAGGACACTGACAGAATGAGTTGACAAGTCTGTATGTCAAGCCTAATAATTCAGCTCTTACATTTTGCGGCATGTCATTCCTCGGGATCTTCCAGCAAAGTTTATGGCTTTGGTTACAAAATCACATTGACAGTCCTTAAGCTCCTAATTAGAAAGGAAGGACTTGTGTGAGGAGACCCTTATAGGGTAGTGTGCATGTCCTCCAGAACCCAGCTCTGTGAGTGGAACGGATGATTCCTGAAATGTGCTGTAAATTTCAGATTATGTGCGAGTATGCCCTGTCCAGGGTTATTCATTCCTTGCATTTTGACTTTCATGCCTATTTATACACCTAGTAAATGTGACCTTTATGGAGGCATGTAGTATTTCTAGGACTACCTTGTCTTGTGGCATCTTTAAAATCTCTCAATTCAAGCTAACTTGTGGAGCAAGCAAGAAATACTTATTTTATCACCTAGAGGCACAACACTCTTAGCCGTTGCTCTCACTGTATGTGGAAAGTAACATAGTAACATAGTTTATAAGGCAAAAAAATACATCTGTCCATCCAGTTCGGCCTGTTATCCTACAAGTTGATCCAGAAGAAGGCAAAAAAAACCCTGTGAGGTACAAGCCAATTTTCCCCACTTTAGGGGAAAAAATTCCCTCCCAACTCCAATCAGGCAATCAGAATAACTCCCTGGATCAACGACCCATGTCTAGTAACTATAACCTGTAATATTATTACACTCCAGAAATACATCCAGCCCTCTCTTGAACTCTTTTAGTGAACTTACCATCACCACCTCCTCAGGCAGAGAGTTCCATAGTCTCACTGCTCTTACCATAAAGAATCCTCTTCTATGTTTGTGTACAAACCTTCTTTCCTCCAGACGCAGAGGATGTCCCCTCATCACAGTCACAGTCCTGGGGATAAATAGATGATGGGAGAGATCTCTGTACTGACCCCTGATATATTTATACATAGTTATTAGATCTCCCCTCAGTCGTCTTTTTTCTAGAGTAAATAACCCTAATTTTGATAATCTTTCTGGGTACTGTAGTCCACCCATTCCAGTTATTACTTTAGTTGCCCTCCTCTGAACCCTCTCCAGCTCTGCTATGTCTGCCTTGTTCACAGGAGCCCAGAACTGTACACAGTACTCCATGTGTGGTCTGACTAGTGATTTGTGTGGCAGGACTATGTTCTCATCACGGGCATCTATGCCCCTTTTAATACAACTCATTATCCTATTAGCCTTGGAAGCAGCTGTCTGACACTGGTTTCTGCAGCTTAGTTTGCTGTTCACTAAAATTCCTAAGTGCTTTTCCATGTCAGTGTTACCCAGTGTTTTACCATTTAGTATGTACTAGTGACTTGCATTATTCCTTCCTATGTGCATAACCTTCCATTTGTCAGTATTAAACCTCATCTGCCACTTCTCTGGCCAAGCCTCAAGTCTATCCAGATCCATCTGTAGCAGTATACTGTCCTCTTCTGTGTTAATTTCTTTACACAGTTTAGTGTCATCTGCAAAAATTGATATTTTACTGTGCAAGCCTTCTACAAGATCATTAATAAATATTTTGAAAAGAATAGGGCCCAGTCTGAGTGTCTACCATTAATAACCACCCTCTGTTTTCTATCACTGAGCCAGTTACTTACCCACATACAGACATTTTCTCCCAGTCCAAGCATTCTCATTTTATATACTAACATTTTATGTGGTACCGTGTCAAATGCTTTGGAGAAGTCCAGATATATGACATCCATTGATTTGCCGCAGTCAAGTCTAGAACTTACCTCCTCGTAGAAACTGATTGAATTAGTTTGACATGACCGATCCCTCATGAAGCCATGCTGATATGGAGTTTAGAGATGAGCGAATCATTCAAAATTTGCTTTGCCGAATATTCGCAGAATTTCTGACAAGATTCGTATTTAAAGGGAACCTGTCATCTCCAAAACACCCCCTGAACTAGAGTAAGCGTTGTATAGTGTAGGTGATTCTGAATCCAAATATATAAGTTTTATCTTTATACTCACTTCCATTCAGACGCTGTGCTCCCACAAACCAGCAGTAAAATGCATTGAGATGACTCTTCTTTGAGTCCTCTCCATTATGTGAGTGAGCACCGGAGTCCAGTGAGTGCCTTTTACTGCATGTTTGTGGGAGCATAGCGTTGGAATGGAAGTGATTATGAAGATAAAACTTACATATTCGGATTCAGCATCACTTACACTATACACCGCTTGCTCTAGTTCAGGGGGTGTTTCGGAGATGACAGGTTCCCTTTAAACAAACTTATTCGTCGAACCTACGTAAAAAAACCTGTTTTTTGCGAACATTCCTGGCCAAATTACGTACGTACAGTCAGCGTAGTTAAAAGTACGCAATACGTAAGCATTAGCGTACAAAAGTGCATAAAAATCCTTAGCGTACTATTGACGCGCGAATGCGTCATACGCACGAGGCTAGGCCACGGCGTACAATCTTTAGAGGCAGTCTATATGAACTAGAAAAATAAGGTACTCAATGCTGCTAGCTATCAATAAATAAATAAATTATTTACTAAAAACACCGTACAATAAGTGCATAATAGGACACATTGCAGTACCAGAAAAAGAATACACACAATGGGCTAAAGTGCTGAACCGTTAAAAACAGTGTAGCTAAAATACAGCAAAGACATAAGTATGCAAACATTTTAGTGCAATCAATTTCACATCTGCAAGCATAAAAGGCTCAGATATACATTTGAGTCTCTCCTTATGGCTCCTAGTTGGCATAATAAAACACTGTCTGTCTGGAACACCTATTCCAAAATTCAATTGTAATACACGTGAGGTAAAATTGTAATCCAAACAGGTAATGTGTAATCCACATGGATAATAGAGAATAGCAGCAAATAGAGAACCCTTGTTGCAAAGGGGGCTCCCAAATAACCTGAGAAGGGGGTAAAAAGGAAAATAGGCGCACTTTGGCGCAACAGGGAATTTTCCGCAGAATGGGGGGAGCCCTGACAGCCATGCCCATCTGGGTGAGAGTCAAACGGGGGCAACACAAACTGAACAAAAATAACTGCCAACTAGCATCTCACCCGTCAGGTGCAGTCCATGGTGTGGCTCCCATAGGTCCTCCTGCAGTGTCCTTGACACTGCCAGTAGTTGGGTTCCTCAGATGAGGGACCTGAAGTCCTCCTCGCTCGAGCTGCTGCTGAAGCTCATCAGAGGACGCTCCTACCTCACGAAGGCCATGCTCACTGCTGCGGTGGAACTCCAGTGCCCTCTTCTTCCTGAAGTTGGACTTGACCGGGTCCGGGTGGTGATGACGCTTGCGAGCGCTGCAGCCATTTTCGCTTTCTGGATCCTCCTGCCGGGACATCAGGGGTAAGTACTTCTGGCTGCAGCAGTTCCGGAAAGGTTGCATCCAGGGAAGGAGCCCCAGCTTCCCCGGCTGCTGCTGGCTTCATCTTCCACGGCAGCTGGTCTTGGTGGACCACCATGGATTGGAAGGTGAACAATAACATGGTCATCTGACCCAGCTGTAAGGACTGTGGTGGTGGTGCTGGCAGTCCAGGAATCAGAGGCTCCAGCTGAGGCTCTGGCTTTTCCCTGAACCTGCATGCAGCACAAACGTCCTGGACCTGGTGGTTCATCTGGCCACACTTCTGGTTCCATTGTAGGCACCAGAGGCTTTGAAAGGAGGATAACCGTGGTCGCAAATGGGCCTTTCAGGGACACCATGGGGGTGTACTCCACCTGATCCCCCACGTACAGGCTATGATGATGTTGTGGCAGGTACAGCCGTTTCACCGACCTGCAGCCCACAAAATATTCCTTTCCATCCTTGTCATCCTGCAGAAAGCCAGACCCTCTCCCAACGGAAAACCAAAGCACAGTTCCCTTTCAGCGTTCCAATGAAGGATCTCCTGGCCTAGGGTGGTTGAGTACCTGGATGACCTAGTCCTCCACTGCAGTTTTATAGAGGGTCTGTGCATGGGCCGTCACAGATGGTGGAACAATTGGGTTCTGGTGTATGGAAGGGGTGGATCTCCTCCTGGGCAGCGAAGTGGACACTCCAGCCGCCTCTGCCGCACAAGCCACAGCAGGCGCTCCAGCCGCATGAGCCGCAGCAGATGCTCCAGCCGCACGAGCCACAGTAGACTTTCCAGCCACACAAGCCACAGCAGACTTTCCAGCCACACAAGCCACAGCAGACGCTCCAGCCGCATGAGCCACAGCAGACGCTCCAGCCGCACGAGCCACAGCAGACTTTCCAGCCGCACGAGCCACAGCATACTTTCCAGCTGCACGAGCCACAGCAGACGCTCCAGCCGCCTCACGAGTTGCACCAACAGCAACCTCAGCAGCTGGTAAGGAAGACACAGGCGCTGACGCTGGGTTTCTCTGGCAGAGTTGTGACACCCTGATGTCTGGAGCGGGCGGTGGTTCAGGGAACTTGTCCCCAGAATACATTTCATTCCAATTTGGGCGCAGCTGTGGAGTACTGAGGGAGGAGTCTTCACTCCCTTTACGTGCAAAACAGTTAGATACCGGTGGGTCAGGCTGGTTTTTTCCAGTTCTGAGGGGGGCATATCTTCACTTTCCCTCTCTTGCATGGGCGTATCGTCATTGTCCCCCCTCACGCAGAATGTGTACATTTCTTACGTTTCATACGTATCGTTAGCGTGTTAAATTTTGCAAAGATTTACAAATAGTATGAAGTAAATCCAAAGAAATTCAGTTTCGCTTTGCAGCTGAAAATTTCCAAGATTCAATACGAATCGCTCATCTCTAATGGAGTTATTTGCTTATTTTCATTGAGGTACTTCAAGATAGCATCTCTTGGTACAGGAACATAATGGTTACAGTTAGGGATGAGCGAACTTGCGGTTTGCAAGTTCAGGTTCGGCGTTCGGGTTCGGGTTCTGGGTGAATTCCGATATGGATTACGTTACCATGGAATTTAATGGAATTCTATGATGGAATGCACCACGGATGCCTTTAAGAGGCATTTCGTCATAATAGAAGTCTATGGGCAGTATTGCGGATCTGGCCGGTTTCCGTTATGCAGGAGTCCTGTTACCGAACGCCGAACCCCAACATGGAAACATCCCTTGCTCATCCCTAGATACAGTCTCTAGACAAGATGCACAGTCTCACCCTAGGGAAATACACTTGAACAGAAGAACAGATGCAATACTGTTCACGTTTGCTTAGCTCTAGAGCTTAACTTTTTTATGCCATTATGAGCCTACGGAAGGCTACCATCACAGTACGAAGAAGCACAGCTACTTTTTAAAAAATTCAGTCTTACAAGTTTACACCACTTGACCTTTGGTGCTTTTTGCACTGTTCTCTACTTGTAGGAGGAGAGTAACTACAGACATTGGTCTATAGGTCAGTCTCAACTGGTTCACTGACCTTGTAGACACAATCCCTATCTTCCTTCGCTCTCTCACAGTCCGAGGACCTTATTTATCAAAACTGTATATAAAAAGCAACATGTCTTGCAGAAGTCCAAACCTTAGCAGCTTCTTCCAGCAATAAATCCCATTAAAAGAATGTTTTGTATAAAAAGGCGGTAGCCCAACCCTGGGTTTTTCACCCTTCGTGGCCTCTTATGGGCAATGAAAAAATATTATGCCAAAATGTAATATCTGAGAACATTAGACACCTGCATCTACCACACTGCCTCTATGCAAATGAACACAGCTCCGATGCCTTGAAGATGATATTAATGCTAATATCTGAGATGACTCATTCAACAGGCGCAGAAGCACCTCTTCACCTGAATACATAGCTTCACAATTCTCCATCGTCTGCCTTCATTGCGTCTTTTGCTTTGTATACTTGAATGACGTGCATGCGTTGCAGACTGTTTTGCATTTGTTCAAGGTTTTGCACTCCGGTGAACTTAGATTTTAGCCGGTGATGATGTACGACTGACGATACATACAGCACATAAATGGAAAGATGCAACCTGTAGCAGTACAATTACCACCCAAGGAATAAAACATTCAAGGTAAATCTTATTTGTACAAACCATACAAAGTAGGAGAATGCATGGTCTTTCTCCTTTCTCTCTGCCCTATTCGAATCGGAAAATCGGATTCTAACTAATCTGATTTTTTTAAAGAACTGATTCAGTCGTTACTTATAGTAACCGAATCTTCAAAGGGCATCTGTCAGCAGTTTTGTACCTACGACACTGGCTGACCTGTTACATGTGCACTTGGCAGCTGAAGACATCTGTGTTGGTCCCATGTTCATATGTGCTCGCATTACTGGGAAAAATTATGTTTTATTATATGCAAATAAGCGTCTCTGAGCAATGGGGGCATTGCCGTTACACCTAAAGGCTCTGCTCTCTCTGCAACTGCCGCTCCCTTTGCACTTTTGATGACAGGGTCAGGAATGATGACATTTTTCACTGCCTGGTCCTGTAAATAAAAGTGGAGAGGGTGCAGCAGTTGCAGAGAGGGAGCATATATTAATCATTTTTCTCAGCAATGTGGGCACATATGAACATGGGACCAACAAAGATGCCTTCATCTGCCAAGTAAACATGTAACATATCACTAGTATATGCCACCAATGTCAGATAGGTGCAGGTCCTACCCCAGGAACCACACATATCTCTAGAATTAAGCTTCTGAAGAGAACAAACCACACTATGCCTATGCGAATGCCCTCCATTCATTGCTATGTGAGAGGCAAAAATAGCCGACCATGGCCACCTCTTCGTTCAGTTTATGGAACCTCCAGAAATAGACAAGTCAATGAGCAGCTCTTTTGGATCTCCCCTAGAAGTGAATTGAGGGCGGCTGCGCATGAGCACTCTGCTCTCGTTCTCTTTGGGAGCTTCGTTATAGAGATATGTGTGGGTCCCAGAGGTGGGACCTGCATCTATCTGACATTGGTGGCATGTCGCTAGGATATGCCACTAGTGTTTGAGGTGAGAAAACTCCTTTAGAGCTCATGTTCACATATAGCAGATTTGTTGCCGATTTTGATGCATTGAAATTTGCAATAAATTACAGTATAATCCACATGAACCATCACATGCCCGTTATTCGCCGGTAGTAGCTTGCTGGTCCTTTTTACCCCAGGCTTCCATAACAACCCCGTCATTTTTCTTTACTGTGGATGTCACCATTATGGGGTACGGTAGATGTCATTGAGGGCACTGTGAATATAGATGTTATGGGGTGCTGTGCATGTCACTCTTAGAGGGGCTCTGTGTATGCCACTGTTATGGGGGCACTGTGGATGTCACTGTTATGGGGGCTCTGTGTATGTCACTGTTATGGGGGCACTGTGGATGTCACTGTTATGGGGGCTCTGTGTATGTCACTGTTATGGGGGCACTGTGGATGTCACTGTTATTGGGGCTCTGTGTATGTCACTTTTATGGGGGCACTGTGGATGTCAGTGTTTTGGGGGTACCGTGGATGTCACTGTTATAGGGGCACTGTGGATGTCACTATTATGGGGGCACTGTGGATGTCACTGTTATGGGGGCTCTGTGTATGTCACTGTTGTGGGGGCACTGTGGATATTACTGTTATGGGGGCACTGTGAATGTGACTGTTATGGGGTCTCTGTGGATATCACTGTCATGGGTCACTGTAGATATCAGTGTTTTGGGGGCACTGTGCATGTCACTGTTATGGGGTACAGTGGATGTCACTGTTATAGGGTCACTGTGGATGTCACTGTTATGGGGTACTGTGGATGTCACTGTTATGAGGGCACTGTGAATGTCAATGTTATGGCGGAGCTGTGAATGTCACTGTTATAGGAGCACTGTGGATGTCTCTAAACTACATACACAAACAATAAACAAAAAGACCCGTGTTAAGCTATTATACAGTATATACGGCCGAGGCATAGCTATAAAGGGTTGTAAAGGTATCAGGTACCACTGTGTGCCCGGGCTTGAGAAGGTTGGAGCAGGCTAAATTTCAAGGAGTAATGTTTCCTTTTTTTGAAACCTTCAATGTTGTCTTCCGACTAGACAGTATTTCTCTATGAAAATTTTTTAAGTGGAAGTCATCAAACTTCCATTTCTGATGTCTGGAGTCAGACATCAGTCTGTTCCTATTTGCCATTGTTTGTGTGTTTCTAAAACTAAACAAAAAACTAGACAAAACAGCTAACCTCATTCATAGCAACGCCATCTGTATAGTAGACAAATAATATGGCCTCAATCCAAAAATGGTTTTATCGAAATTCAATAATGAGAAGCGGTCATTAGCCATAAATGATAAATTTTACTACATTGTTGAAGTTGAAGGCCATTGGAATCCCATTTAGCATGGCATTCATAAAATGAAGGCGTAGGTGTATTGTTTAATTTATCGGTTGCCAATCAACATGCCTTTATCACCTATATCCAATGGTGGCTTTACAAAGGAAACAATGGATGTACCAAATAATGTAGCTTTTATGATCTTGCAGCACAATAAATATGTGTGATAATTGGGATTAATTTATAACTGTAACTGGGATTAACTGTAATATACAGACAGGATCTGCTATAAGGAACTTTATGTGCTAATATGGTCTCAAACACAACTAATGATGAATCTGTATAATGCCTGTAGGTAGGAACAGACATGGACAGTGAGCCCTAACCTAGAACCCAGCCGCTTTCCCTACCTACTTACAGTGCAAGCCCTAGGTAGCAAGGACGCAACTGGTCGACAGTCCCTATGCTACTAAGGTGCAGAGACAAACACCTAGAGACAAATGACGCAAAGACAGAGTTGTACGTAAATAGGGTCAGAAACAGGAGGACAAAACAGTACAAAAATGAAAGACAGAGAGTAGTCAAAAGATGAGCTGAGGTCAGAACCAGACGAGATGCACAGTACAATTCACGAGAGACAGAGAGTGGTCAAAGGACGAGCCAAGGTCAAAAACACAAGCAATCCAAATCAGCACTAGAGCAAAAACCAGGAACCTAGCTAGTGAGCCCAAACAAGACTATCACTGGCACTGGTGTATGACTAGGAAGGGGTTTAAATAGAGCACCGAGTCCCTCGATCAGCACCTAATAGGCGCTCCATTATTCAGAAACACTAGCACACAGAAGTAGAGCAGCTGACCAATCAGCCCACTGTTAATCCAGCACATGCCCCCTGCATTAAGAAACAGAGCATTGCATCCTGTTACTAAGCATGCTGTCGCATCACCAAGGGCATGGCACAGCATTATGTTTCTCCCGGCGCGGCCATGCCGAGGCTGAGGATCGTGCCGCTCGAGCTAGGACAGGTACGTTTATGATATTAACCCCCCCCTTTTAAGAAAGGCCACTGGACCCTCAGCAGGCTTTAATGTAAATTTGAGGTGACTACGAATATTGACTGACTCCTCTGTGCTTGGCACCGGTGTCTCTGATCCCCGTGGCTCAGCTGCCAACTACTCTGGGGCTATCTCAAGAGGTAGCAGCCTGGCGGGTCCCCTGCAGCAAAGACCAGATCCCTGTATCAGGGATAAAGAGTGAAAACCAGAGGACTACCAAGGTAACGCCCTTAGAGTTAACCCAAAGTCAAACCAGTTAGTTGGTACAGTGGGTCCAACCCACTGCCCATTACAAATTGTATATGGAAAAAAATACTTCTTCTCCAAAATGTACAGACATTATTACATTTAGCTGAGCTAGACCTACATGACATAAGGCCTGATTCACCAGTGAATTTCTTGGTGCATTTAATAGAAGTTTGTGTCTACATACAGTATAAAACATTTATTTATGACCACATAACTGTATTCTGCAGCGCTCTGGCCCCTGTGCCTACAAAAGCTTACAATCTAAATTTCAAATCTGTATGCTTTTGAAAATTGAGAGGAACCTGAAGTACCCCCAGGAAACCCATGCAAAATGGGGAGAATATTCAAACTCTATGCAAATGTTGCCCTTGGTTGGATGCAAACCTAGGACCCCAGCATGGCACGGCACCAGTGCAAACCACTTAGCCACCTTTTTTTAATCAAACGACTAACTGGAATGCAAAGTGCTAAGTGTCAATGGACATTAACAGAAATGTGCATCTTTATCAACAGATCTGCCTACTGCTCATCTCATTTTCCAATACAAAACATACTTGAAATAGTGTCTGAGCCGATTTATGTGATGGAGAGTCTATCGCACCTCATTTGATTATGGAAATCTACACTAAAGTCAAGTGCCATGATAAAATAAAAATGAATGTATTACAAGTGCAAATTCCCATAAGGTAGAAAATCAGGAATCACATTTTACACCATGACTAGGTATGGGACAAAGTTCTAATTAAGAGTCCTCTGGACCCTCACTGGGTATTCTTCTATACATTTTTATAGTCAAAATTCTTATTACAAGAAGCCTAAAGTGATTAGTAGAGATAAGCGAACCAGTTAAGATTCAGTTCGGCAAATGTTTGAAAAAGTTAAATTCAGACCCGAATCAGTTTGAGCTGAACCAAAGTTGCTCCAGTTGCCATGAAAGGTCTATTTATCGGAATTAGCTGGAAAAAGGGTGAAAATCCTCCTGAACCCAGACTTGGTTCATTTTGACAAAAGTGATGTTTTGGACACTGGCAAATGACAACTCGGCCCGTTTGGGTATCATTAAGCCTTCTGCAGCACTGAAAACCCTCTCTGAGATAACACTAGAGGCTGGCCAAGAAAGAAGATTGAGAGTGTGCTGTACCAGTTCCGGCCACTGTCCCAGCCTCTCTGCCCAGAAATCCATGGGATCAGGGAACAGAGTATTCAACAGACAATGGCCGTAGTTTAGGTAGGTCTGAACCTGGGTGTTGAGATGGGAGCTCTAAGCTTGCTGAGTGGCCTCTACGCCTGTCACTGCATAAGCAAATAAAAAAGCATACAGGTCGCCATTCTGGCCAACGTGCCCAAGGAGCCAGTTATTTCCATTGCCGAAGTGCAGCCTCGCCACTGCTAGTATCCTCCATGATACTGAAGGATATAGAGCAAGGCATGAAAGGTTCTAGTTTGCTTTAGACAATACATTTCTTTATGCTCTTGCTCTAAAAGGGTCCATGGATGTGACAGAGGGGAATTAATTTAAATGTATGCCATGTAATGCTTCATTTCTGAAGTATTTTCCAGGAGTCTTAGCATCTGTTTATCATCAGAGGGCCCCACAGATCAGGGTTTTATCAACTCATAAAAATGACAGAGGGTCCTCCAGTAAACTCCGGTTCTAATACAATGGTTGCCCTATGCGACATGAAGGAAGGGAGGTCAGGAATGCTCCACCCTTTCTTCTGCAGGTCTTGATAACGTTAAAGGCCCTGCCAGGTCAGATCGTAGCAGGTCTTCAAGCCAAGGATCAGAGCTGCAAAGTGGGTGACCTCCCATGTAAGTGTCTGGGGTTTGATCTGCAGTCTATATTTGTTTTAGAGGATCTGTATTTATGGGGTATATTTTTATAGAGGGTCTGGGTCTTTTTTTATTTTTTAGATAGTCTTATTTATTTAGGAAGGCTGATTTGAAGTCTACATTTGTTTTAGAGGTTCTGTAGTCTGGTGGCCTACACTGATCTATATTTAGAGGGGTCTGTATTTGTTTTAGAGGTTCTGGGTCTTTGTTTATTCTTGAGAATGTTGGGACTTTTTGGGGTTTCTATTTTATGGCATTCACCCTGTAGTATTACTGAAATACTAAATTTATATACTTTCGGCTATGTTTTACTGCTTGAAAAAAAAACAAAAAACGTTGTGTCACTGTATTCTCATGACCATAACTTTTAATTTTTTTCATAGATTGAGCTATGTGAGGGCTTGTATTTTTTTCTCTGGGGAAGCTCCATTTTTTTTGTAACCTTTTGGGGTACATTTGACTTTTTCATTACCTTTTAACCCAATATTTCAACAGGTCAGATGTAGTGATACCAATGATTTAGTTTTTCTATTTTGATATTTTTTGCATGATAATTGAGAGAGAGAGTCATTTTTCAGCTTTTAATATGTTTTTTAATATATGTAAAAAAAAAAGTAGTACATTTTTATACACTTTTCACCCCCGTTGAACATGGATTTTTCTCAGATTCTGTCTCTGGTATAGTACCAGTCTGTGTTTCTTTAGGGGTCCTACTCAGTGGTGTACAAGGCCCCCACACAGGACAGAAGGGTTTCTGCCTAAACCCTTTTCAATGACTCTTGGGCCATTTTCCACTGCTTCATTTGCTAAAAATTGTTCCCTTAGAATATAGAGTCCTGACCAAGTTTTCACTTCCAGTAGAAGAGGAGATAATGCCAACTGGGCACCCTCTTGCCCTGGGCCCCATAGCAGTTGCATGATCTGCCGCTATGGTAGTTACGCCCGTAGTCCTACTACTACTCTATTCCATACTCTGAATTTTTTTGGTAAACTGACAGAGGGAAGGGGCACTCCTGAAACCTTGGGCTGTGCCTCGTGTATGCATTGATAACAGAAAAGTTCATCTCTGCGTAGATGGAGAGAGGACCTTCATTTCCTCTGGTGGACCATAAGTAACCTTGTCCAGCATCTCTTCTGGTAGAGGGTGTTCAAACTAGACAATCCCTTTATGGAAGTATTGGAACTGCTGCTTTAAACCAGATGGACAGTAGGATTTACGCTCACTTCTTGAAGAATAAATTACAAAGGAAGGTGTTTCTTCTAGGTAATTTACTCCTAATCCTGTAATAACTTATTCTGCATTCCTCACCAATTTCATGTCTCCATAAGAAGTAAACAAATCCTACTTACATCTGATAGAAACGTCTCCCATCAAAGGTCAGGAGAAACAACTTAATACTATGTTTATTGGTAAATGATGCTATAAGCATCACACGTGAAAGCCAGCATTGCCAGTATTCCCAGTATAGAGGCCGTTGTTGTGGATTTTTGCCCCCCCTTTTCTATGATTACCTTGATGGCAAGAAAACCAAGGTGCTAAAAGATCATTTGCCGTAAAAATGGAACTTTCTCGCTACTTGCTACCAAGGCGGAGGCATTATTTATCCACTCAGCCATACGACGTTTCCTCATACGCAATTACTGGATTTTGTATTGTTACTTGTTCTCCCTGTAGGATCATAAACAGTTTAAAACTGTGTAAAATCGGAGAAAGACGAGTCAATTACTGAGTCACTATCAGCTGCTTTCTCGCTAAAGCTTAAATATATTCCATAACCATTGTAAGTTATTAGACTACGTGACTCAGCCTCCTGAGCGCCTCTTAATTTGTCTCCCACCTTCCCATGCCGTATGCCACTTAGACAGCAGTCGAAACATGACAAACCTACAATTAGATTGGTAACGCTAACTGAAATTTAAATGTCACAACAGCAAATCAAAACACAAAAGCACTAAAGTTGTATATTATACCTTGAAATTCCCACCTCGGATACATTTACCAATGGCTGGCACAGCGAGGGAAGAATTGTCGTGAGGAGGCTGTGGTATTATTGACAATGTACTGTACTCAAGCATGAAACGATTTTACATTGAAAACGTGGGGATTAAGTGGTGGGAGCCACAGCTCTTTACAGTAGCAACAAAGAAAATGAGATTTACATTTCATGTACACGCTTCGTAAAAAAAAAAGCCAAGTTATATGGATTTCTGTGCGCATTTGGGTAGGTTCACATGGCTTAAAATCTGACCTTCAGATTTTTGTTTGTCATGATGCAGATATGAATTTTAAAAGGGTTATCCAACACTAAACTTTTTTAACGGACCCCTTCAAAGTAGCTGGAGCCATGGTGAGCATCATACTAACATGATCCCCATCGCTGGATTCTGGCTGCATCACTCCATGGTAGCCTCAGTAGGTCCCTCGTCTATGGGAACATCCTGCTGCGGGGAACACGTGAATGTTGTAGTCAATCATTGGCTACAGCGGTGACCTGTCACCCGTGCAGCACATGACCCAGTGACATACTGCATAGGTGACAGGTCACCGATGCGGCCAGTAACTCACGTCAACAGGATGTTGATTCCCATAAATGTGGGACCAGCTGAAGCAGCCATGGAACGATGCAGCTGGAATCCAGCAGCGAGAACCAAGTAAGTGTGAACCTCACCATGGGTCCATCCCAGGGGCGTACTTGGAACTTAGAATGGCCCTGGAAAAAATACTAAAAATGTCCCTGTTTTGTAGTGGGGTCCAAATTGATACTCTATTGTGGCACATTATACCACCACAACAGAGCCAAATACCACAGTCCATCACAAAATACTGCCAGCAGTACAACAAACATCTCCAACTGGCCGGCCGTGAGGAGGGTTCTGGCGGCCACCTGGGCATTGGCCCACTTGGAAATTTCCCAGTAAGGTTTATGGCCAATCCGCCC
Source organism: Rhinella marina (assembly GCA_900303285.1). NCBI lineage: Eukaryota > Metazoa > Chordata > Amphibia > Anura > Bufonidae > Rhinella > Rhinella marina. The sequence continues at coordinate 428,585 of ONZH01006286.1, read as the reverse complement.
CTAGTCCAGCCACTCTGAAGAAGTCTGTAAAAATTTTCTTAGTGTTGGATAGCCCCTTTAAGACTTTTAAACATACTCTTTGCAATTAGCGATGAGCAAATTTCTTGAAGTTTGTTTCAGATGTGATTGTAATGAATCGGTTGACAGATTCGTTTTGGGTACAAATAAATTCAAGTTGAATTGAAAGTGCTCAGATTGGCTTGAAAAGTCATGTATGATACTCTGAGGTCTCCTAGGACTGTATCCAACCCCTTTAAAGGCTATGTACACCTTCAGAGGCAATTCTTTTGTTATTATTGCATTTTACTCACTCATTTTTGGCTAAAAATAATTGGCCTTTATTAAAGATGTGTTTTAGTCGGTCTTTCACAAAGGGTTAACTGTTTGTCTAGCGCTGTGAATGGTACTTTTTTTCTTTCTCTTTGTGTCATCTAATAACCCTTATATCTAAATTACTAAGAGGTTGTTAACACTTATTTAAGCCATATTCTTATCAGTAAGATAAGGATTGAGCTATAATGAGTGTTTATAAGGTCAGAGAGCAGAAATAAGGAGCCTGACTGCTCCTGGTCTGACGGAAAAGAAAGCAAATCCAAAGGGTGCTACTAGAGCATCTTAGCTTCATACAGAAAAAAAGGATACTATATTTTTAATGAAGACCAAAGGTTTACATAGCCTTTAAAATCTCTTTAATACCAGGACAGCATTAGTAATGGCAGAATGACAGCAGCATATGTGAATCTCATTCACTTCAGCTGTCACGAAGAGCACATATACACACACACACTGCCTGCTGCACGATCCATACGGACAATATAGAAAATAAATATATGCCTGCAATATGGCTGCCCACATGAAGTTTTTAAAAAAATAAAAATTAAAAAACAGAACAAACACATTATTTTTCTTTTACAGACTTAAATCTAATAAATGATGTCAACATGAAAAACATAAGACATTCCCAGCAGTGGAAATCACTAGTGAAATTTCTGTGTAGACATAGAGAAAGCAAGGAATGCTTTGAGATTTCTGCTCTGAAACCTGCAGAACTATGAATGCAGCTCTGTACTGTAATACAGGCTGTAGCTGAGAAACAATACGGGGTAAGTTTATGTCTGTACAGTACAAAGTAATTTGTACAAGTTTATTCCTCTCAAGATGTGATGTCTTCAAAGGTGAACATTCCCTGTAAGTTATATTTGTACCCTCCTGAGCATTTTATTTTATTTTTCACATTTTGTTGGTTATTTCTATACTGATTTATTAGTTAATTGTGCCACTTTTTAACAGCAATTTAAAACAAAAACAAATTCAGCCGTTCCAGTCGTTCATTCTTCCCTAGTTCACCTCGATATAGGATTCTGTACTACAACAGACGGTTCACTCAGCTCTTCCGTGCAGACTTGTGAAACACATATATCAGTTTTAGAAATTTCAAGTCTATTTAGCCTGTGCCTCCATCTCAGTTTTTACATTTTGTTTTGTCCTTAGTTCAAAAAGGAGCATCGTATTTCTTCACAGTTTCCAGTGATTAAAGATACATTAAGATGCCATTTTTGCAAGGGAGAAGCCATCTGGTGATTTGCTTGCTACAAAGTCTGGGTTTATTTCCAAGCAGAAGAACTAGTGCATTTGTCAGAGTATATTATGGAAGTATTAAAGGGGTATTGCAGGGGCAGAAGGGGTAGAAAGGGGTAGAATGTCCTATCTACTGCAGATCTCTGGAGTCATGCATGACGTCACCTCTAAGACCCAATGCTGGGAATTTACTAAACTTCTACACAATCTTTGTGGCTTAGAAAAGTTGCAAATTTCAAAGCGCCAGTCTTAAAGGGGTATAATTTTTGAAAATCTGCATTAAGGCTGCAAGCTGTGACCCGACCAGCACCCAAACCTACACATATAACCAGAGTTTCAATTTACCTTGCAATTCATTTGTCTACCTCCTGCGTGAGCCTGCAACACACTGAGAGTATCATGGCTCCTGATCTTCCCTCACAAAACTACAATCCCCACAATCCCTAGATTTCCTGCTGTGAGTGTTTATGCTTGCTGATTGGCTGCCTGATATACAGTCCGGTCACGCCCCCTCTACTCACCAATCACCAGCACACTAACACTCGCTTTGTTTCACAAGACATTTAGCTAGAGAACTGATAGCAACACACTGAGCATGCTCGACCTAACACAGGCTCAGAACTACAGGTCGCTGCCAAAGTAACTTATGAGGAAACACAGTGGGTAGCAGAGGAAGAAAACTACTTTTATAACTACTGAATGGTAAATATGTGAAATTGACATTATATTAGGTAATTATTGATGATGAATTAGTCTAAAACATAAGTTACATTTATGGTAACCGGAATACCCCTTTAATAAATGACTCCCTTTGTTTTTTTATGTGGAGATATATATAGAGAATAAAAAATTTAAAACTAGGAATTATTTAAAACCCTCAGATAGGAACTTATATAGAGATATAAAAAGTTACCATCATAAACCCTGGATTGAGAATGTACCACTATAAAAGGATACACAGAAATTGAGAGCAATTTCTCCAAAAAGAAGATTTTTTGGAGCAAGGCAAAATAATAAGTAAGAGGCTAAAAGAGAAGGGGTAAGATGGTAAAATATTGGAAAAATATATAGAAAAGGTGGAAACAGATGGTAAAAGGTACACAATAGGCCAGGCTATAAAATAATTCAAAATTTTTGTGACCCAAAATAGTTCTGATTATTGGTTAGAAACATTCTTAAAAATAACTGGAAAGTAAAATTATCCAATTATTTGCCCAGAAACTACCAGATGCTCCAATATGTGTTTTCCAAAGCCCCAGATATCAGGAATAAGGTGGTACATAGTTGCTTAAAAAAGAATAGTACCCATAGTTTAATAGGGTTGATCCTGGTGAAAGAGCATCTTTAAACTAATTCTTGTATAAAGATCATGATAGCCTATTCTTAATATATTGAACCCATAGGTAGTCAGGGCATTTGGGACACAAGAACAGGGAATCTGAGGGGTTGCTGGGTCTATACGTCATGTTAGGGGAATAAGGTCAGAAAGGAATCCCATAACTGATTGGTTAAAGGAATCAGGTGGTGTAGAATACCCCCAATGAAGGTAATATATGTCAACAGTGACGGAATAGGTAGGGAGGAATTCCCTTGTCTTGATTGGAGCTAAGGGTTAAATATACAAGCACAGTTGAAAAAGGTTTCGTGAGATTTTTGTATCCTCTGGATAGATCATCAGTAACTGATTGGTGGAGGTCCGACACCTGGGACTCCCACTGATCAGCTTGAGAAGGCATCGGAGCCTGCAGTAGCACAACGGCTTTCTATTACAGTGCCGTACATTGTATAGTGGCTGTGCTTGGTATTGCAGCCTAGGCCCATTCACTTCAATGGGGCCGAGCTGCGGCTAGGCCATATGACCAATGAACGTAATGTCACATGGCCTAGGAAAAGCTGCGAAAAGGGTGTGGCGCTACTGCGAGCGCCGGTGCATTCTCAAACATCTGATTGGTGGTCGGACCCCCATCGATCAGATACTGATGACCTATCCGGATAGGTCATCAGTTCAGAAAACTCTGGTGAAAGAAACTGTTTAACTGCAACAAAAAAATTCTAAAAAAAAATTGGTATTTTTATGTAGCAGCTAATAAAAACAGTTGACGCGACTATCAATTAATACAAGGCAGCGCTTCCCGCTTTGCATTAACCTATCACGGCCTCATCTATTGCAAACGCATCCACAGCACACATCAGAAATATGAATCACGTTGCTTTCCTATGAGATATACATGGTGTATGTATCCCGCTTGTATCATTAGTGAAATAATAAAGCCGGCAATGTAATAGGCCTGTTCTCAAGACTGCACAGACAATGCAATTAACAGATTTCCACATTTATTTTCTTTAGCGTTTCTCCTGCTCCGGGTTGTAGAGGGATTTACAGGATATTTTGTATCTAGAAAAAAAAGGAGACATGCTTGATGTATTATCATGACGGTCAGGATTTAAATGAGGGAAATATTGAGATAGCCCCGATGACATCAAGATCCTGCATGACTCACTCATTCTGGGCTTTATGACCGAGGATAAAAAGTGTTAGTGTCACAATGTTTTTTCTTTGTGCTTTTTCAAGATGACTAAACTATTGCACGATACATGTTTTCTTGCTTCAGAGAATAAGGAGCTACGACGCCGTAAACTTTTTGAAGCAGTTACAACGGGCGCCTTATATTCTCTCTTCCTGTAACACAGAATGGAATCCTTTCAGAGAATTTTCTTGATGTGAAGTTTATACTTTGTAATGACAGATGTGTACTTTACTTATTATACGCACTTATATAGCACTGACATATTCCGCAGTGATTTACAGACGCTGTCCGCAATTCAGCTCACAATCAGAGATAAACAAACTTCTCAAAAATTCGATTCAGGTGCTTCGCCGCTTTTTTTTTTTTTAATTTGATTCGATCTGAATTAATTTGTGACGAAACTCATAAAAAATCTACATAACCTGTACAAGTAGTGTCCCCCTGACAGAGTGGAGAGGGTGTCAGAAGTAAGTTTGTCTTGGCACTTTTCCCTTCTGAGCCGTCACAAGAACAGCCCCCCAAAAATACATCCTAGTGGAATTATTTATGTAAAAAACAAGGTGTAAAACCAAATACATGAAAAAATAGAGTGTGATATCACACCAATTACAGAATCTAGGATTAATGGAATTAATTATGTATAAAAGAATGTGAACAACCTAAAATCAGTAGTATTAGAACGCTTTTTTAACCCCAATTAGTGCAGCAAGGTGTAATAGAATGGCTTCTCTATTTGCCAAGCGTTACACTGTTCTATTGGCCCCTACATTCTCACTATAGTGTGGATAAAGTCTCCTTATTATATCCCTACACTATCTCTAAGCTGTCCCTGAACTGCTCAATAGTAATATTTTGTAATTATAATCTTTCCTGATCTCTGTCCCTAGTGCCTGTAACGTCTCTCCCTGCACTAAGTTTACAGTAAAATGGCATGAGGAGGCTTTTTATAGGGCTGTGACATCACAAGGGCTGTCTATCTGCTGATTGGCTGGCTGCACGGCATTATGGGTAATCCCTTATTCCTGGGCTTCTTACTTTCACTTTGCAACATGTGCAACAGCCATTTTAGAAAAAAAATCTGATTTCTTACCACAAATCACAAGGAAATTTGGATTTTTGACAAATCAAATTCTTCCTGAAATTCAACTTCGATTCGCTCAACGCTACTCACAATTGAAGATCCCTATCAGTATGTCTTTGGAGTACCTAGAGGAAACCCACACAATTCAGGGAGAACATACAAACTCCATGCAGATGTTGGCTTGTGTCAGGTTTGAACCTAGGACCCCAGCACTGCAAGACACCAGTGTTAACCTCAGCCACTGTGCTACACCATTCCTTCTTAGCTTCTCTCTTGGCTTGAAATAATATATCCCACCATGAGATGACCAGCTTTTTTAAGAATATGAGTTTGCGCTATTTTGTCACAAGATGTCTATCCTATATAAGTCTATGTGTGGGCACCCAGTGGTTATGTTGTGTATTGCATCCTGTTAAAGGTTATATTAACAGGTTATCAGTAGTAAAAGGTCAGAGCAGCTAGACTTCTTGGATTTTTTTCCCTTAAAAACATTTTGTTAGTTATCTGACTGGCTTTCCCAATTACAATGGCTTGTACGAGAAATCTCCCACAACAAATACTGATGTCTCTTAGGCTACTTTCACACTTGCGATGTTAATTATGGTATTGAGATCCGTCAGAGGATCTCAATACCGGAATTAAACGGTTCAGTTTTGATTTTGCACATCAGGATGCATCCGTTCCGTGCGGTTGTGTGAAATCAAAACGGAAAAAAATGGATCTGTCACTAAACACATTGAAAGTCAATGGGTGACAGATCTGTTTTTTAGGCTCCTAAAAAATAATGGATTTGTCACCATTGCCTTACATTTTTTTCAGCGCCGGATCTGTTTTTTTTTTCCATTTTTATGACCGGACACAAAACCACAGCCTGCAGCAGTTTTATGTCCAGTCACAAAATGGAATGATGCTGGAACAGAAGGCATCCTGATCAATCCTGAACAGATCTCTTTCCAATGCTTGAGGACCAAACGGAAGCCGGCAGAGATCTCAATACTGGAAAACAACAATGAAAGTGTGAAAGTAGCCTTACTCGTACAGTCATGGAGATAAGATGTTGATTGCATTTGCATGACAGAAGCTATGTATTAGGTGTGATTAAACTGCCTGTGGAGAGGTGTAAAAGCAGCATTGTAAGTGGTAGACAGTACATGTGCACCCTTCCACTTCTATTCACATGTCATCCTATTGGATTGCATTTGCTTCATGAGAAATTAGAGTCCCTAACCATACCGGAGGTAAGGACAAGGGTGGACACATCTGTATATATTATGCAAAAATGATTGCACTGAGGATTAAGGCTTTCGTATAGATTTTGAATTGTTGGCTTTAGAATAGGTAGTCAATGAGTAATGAGCGGGTGTTATGCAAGCGGGTGTGGACTCACTGTGCCACTCACTGGCTATACTCTGGAAGAGTGTGACTAAGTAACTATCTGGTCTTCGCTAGAGCCTCTCATGGTGAGGATAGGCTTGGGCCATGAGGGTAGCTACCAGGTACCACTCCAGAGCAGTCCCTGGGACAGTGGCTGGTCAAAGATACCGGTGCAAGCACCGAGGGGAAGTACGTGGTCAGGAAGTCCGAAGTCAGGGCAGGCAGTAAAAAAAAGCAAAGTCTGTAAATGAAGTCCAAGGTAAGAGGCAGGCGGCAAACAAGCAAAATCTTATAAATCCAAAAGCAGGGTCCGGTACATAGAAAAGCAGAAACTCCAAAAACACCTTCACACTAGGAACTAGACAAGCTAGTGAACAAGATTACTCAGGCGCCTTCCTAGGACAGAAAGCACCTTTAAATACTTCCTGCAATCCAGCCATAGGCTGGGGACACAGAAGGCATCCTCGCAAAGGAGGAAAGACACACCTATGCAGTACAGGTCTCAAGCAGGAAGTAAGCTCTGGCACGGAGCACAGATACAACAGTTAAGCTACCTCCTGCTCACGCTTGTCAGCACGGCGCATGGCAGCAGGAGGGAAAGAGGGACCCCAGCGCCTGTGCCCGCGGGGAGGGGCAGCAGTGCCGGCACGGACTGCTGGACTAACAATGGGATCATTAGCAGAATGAAGGGACTGTGCCATTCAGTAGAGGACTGCAATCCTGATACACCGCCTTCATATGCTTAATGCTGCGTCTGATACTTTGGCTCATATACATTCCCACATGGGTGTTGGGGTGAAGGGGTATCCTTGCACAGTCTGCCACTGGCAGCACTAATTGGATAGTGTCAGACTGTGCAGGGACATGCCCCCGACTGGTAACACCCATCTGGACCTTTATTGGAAACTGCTAGAAATTCATTCATAACTTCTAGCAGGAATAATAAAGGAATGGCACAACATAAAGTCATAATAATACATGCTCCAAAATTGTTATTTCATGGGGAATGCTGAGACATGTCAAGATAGGTGTTGGGTCCTCTTTAAAAGTAATGGGAAACAACAGTGTCCATTGAGATCTGTTCAAAAACATATCCATCACAGCAGTAATGTTATAAATGGAAGCCATAATAATGCTAGTGTGAACAGAGACAAAGCTATGTTATCCATAGAAGATAACATTTGACACCATGATAGATCTCACTCGACATTTTGTGAACTTTTTCATTGTTGCCAACTGGCATAATATTTTTCTATCAAGATTATATTTGTATCATGTAACCATTACCCAACACGTAGAGATGGTAACTGGCTGGCATGGCAACTGACATTGCTGGTTCCCAAGTAGACATGCATACATGGTATAATATCAGACTCATAGAATTGTAGTCAGCAATGTAATGCATTTGAGAATTCTGGTTTACCGTAGAACTATATGTGCAAATTAGTGTATCGCACATTCATTTTATATGGATCTATGATGCACTGTCCATAGAAATCTTTTAGAACAGGGATGCCCAACCTGAAGTCCTCCAGCTGTTGCAAAACTACAATTCCCAGCATGCCTGCACAGCTTACAGATATTTGGGCATGCTGGGAGTTGTAGTTTTGCAACAGCTGGAGGGCCGCAGATTGAGCATCCCTGTTTTCGATCACATTGTACCTTGGTGTGCCTTCAGTTTCAAGCTGAGGCACACAAAGGGTTACTAATGGATTCTTAATAGGGTTGGGTTGCGTCATTTAAGACTTTGATGGCACATCACTAGGATATGCCATCAAAGTCAGATAGGTATGGGTTTCACCTCTGAGACCCACACCTATCTCCTGAACAGATCCTCAAAAGTAAAGGAGAGCTCGCTGTGCGTGTGCTGCATGCCCTCTATTCATTTCTATGGGAGTTCCGAAAATAGCTGAGGCTAAGCAATTGTGCTCAACTTTTTTAGGTAGTCCCATAGAAATGAATGGAGAGTGCACTGTGCAAGCATGGCCGCTGCTCCATTCACTTCTATGGGACTACTGGAGGTAGCCAAGCCAGTGCTCAGCTATTTTTAGCAGTCCCTTAGAAATGTAAGGAGGGCGGCCATGCATGTGCAGCTGCTCTCCGCTCACTTAGGGAGTCCAGTTCTGGAGTTAGGTGCGAGTTCAAGAAGTAGACCCGCACCTATCTGACATTGGTGGCATATCCTAGAGATACATCTTAGATGAGACAATTCATTTAAGGAATTCATTAAAAGAAAAGAAAACATGGCAGCCATCACAAACCACATCATGGAGAAATTCACATCTAGAAGCATTGGTTTTGAATGGCAGAATAAAGCATCTCAAGGAGACTCTATAGGGCAGCATATAGGGAGCATGTATGCTAGGAAAGACAATGGGGCAGATTTACTAATACTGTGTAATCTTTAGACAGTGCACCTCAGGGAGTAATGTATCAATGATTTACTTTTTTGAAGGGTGATTTTGATTTAAAGTCAGTTTTTTGCAATGTGACTGTAGAGCCACCCTTGCATGCCCGATTTTCTCCATTAACTAACATGGCTCTTCCAAAAATATAATGCATTCAGAATGTCATCAGACCCATTCACTTTTATCAAATTTTGTATTGTTGCAGCCTTGTGCTAAAATAAAAAAAAAAAACAATCAAGTTTCCCCCCGTCAATCTGCATTCAGTACCCCATAATGAGAAACTGAATTTTCACAAACTTATTAAAAAGGAGAAACTAACATTTTTCAAGTATTCAGACTCTGGGGGGCTTCCATAACTCTTGGTCATCTTTGAGGTGTTTTTACGCCATGATTGGAGTCCACCTGTGGTAAATTTAGTTGATTGGACATGATTTGGAAAGGCACAGTTCTGTCTATATAAGGTCTCGTAGTTGACTATCCATATCAGAACAAAACATATGAGGAAGAAAAAACTGCCAGTAGAGCTCAGAGACAGGATTGTGTGGAGGCAAAGATCTGGAGAAGGGTACAAAAAAGTTTCTGCTGCACTGAAACTTCCCAAAGATACATTGGCCTCCATACTTCTTAAATGGAAGAAGTTTGGAACAACTAGGAATGTCTACCCACCAAACTAAGTAATGTAGGAAGAAGGGCCTTGGTAAAACAGGTAACCAAGAACCCAATTGTCACTCTGGCTGAGCTCTAGAAAGATTCTATATCCAGATGTGAGAAACTTCCAGAAGGTCAACCATCACTGCAGCAATCCACTAATCTTGGTTTTATGATGGAGTGCCCAGAAAGAAACCTCTATTCAGTAAAAGAAACATGAAAGCCCTCCTGGAGTTTGCAAAAGAGCACCTAAAGGACTCTCAGACTGTGAGAAACAAGTTTCTCTGGTGTGATGAATGTAATGCTTGATTTATACGGCACAAATATTGGGAACAAAAGTTCCTACGAACGCCTGTTCATGATAATCTGCCTGTCTAAAGTTCCTTTGCAGCAGATCATGCTGTCTAAACAGCATTCTGCTGCCCAGGAGTAGTGATTTTGTATGGGACAAGCAATAGCAGTAGCGATCGCTCGTCCTTATACTGTAGAGTTGATTGCTGCAGGTACTGTAAATGTAGGGCCTCACCTCCACTTAACAAGAAACCGGCTGACGGGAAGGAATGATTCATTCCTAGCAATCGACTGCACCTCGGATAGTGTAAATGCAATTTAAGATTAAACTTTTTTTTTCAATTCTAAGCATCCTGTGTGAGGGCACTGTTCATCAGCTGCCCTGTACCATTCCTAATATGAAGCATGGTGTGGGGGTGTTTTCAACTGCTGGGACAGGGAGAATGGTCAGGATTGAGGTAAAGCTGAATAGAGCAAAGTACAGAAATATTCTTAACGAAAACCTGATCTAGAATGTTCTGGACCTCAGACTGGGCCGAAGGTTAACCTTCCAACAAGACAGTGACTCTAAGTACACAGCGAACACAACACATGAGTGGTTTAGGCACAACTCTGTGAATGTTCTTGAGTGGCCCATCCAGAACCCTGACTTCAACCCAATTGAACATCTCTGGGGAGACCTGAAAACGGCTGTCCACCCCCATCCAACCTGATAGTCCTTGAGAGGATCTGCAGGGAAGAACGACAGAAAGTCCCCAAATCCAGGCGTGCAAACCTTGTGGCATCATACTCAAGAAGACTGGAGGCTGTAGTCCCTGCCAAAGGTGCTTTAACAAGTACTGATTTAGGTCTCATGCACACAAACGTATTTTGTTTCCGCGTTCGTTCCGTTTTTTTTTGCTGATAGGATGCGGACCCATTCATTTCAATGGGTCAGCAAAAAATGCGGACAGCACACCGTGTGCTATCCACATCAGTATGTTCGTTCCGTAGCCCCGCAAAAAAAATAGAACATGTCCTATTCTTGTCCGTTTTGCGGACAAGGATAGGCATTATTACAACGAATCCACAAAAAAAAAAAAAACGGAAACACAGATGCCATACAGAACGTCATCCGTTTTTTTTTGCGGACTGCAAAACACATACGGTCGTAGGCATGTACAGTGCCTTGCGAAAGTATTCGGCCCCCTGGAACTTTTCAACCTTTTGCCACATTTCAGGCTTCAAACAAAAAGATATAACATTTAAAATTTTTGGTGAAGAATCAACAAGTGGGTCACAATTGTAAAGTGGAACGAAATTTATTGGATCATTTAAACTTTTTTTGTAATAATAAAACTGAAAAGTGGGGCGTGCAAAATTATTCGGCCCCCTTGCATTAATACTTTTTTGCGCCACCTTTTGCTGCGATTACAGCTGCAAGTTGCTTGGGGTATGTCTCTATCAGTTTTGCACATCTAGAGACTGAAATTCTTGCCCATTCTTCCTTGCAAAACAGCTGGAGCTCTTTGAGGTTGGATGGAGAGCGTTTGTGAACAGCAATTTTCAGCTCTTTCCACATATTCTCAATTGGATTCAGGTCTGGACTGTGACTTGGCCATTCTAAGACCTGGATACCTTTATTTTTGAACCATTCCATTGTAGATTTTGCTTTATGTTTGGGATCATTGTCTTGTTGGAAGATAAATCTCCGTCCTAGTCTCAGGTCTTTTGCAGACTCCAACAGGTTTTCATCCAGAATGGTCCTGTATTTGGCTCCATCCATCTTCCCATCAATTTTAACCATCTTCCCTGTCCCTGCTGATGAAAAGCAGGCCCAAACCATGATGCTGCCACCACCATGTGGTGGGGATGGTGTGTTCAGGGTGATGAGCTGTGTTGCTTTGACGCCACACATATTGTTTTGCATTGTTTCCAAAAAGTTGGATTTTGGTTTCATCTGACCAGAGCACCTTCTTCCACATGTTTGGTGTCTCCCAGGTGGCTTATGGCAAACTGTAAACCAGACTTTTTATGGATATCTTTGAGAAATGGCTTTCTTCTTGCCACTCTTCCATAAAGGCCAGATTTGTGAAGTGTTGGACTGATTGTTGTCCTATGGACAGACTCTCCCACCTCAGCTGTAGATCTCTGCAGTTCATCCAGAGTGATCATGGGATCATCTTGGCTGCATCTCTGATCAGTCTTCTCCTTGTCTGAGATAAAAGTTTAGAGGGACGGCCGGGTCTTGGTAGATTTGCAGTGGTCTGATACTCCTTCCATTTCAATATGATCGCTTGCACAGTGCTCCTTGGGATGTTTAAAGTAGGGATGAGCAAACCGAACCGTAACAAACCAGATTCGTTACGAACTTTCCCAAAAGTTCGGTTCGTCACCGAACCGAATTTTGAGAAAGTTCGTAACGAATCTGGTTAAAATAACGGCGACGCAAAATATACGCATATTTGAGAATGTACGGTAATGCGTTCATATTCAGTTAAGTAGCGTACCTTTGACAACGCTAGACTGTATGTTCGTTACTTGAGCAGGAATGTTCGCAGACGCAGTGTATGCGTACGCTAATGCGTACATATTCAGTAAAGTAGCGTACCTTTGACAACGCTAGACTGTATGTTCGTTATTTGTGCGGGAATGTTCGCATTAGCGTATGCATTAGTGTAAATTCTCAAATATGCGTATATTTTGCGTCGCCGTTGTTGAAGTCACTTGGATTTTTTCCACTTTTTTCATTGTAATAGCAACTGCAAGTAAACAAAACTGTACCCTATCTGACTCCCATTATTGTAGCAGCAATTATTCAGCCGTTATAGCAAGGTTCGTTTTAGGTTCGGTTCGTACGAATCCGAACTTCACGAAAGTTCGCCGAAGCGAACCGAACTTTTCAAACGTTCGCTCATCCCTAGTTTAAAGCTTGGGAAATCTTTTGGTATCCAACATTAGAAAATATTATTTCACTGAAAGAATACTAGAAGCTTGGAACAAACTTCCAGCAGAGGTGGTTGATACATCCACAGTAACTGAATTTAAACATGCCTGGGATAAACATGTATCTATCCTAAGATAACAATAAAAGGATAATAAAAGGGCAGACTAGATGGACCAGGTGGTCTTTTTCTGCCGTCAATCTTCTATGTTTCTATGTTTCAGATCCGGCTTTAAAGGGTTATTCTCATTTTAGACAATGGGGGCATATCGCTAGGATATGCCCCCATTGTCTTATAGGTGCGGGTCCCACCGCTGGGACCCGCACCTATATCGAGAACGGAGCCCCCGAAGTGAATGAGGGCGCACTGCGCATGCGCAGCCGCCCTCCATTCATTTCTATGGGGCCGCCGAAAATAGCCGAGCCAGCTGGCTCGGCTACTTCCGTCGGCTCCATAGAAATGAATGGGAGCCGACCGCGCATGCACGGCCCGGCTCCCATTCATTCCTATGAGCGGCGCGGGGAGCTGCGCCTGGTGGTGGCCGGACCCCCGGAAACCTGGGGTCCTCCAGGCGCAGAGCTCCCCGCTCCGTTCTGGCTATAGGTGCGGGTCCCACCGCTGGGACCCGCACCTATAAGACAATGGGGGCATATCCTAGCGATATGCCCTGTGGTGATGTGTACTGGAAAGCTGGAAGGGGTGTATATCTCACTCAGATTCCTCAACTGGGTGAGATAAATAAAATCCAGGTAGACGGTGCTGGCTTTAGCAAACTTAGTTGCTGGAGCTATTTTGATAGTAATAGCTGGGCTGGATTTTATTTGGGTTGGGAAGGTAGGTCGGCAGTGGGACCTTTCCAACCCACCCAATTCCAGGGCATGTCTTTTCTCTGGCCTGAGGAGATCCCAGGTGAGGCCAGCTGGTGTAATCTGGGAGGAATAAGTAATCCTCCAGTGTGTCAGTCTGGGGAGAGGCACTGACCCTGAGAGAGGGTGAAGCCAGTGAGGCTTGGTGTGGTCTCAGCCAGGTGGGCTGAAGGGTACCACAGGTTACGTATAGCCGGTTCTCTCCCGAGACTCTAAATTTGTGTGGCGGACACGGCCCGGAAGCGGCTGACCCAGACGGCTGAGGGAAGCTGCAACAAAAGCTGCTTGTGAACAGCGTCTTATTAAAGGTGAGATAGGGAAACCTATGTCTAGCCAGAGCCTAGCCGGGCAGGTATTTTGGTTTATGATTTGTTTTGTCTTGAGTGCTGGTACCAATAAAATAGAGTTGGACCTGGAAAACCTCGCATTTATGAAGAAATTGTGTGATGTGACCCCCTGAGCATGTACGATCCCTTACATATGGTGGAGGATGCGGGCATGTTGTTGCCAAAAAGGGCATGTCGATGTGGGCCAATGTCCATGCTGAAAAGTGCAACAGCTGGTTGCTAGGGGCAACGGCGTGGAAAAGAGCAAGTACAGCTAAAAGTGTTGCTGTGAACCTGTGTTAAAGGGCCGGAGGCCTGGTGTTGGAAAAGATGCAGCTGTTAATCTGCTAAACTGGACATTTGTTTTGCTGTGTTGCAAGTGAAACTTGCTGAAATTTAAAGGGCCAGTAGCCCAAGTAAAAAAAAAAAAAACTGCCCTTTTGAAAATTTAGTTGTTTTGTTGGAGGACGTCTGGTGCCATGGATCAGTTCGTAAGCCGGCTGTTGCAGATGTACCTGGAGCCGGTCTATGCCACAATGGATGACTGTGAGATCAGGAGACCAGATAAAGACATTGAAAGGTTCTGTGACTTGGTAATTGGAGGAATCCCGCTAAAGGTTACACTAGATTCCCGCCAACAAGTGTCCCGGGTTATGCCCAAGATTCTGGACTTTCTAGACAGGGGGCCGGAGACCGAGACCACAGTGTCTCTAACCTTTGAAAAGGACTATAGTTCTTGTCAGTGGAAGCTGTTAAAATGTAAGACCCTGGAGGGGGAGTTCGTGCTGGGCACAGACTTTCCATGGTTTTGGCAGCTGTGAAATGGCGAAAGTTCTTTGAATAGTGCGGCAGGAGAACCTGAGGGACAAGTTGACAACCAAAGCGTTTCCCATAGCAACCACTGGTTTGAGGAGTTGATAGCTGATCCTGTGACCAGGAACCAGGGGCTGGAGGTTCCCAAGATCCCGAGGAAGGAAGAGGACCTCAGTGGAGATGTCTCTGGAGAGCAAGCGCCCTCATCTAATGGGTGTGTCGACACTGTGACAGCGGCTGGTAAGACTGTTCCTGTTTGTGCATGTGCCATAGACAATGTGATAAAGAGAGAGGCTCTGGAGGTTGGGTATGGTGCTGATCTGTGCCCTGGTGCCTCAGAAGCCGTGGACTATGGTGAGAGTCGGCGGCAGTTGCTACCTGCCGAGCCGGAAGGTGACGCGATCTCGGGACTAGAGACTGCGACCAAATTGTGTGACATGGTTGTGGATGGCAGTCCAGTACAAGCGTTGCTGGATGCAAGGAGCCAGGTGAGCCTGGTACATGGCAGCTTGGCTGCTGGGGACTATGTGTTGGACAAACACGTGAGTGTGATGAACATTCATGGAGATAGCAGAGACTATCCTGTGGCTATCGCGGAGTGCGAGACTCCAGTGGGAACTGGGACTTATGAATTTGGTGTTGCCAATAGGCTCATGCATGATGTAATGTTGGGCTATGATTTTCCCTTGTTCTGGGAGTTGTGGGGAAATGGAGACACTTCTGCAGAAAGTGGTGAAACTCCTGCAGAACCTGTACCTGTCCCTTTAAATGAAGGTGTAAGGGAGATGCACATTGAACACAATGGTTTAGGTGAAATGACCATTGAAAGCAATGGTGCAGATGAGGTACAGAATGAACATGTGATATTATTTGAAATGCATAATGAAAATGTGGGGTCATGTGAAATGTGTGATGATACTGATGATGACACCCCTTTTCCTTTGCAGGTGGTGGTTGGGGAAAAAGCTCCCCCTGTTGGTAAAAATGTATGTGACCTGGGAATGCTGTTTGATAAGGTTGATAGCACAGAGCTGAGGGAGCCCACCGTGGTAAATGTGCAAGAAAGTGTGGTAGAGCTAGAAGGTGTACCACACGAATCAGAACCAGGTGCAGTTCAGCAGTTCCCACTGTGTTCTATGGTTACTGAGCTTGGATGCAGTTTTCATGAAGGTGTTGTAAAAGTAAACCATTTAGGTGCAAGGGAGCCTGAGTGGGTTCAGAACATGAACCTGGATGCTGTAGGAATTGTCTCATTTGTGCCCCTAGAGGTCAGGAATGAGACTGACAAAAGTGGTATAGCAAATGAGTATGCTGTGACTGATGGCAGCTCCAAGAGTGGGGTTGTCCTGTTAGCTTCTCAGGAAACTGGTGTGGTTGCTGGTAGCAACCAGGTGTCAGTGGTCAGTAATAACCTGGAGAATAACACCACTAAGACAGATGTCTATGGTAGACAAGGGGGTGTAGTAGAAGTGCCTGACCGACTGCTGGAAGAACAGTGTAGCAGCAAACATGAGGAAGACTACTCTCTCTCTACACAGACCCTAGATGTGCTAGAAAAGACACTAGATGACTTCTTAGAGCGAATAGAGAAGTTTTCGCAAGATCTACTGCCTGTTGTCAAGGAGAAGTCCGCGGTTAAGACGCTCGAGTCTAAGGTCGCGCAATTAGAAGAAGAACTCGGAGCAAAAACGGAGAACCTGCAGCAGAAGCTTCGCGAATCCTCCTCCACGGTGCGGCAACGAGAGGAGGAAATCGATAAACGCACAAAGGAAATCTGCGCGTGGAACGAGCGAGCCGAAACCTCCAGCCAGGTGGAAACGGACATGGAAGCCGCCACGTCCGCGCAGCTCGATCAGGTACGCCACCTGGAGTCCGAACTCTCCTCTGCCAAGGCTCAGCTCAAGAAGCGGGAAGTGCAGGAACAGAAGCTGCTTCTTACAGTCCAGTCCGCCGAAGAGAAGCTGCGCTCGGCGCAGCAGGAGGACGCCAAACGCCTGTCTCAGCTGGAAAGGACCGGCAGCAGTAAAGCGAAGGAGCTCGGCGCCCTGTCCAAAGAGCTTTCTGAGGAGAAACAAAAAACTGCCGACTTAGAGGCCGCCTTAAAACATCTGGAAGAAGAGAAGGTCTTGGCTTTGGAGTCGAAAATAAATGCAATGCGCGGAACTGTCAGAGAAGGCGAACGCACCGTCCAGAAGCTGTCTGCAGAGCTGGAGCAGGTGAGCAAAGAGCTTAAAGAGTCTCAGGTGAAGCATCAGCAGAAGCTCGCCCAGAGAGAAGAGGAGGTTCGTCGTCTGGCGAGGGAGAATTGGTCTGGAAGCGGTGATGCTGCAGGGCTAGCCAAGGTGGAGAAGATGGAAGAAGTTCCTGCTGAACAAACTGAGGCTGATGTGGATGCAGAGGCCAAGAGACTCATGGCCATGAGTAGCCAGGACCTGGTTGTGAAAGATGTCTGCTCCGTTGTCAACACTTTCCAGGATGCCAACAGCCTTCTGGGGAAGAATTCTGGGGAGACGCCCGACCAGTGTACAGATGCTGTCTACTACTCTAGCATGGCTCCGCTGGAGCTTATACGAATGGAGACCCAAGTCCTGGGTAAACTGCTGGAAGAATTGCCAGAAGTTGAAAAGTCAGATATGGGCTCCCATATCCCTAGTGCCTCCAACCTTGATGAGAAAGAAGGGGAGGGGTTAAAAGTGCTGGTATATGGTGCCATGTCCGAGAGGGATGAGAAGGCTGGAGAAGCTAAAGCCGATGAGTGGAAGAAGTTCTCAGACGCTGCAGAGGTCACAGGGGCAGAAGAAGAGTCTGCCAAAGTGGAAAAAGCCACTGAAGAAGCAGAGGACTCTGAAACTGCCGCCAAACCTAAGGAGAACAGTACTGAAGAAAAGAGCGAGCACAGAAATAGAGCTTCTGATCGTTCCAGAACAAGCATGTAAAGCGTGCGCGGCTGAAGAGACGCCGCAAAGCAAACAAAGTGGCTGGAAGCATCCACGGGTGGGAGCTACTGTGCAAACAGCTCAGTCAAGGGCTGGAGCAGTCCCGGAAAGGGCAAGAGCCAAATAAACCGAGAGAACGAGATAAAAAAGTTCAGGAGCTTTTCATCACTCGTAAGAGAATAGAGAGAGAGGGTCCGGATATCAGTTGGGGGCTGGACTCCCTTAGATACTACCTATGGGATAGGAAGTTGGTGCTGATAACAAACCAAATCCTGCTGGCCTGGATATGGCAAAATAGAGGGAAAGCATGTGTTCACCCCCACAGGTTTGAACAGAGGGGGGGGGGGATATGTGGTGATGTGTACTGGAAAGCTGGAAGGGGTGTATATCTCACTCAGGTTCCTCAACTGGGTGAGATAAATAAAATCCAGGTAGACGGTGCTGGCTTTAGCAAACTTAGTTGCTGGAGCTATTTTGATAGTAATAGCTGGGCTGGATTTTATTTGGGTTGGGAAGGTAGGTCGGCAGTGGGACCTTTCCAACCCACCCAATTCCAGGGCATGTCTTTTCTCTGGCCTGAGGAGATCCCAGGTGAGGCCAGCTGGTGTAATCTGGGAGGAATAAGTAATCCTCCAGTGTGTCAGTCTGGGGAGAGGCACTGACCCTGAGAGAGGGTGAAGCCAGTGAGGCTTGGTGTGGTCTTAGCCAGGTGGGCTGAAGGGTACCACAGGCTACGTATAGCCGGTTCTCTCCCGAGACTCTAAATTTGTGTGGCGGACACGGCCCGGAAGCGGCTGACCCAGACGGCTGAGGGAAGCCGCAACAAAAGCTGCTTGTGAACAGCGTCTTATTAAAGGTGAGATAGGGAAACCTATGTCTAGCCAGAGCCTAGCCGGGCAGGTATTTTGGTTTATGATTTGTTTTGTCTTGAGTGCTGGTACCAATAAAATAGAGTTGGACCTGGAAAACCTCGCATTTATGAAGAAATTGTGTGATGTGACCCCCTGAGTGTGTACGATCCCTTATAGCCCCCATTGTCTAAGATGAGAATACCCCTTTAAACTTCTCCACAACAGTATCATGGACCTGCCTGGTGTGTTCCTTGGTCTTCGTGATGCTCTCTGTGCTTTAACCCCTTAATGACCGGGCCATTTTGCACCTTCGTGACCAGACTGATTTTTGCTAATCTGACATGTCAGTTTATGTGGTAATAACTTTGGAACGCTTTTACTTATCCAGGCCATTCTGAGATTGTTTTCTCGTCACATATTGTGCTTCACGACAGTAGTAAATTTGTGGCAAAATATTTCATTTTTATTCATAAAAAAATAGCAAATTTACAAAAAATTTGAAAAAATTAGCAAATTTCCAAATTTCAATTTCTCTACTTTCAAAATAAATAGTAATACCTCCAAAAATAGTTATTATTTTACATTCCCCATATGTCTACTTTATGTTGGCATCATTTTATAAATGTCATTTTACTTTTTTTAGGACGTTAGAGGGCTTAGAAGTTTAGAAGCCATTTTTCAAATTTTCACCAAATTTTCCAAAACCATTTTTTTTTTTTTAAGCACCAGTTCAGATGTAAAGTGATTTTTGAGGGGCTTACATAATGAAACCCCCCATAAATGACCCCATTTTAGAAACTACACCCCTCAAATTATAAAAAAACTGCTGTTACAAACTTTGTTAACCCTTGAGGTGTTCCACAAGAATTAAAGGAAAATGGAGGTGAAATTTCAAAATTTCACTTTTTTGGTAGATTATTCATGTTAATAATTTTTTTCTTGCAACACAGCAAGGGTTAACAGCAAACTAAACCTCAATATACATTACTCTGATTCTGCAGTTTACAGAAATACCCCATATGTGGTGGTAAACGTCTCTATGGGTTTGTGGCAGTGGTCAGAAGGAAAGGAGCGCCATACGGATTTTGGAGGCAGATTTTGCTAAAATAGTTTGTAGGCACCATTTTGTAATTGAGAGACCCTGACGTACCCCTACAGTGGAAACCCTCAAAAAGTGACCCCATTTTGGAAACTACACCCTTCAACGAATATATTAAGGGGGGTACTGGCCACTTTGACCCCCTAAGCGTTTTACGGAATTTGGAAACACTTGGCTGTGAAAATGAAAAGTTTAATTTCTTCCAATAAAATGTTTCTATAGCCCCAAGTTTTTTTATTTGCATAAGGGGTAACAGGAGAAAAGCACCCCATATTATGTTACCCATTTTCTCCTGAATACGGCAACACCCCATATGTGGTGGAAAACTGCTGTGGGGACATATGGCAGGACTCAGAACAGAAGGAGTGCCATATGGATTTTACAACACAGATTTTGATGGATTGGTTTGCGGGAGCCATTGATTTTTATTTTTTTGAGCTATTGTCTTATGTAGGGGCTCATTTTTTGCAGGGTGAGGTTTTCATTGGTACCATTTTGGGGTAAATACGCCTTTTTGATCGCTTGGTATTACTCTTTTTGTGAGTCAAGGTGAAAAAATAGCTGTTTTGGCATAGTTTTTTTTTTTTAGCATTTTTTTTACAGCATTCACCTGAGGGGGCAAGTCATGTGATATTTTTATAGAGCAGGTTGTTACAAACGCGGCGATACCCAATATGTCTAACATTTGTATTTTTGGAAAGTTTTACACATTAGATGCATTTTAGAACAGAATTAAATCTTGTTTATGTGTTGCCATTTTCAGAGAGACATATTTTTTTTATTTTTCAGGCGGTAGGGTATCATTTTTGTAGGACAAGATGACGGTTTGATTGGTACCATTTTGGGTTAAATACACCTTTTTGATCGCCTGCTATTACACTTTTTGTGAGGGAAGAAGGGGAAAAAAATGGGTATTTTGGCATAGTTTTTTTATTTATTTTTTTTTACAGCATTCGCCTGGGGGGCCATCTCATGTAATATTTTTATAGAGCAGGTTGTTACGGACGTGGCGATACCCAATATGTCTAACATTTTTATTTTTGGAAAGCTTTACACATTAGATGCATTTGTGAACAGAATAAAATCTTTTTTTGTGTTGCTATTTTCTGAGAGCCATATTTTTTTTTATTTTTCAGGCGATTGTCTTAGTGTCTCATTTTTTGCGGGACAAGATTACGGTTTGATTGGTACCATTTTGGGGTACATACGCTTTTTTGATCGCCTGCTATTATACTTTTTGTAAGGGAAGGTGACCAAAAAATGTCTGTTTTGGCACTTTTTTTTTTTTTTTTTTACTGCGTTCACCTGGCGGGGTGGATGACGTGATATTTTTATAGAGCCGGTCGATACGGACGCGGCGATACCTAATATATATACCTTTCTTTTTTCACCTTTTTTTAACTTTTTTTTTTTTTTTTTTTTTTAAATGGCTTATTTTTTTTTTTAAGACTTTTATTATTTATTTTTACTTTATTTTTTAACTTTTCATTTTCCACTTTATTTAACTTTTAGGGGTCTGATCCCCTTTACAATGCATTACAATACTTTTGTATTGTAATGCATTGGCTGTAAGTGTATTACTCAGTGTAATACACTTACAGCCTGCTTCCTGTGCGATCCAGGGGGCTGGATCGCACAGGAACGCAGGGATAGCAGCCACGATGCCTAAGGAAGGCATCGGGCTGCTATCCAAGCCATCGGGTCCCCGTCACAGCAGCACGGGGACCCGATGGCCCCGCTCGCCATCCTGAATAGCGGCGGACCATGCCGCACGCCTCATGTGCCGCGGTCAGCGCTGACCGCTGCACATGAAGGGTTAATGCGCCGGCATCGGTGTTTTCACCGATGCTGGCGCATTCAGCAGGGGTCCGGCTATTGGGCACAGCCGGACCCCCGCCGCTCGTCCATCCTGGGGCCCCCTGACAACCCTTTTCTGCAGCGACGTCTTTAGACGGCGCTGCAGACTCGGGACCCGCACCGCCCGCCGTCAAAAGACAGTGGGCGGTCGGCATCGGGTTAAACAGAACCCTGAGACTATCACAGAGCAGGTGCATTTATACGGAGACTTGATTACACACAGGTGGATTCTATTTCTCTTCATCAGTCATTTAGGACAACATTGGATCATTCAGAGATCCTCAATGAACTTCTGGAGTGAGTTTTCTGAACTGAAAGTAAATGGGCCGAATAATTTTGCACGCCCAACTTTTCAGTTTTATTATTACAAAAAAAGCTTAAATGATCCAATAAATTTTGTTCCACTTCACAATTGTGACCCACTTGTTGATTCTTCACCAAAAATGTAAAATGTTATCTTTTTGTTTGAAGCCTGAAATGTGACAAAAGGTTGAAAAGTTCCGGGGGGCCGAATATTTTCGCAAGGGTATGTCTACGCAGTGTAGCAGGGTTTTCCATAGAAATGAATGGAGCTGCAGTACTGCTGGATTTGTTTAGATTTGCATGTTGCGGTCGCAGCAAACGTGCAAGTCCTGCTGCGACTTATGTCAATGCGAGACTTTAGTTTTTCCTTTAGCAAAGGTTTTTAGCATACAGCACAGAGTGCAGAATGATGGAGAAAAACTTCCATTTTTAATTTTTTTAGCACAATGCCACAACATAACAAAATGTGAAAAAAGTGAAAGGACCTGAAGACTTTCAGGATGCACCGTAGCTAAGCGCTGGTTCAGATATTTTTTGAAGTCCTGTAGCAGTGAATAAAGAGGTGGTCTTGAATACAAGATGGTGGGACCCGCATCTATCAGACATATCCTATCTATATGCCATAAATGCCCAGATGAGACAATCCCTTTAAGGGCTCATGCACATGATCGGTTCCGGCCCATGCCCGTATTGCGGCCCGCATACGCCGGGTCCTCAATACACGGGTACTGGCCGTGTGCAGCCCGCATCCCAGATTGTGGACCCATTCACTTCAATGGGTTCACAATTCGGGAGATGTGGAGCGGAGGCACGGATCGGAACACTATGGAAGCACTACGGTGTGCTTCTGTGGTGTTTCTGGCTGTGCCTCTGCACTGCAAAAAAGTAGCTCATGCACTACTTTTTTTGCGTTGCAGACCATCGGATGCGGATTGCAGACCCCATTCAAATTACGGTCCACAGCACGGGCACGGAACGCACACATTCGTGTGCATGAGCCCTAACAATGTAAGTTAGACATGCTACATGCATGTTTGGTATTGGGAAGATTTCCTTTTGTCTAATAGCTTTGATTGTATTTTGGGAATATAGGAGTAATATTTGAGGGAATATATGAGGAACTTATAAGAGGACAAGGATATAGTAAGTTTTAACTTTAGGTTGGATTTTTCCCATTTTCCGTCCAATTTGTGCAGAATGGGGATACTTTTGTCAGTTTATTCATTATTTTCTGAACAGAACCATATCAAATTACCAATAAATCGCCTACATTGTTATGAAATATGAAGAAAATCTGCAGAATGATGAAGAACAGAAGGATGCTTAATTTTCCATCCTACTTGTTAAAGCTAAAGGCAAATATTTGAGCAGATTAGATGTGAATTTCGTCCCATTTTATTTTCTTCTTTTTTTTTTACAGCTAGGTACTTTAATTGCTCAAAAAAGCAGATGCAATTCTAGGAAAGTCTAACTTTTAGGGGATAAGTTTAAGGCACACATCCAAGCACTTGGTTTTGCAGATAGAATCTACTCTATATGGCATGTATGTAAATGGTTAAAGGACTTGTCCAGTTATTTATTAGCTTTTAAGTTCTCCAGACCTGTGGAATCAAGCATACTTACCTTCTCCCCACCGCTCAACCCAAACTCCTTTGGTCCACCTCTCTCCAGTCTCTTAAGGCATGGATGGCGATCATGTGTGCCTCTGCATCCAATGACTGGACACAGCAGTGAGGTGTCTCCCAAGCAGTATGTCACTAGGTCATGTACTGATTGGGGGACCAGTCACTGCTGTGGCCAGTAATTGACTGCAGATGCACACAGGACCCTCATCCTTGCTGGACGTTTACAGGTAGGGACCAGAGCACAGCAAAGAGAGCAATGGACCAAATGGACCTGGAACAGGTAAATATGCTTGACTCCACAAGTCTGGTGGGGAGGGGGGGAATTTAAAAGCTGATTAAAAAACTGCACAACCCCTTAATTACAAAATAGTGAAATCACAATCACTTATCAATTTAATTTGCTCACCATACAAAGCAGGGATTTTCATTTACACTAGCCATTTATAAATTATATTACATAAGCTCAACTTACCAGCCATCTTTCTGAGACCTCATACATACTATATGTGTCACGGACGTACCGAGATACACAAACGTCTCTGCGACAGTGAGTGGCAGAAGATCTTTGAGACTGGCAACGCGTGGTTTGATTTGACATGTTTACCTTGTCGATCAATGGGCTTCTGTGTTGTTTCTGGTACTGGCCACACCCTTAGCTTCCAGGTGTTGCTATTGGGGTCATTTAACTTTTCCTGTTTATAGTTGCTTCTCCCATGTGCTGTGCAGTTTATAGCTTCAGTTGGACCTGTGGACAGCTGGTGTCTGGATCTCGGCGGAGTTCCTTGCACTGCCATAGCTTCTTGGAAGTTAAAGGCTATGTACACCTTTAGAGTTAATTTTTTTATGATTGCATTTAACTTATTTTTGGCTAAAAGTCATATTTTCAATTGGCCTTTATTAAAAATATTTAGCTGTTCAGTCACAAAGGGTTAACTGTTTTTTTTTAAGTCTGTGACTGGTACTTCAGGCCCCGTTCAGACGGCCGTATTTTTGCGGGCCCGCATTACTGCGTAAAAATACGGGGGCTGCCCGGCGTGTGTTCCACAGCGCTCAGAACACACTCCAGGCGGCCCCATTGAAAATGCCTATACTTGTCCGTGCGTACGGACAAGTATACGACATGTTCTATCTTTTCTTGCTGAGCCGCGGCACGGAGCCGCAGCTCTGCAAGATAGCGTGCCGCCCATAGAGGTGAACGGGCCCGCCCCTATTCCGCAAATTTGCGGAATTGGAGCGGACCCATTCACACAGTCGTGTGAACAGGCCCTCACTTTGTGCCATCATCTAATAAACCTTATCCCTAAACTACTGAAAGGTCACAAACACTTATTTAAGCCACATTCTTATCAGTAAGGGAAGGGTTGAGCTTTGATGAGTGTTTATAATGTCAGAGAGCAGAGATAAGGAGTTCGTCTAGTACTCAGATGACAGAATTGACAAAAATCCACAGGCAGCTAGTAGAGCATGTGAGCTCTGTACACAAAAAAGGATTCCATAATAAAGACCAATTGAAAAACTGATTTTTAGCTCAAAATAAGTATAATGCAATAATTAAAAAAAAATTATCCTCAAAGGTGTACATAGCCTTTAAGTGTTACCTTTCCCTTTGTTTCTTATTTTTGCTTTGCATTTCCTAGTCATTTTGTATCAGGCCTCAGGGAGACCCCCGTTCACCATTCCTTTGGAGGAACAGGCTGTCTCTTTCCTGTCATTAGTACAAGGGTCCTTTAGAGTGAGATATTCCTGTGTATGAACTCACATACCTTTGGGGTCTGTTCATACTGGTAGTCAGGGCTTTGGTAAGGGTTTTCTCTAGGAGGTGTCCATTTCGCCTTCCCTAGTTTTTAGGCCTTATTTCCTTTTCCTTTCCCTCCTATATTCGGTATGGGGTTTCCCTCTCACACCAGAGCGTGACAATATGGCAGTGACATGTGCCAGAATCAGTACTTTTATGCCTGTAATGTTAAAGGGGTTGGACAACTTGGGACATTGATAACATGTTGCTAGGATAGACCATCAATGTCAGATAAGTATAGGGGAATGGGGACGATGAAGTAAAAGAACACACAAGGCATTCATTGCTATGGAGGTTCCAAAAGTAGCCAAGTCCCATAGTGGTGAATTGAGAGCGGACTGTGCTAGTGCAACCACCTCTCCATTACCTCTATGTGACTGTTGAAAATAGCCGAGCCAGCTTTATTTCTGAAACTAACATAGAGGGTAATGGAGGGTGGCCGCGCATGCATGGCTGATATCTGTTCACTACGGGTTCACATTGTGGCGATAGGAACAGGACCTAGATGTGGGACCTGTACCTTTCTAATACTGATGGCATATCCTAGCCATATTAGGCTATGGAGAGAAAAAATTAACAGAGGCAGTGCCTCATGTGCAGGATCACTTGATATCTGACAACGCAAATTGTGGTAATGCACTTACCTTTTTCTGCTGTGTAAACCATAACAGTTTGAAAAGCGGGCTGTACTTCTATTCTGCACAGCAAATGGTGTCCCTTGGCGGCTGCCTGGGTCCACTGGTCAGCTCTGCGGGTAACCAGAGTTCAAACGTAAGAAAACAGGAGAAAAAACAGGACCTCAGTGGCGGCGCCCTACCCAGTGATGGACTTCCAGAAAGGTGAGTATGTCAATTTGGTTTCTTTATTGGAGCTATGTGTTTTGAGGGCGAATTGCCCTCTTCATCAGGTTTATGGATGAAGAGGGCAATTCGCCCTCGAAATGCGTAGCTCCAATAAAGAAATCAAATTGATATACTTGCCTATCTGGAAGTCCGTTACTGGGTAGGGCGCCGCTACTGAGGTCCCGTTTTTTCTCCTATTTTCTTTTATTTATATCCTAGCCATATGCCATCATTGTCCCAGAGGAGAATACCCATAAGCACTTCTTGTAAGTCCAAATTAGGTTTAACATTGATAACTATAAGGTTATGCACATGAGAAATGAAAACACACACTATTAGTGTGCACTAAATAGGGTAAACTGGGTAAAACCGACATGGAAAAGAATTGTGCCAGGCTGGAAACGGGTGGAGTTTTTGGAAGCCCCAATCATAAATGATCATAGACACATCAAAGTATGCATCAATATATGAGCTCTTCCTCCATTTCTAGATAATAAATCCAGAAAAAGGCCTAATATTCTAATAATATAGTGTCAGTTATTATGACATATAGTAATGTCTCTCCAGGCTTTGCAAAAAAAAAATCAGAGATAAGAGACCAGCAGATTTTTAATTCTTCTGTAGATTCTGATAAATAAACTGTGAATTAATAATCTCATCAAATAGTCAAAAAATGATCGGCGTTGTCATCTTGGTACAAATCCAGATGTCTTGAATGACCGTTAAGAACTTTTCACTCTTGTAATTAAGAAATAGTTAATTGAAATGTAATCTCAGTTTCTGGTTTAGCTCGGTGAAGAGCATCTGTTATCTCATTACTTAATGCAAAGAACACTTAAGTCCTACACTCGTGTATGATATTAGGATGCTTAATGCGTTTGCATGTGCTTGTGTGTTCCTGATCTGAGCCAGTCATTAACTTAGACAAAATTGATTCTTAGACAGCAGAAATGCTTACCCCATTTATTTTTGCAGAATCACCCATAGGCATCCTGCTTGTAGGGGTTGCGTTATTTGACAAGTGTGTAGCGCTTGCATTGAATGACAGTTGTGTAGATGACGTATTTATTGACTTCTCTCTAGATCTTGCATTGATTGACAGTTGGGTAGATCATGCATTTATTGATAGTTTTGTGTAAATCCTGGCACAGTGTTAGGAGTTTACCCAGCCAATATTCTGTGCATGGCTGTGCTGGGATTGTTACTACGCTGACCAGTCAACCCCCGGCTGATTGATCATTGAAGCTGGAAGTCAAGCCTGTGTGATTCCTGGCTCAGCAACCAATCCCAGAGCTAGGTGTGCTAAGTCTGCTACTCAGTCATTGCCAACTGCAGGGGATTGCGTATGTGAGTTTTGTACCTAAAGTTTAGACTTGCTCACTTTCCCTCTGTGTACTGACCATGGCTAGTTTCTGGATTAGCCTCTTGTCTGCTGAATTGAGTTCTACTGATCCTCTTGGCATTCTGAATATGGATAGTTTCTGGACTAAACTGTCTTTTGCTGAATTGGCTGCTACTGATCATCCTGGTGTTTCGACAATGGCTGGTTTCTAGATTAACTGTTTGTCTGCTGTTTGGGCTCTGTCTCTCCTGGATCTGATGCTGCTTGTTTAACACTTCTTGCATCCCAGCCATTCTGGTAGGCCTGCCTTTTAGCAAATTTGCACCAGTTTTCTACTGCCTTACTCTACAGACAGCTATTTCCATCCGTCTTGTGGCAGGCTCTGGTGGCCTTAGCTTTTTCAATGGAACACCTGTAGCTGGATTTCTGGCTCATAGCCCAATGTGGTGTAAATGCTATCTAATAGTTTGTGTAGACACTGTTTTCTACCCTAGGTTTGGTATGAGACGTCCAATTTTACTTGCAGTGCAGATGGATTACTCTTGTAATCAAACAATCCATCCATGTAGCGGTTCATTTCAATGTCCCTCAGTATAAGGATTCTGTCACTTTAAGTTTGTGCCAAGTGGCAAAACTTGCATGCTGATGAACAGGAGAAATAGTGCAATCAACCCACATGACTGATCCAATTTTTAAGGTTTCATGTGGCTAAATACTTTGTTTTCAATGTATTTTTTGAACTTTTCCAACATGCTACAGAGCTTGGTGAGATCTTAGCGACACCTGCCACATCCTCGTATTTCATAATATTTATTTTTTGTTGTTGCAATTCCAATGTTGAGGAGTGTGTACAATGCATTCTGAAAGTCTTCAGACCTTTTCACTTTTTTCACATTTTGTTATGTTGTGGTCTTGTGCTAAAATAAAAAATCAGGTTTTCCCCATCATTCTCCACTCAATACCCCATAATGAGAAAGTGAAAACAGAATTTAAAAATTGTTGCTAATTTACTAAAAAGGAAAAACTAAAATTTTGAATGGACATAAATATGTAGACCCTTTGTTATGACACTTGAAATTTCCCATTTCTCTTTATGATATCAGAGCAAAAACCAAGCCATGAGGAAGAAAGAACTGCCTATACAGGACAGAAACAGGATTTACATGGAGGCAAAAATTTGGATAAGGGTACAAAACAGTTTCTGCTGAAAGTGCACTGAAAGTTTCCATGAGCACATAATTCTTAAATGAAAGATGTTTGGAACAAGTAGTACTCTTCCTAGAGCTTGCCACCCCACAAAACTAAGTAATAGTGGGAGAAAGGTCTTGGTAATGCCGGTGACCAAAAACCCAATGGTCATTCTGGCTGAGCTTCAAAGATCCAGTGAGTAGATGGGAGAAAGTTCCAGAAGGGCAATCATCACTGCGGCACTTCACCAATCTGGGATTTATGGCAGAGTTGCCAAAAAGAAGCCTGTCCTCAGTAAAAGACACATGAAAGCCTGCCCGGAGTTGAAAAGGACTCTCAGACTCTGAGAATCAAGATTCCCTGTTTGAACCTTTTGGCTTTAACTCTAACCATCATGTTCGGAGGAAACCAGGCACTCCTCATTGCCTGCCCAATACCATCCCCACAGTGGCAGCATCATGCGGTGGGGGGGGGTTTAGTCGCTGGGACAGAGACACTGGTCAGGGTTGAGGTAAAGCTGAATGCAAAGTACAGAGATATTCTTAGTGAAAACCAAATCGAGAGTGCTCTGGACCTCAGACTGGAGACCTGAAAATGAGCTTGAGATGATCTCCAGAGAAGAATGGCAGAAAATCCCCAAATTCAGGTGGTAAATCATAGATAGATAGATAGATATCTATATATAGATATATATATATATATCTATGTGTGTGTGTGTGTGTACATCCTGAATGAATGCAAGGAGTACACTGCTTTAAGGCACTTTTGTTAAAATGCAATTAGACTTTCATTTGGCCTCTCTTAATTCTGTCTTTAGTAAACACATAGGCCGCTTTCTACAAGTCGCCATTCGTCTAACTATTAAAACTAAGAACAATTACCCCAGCTTAACATTACTTTCTTGAAAAAGAAGACATCAAAAGAAGAGCTTTCTGGAGATCCTGATAAATTCCTGCTGTGTATATTACATTTAAAAGCACAGAGTTCTCAATAGATAGAGAGATAAGTAAAAAAAATAGGACTTAAAATAACTCATTTTATTCTTTCAATCAGCAGGTTTGTACAAAGCTTTAGTTTAACATAGAAGGAGAAGCAACAATCATGTCGGTGACATGTTATTCTTCCCTTGTAGGATGGTGAATAGCTTTTGCCGCATTTCGATTATTATTTAGCAACTCTGTGACAGTATTTCTTTTTTTATACTTAGTAAGTTTAAAGGATCAGTATGGAGCAGAGTAGTCTGTGGCACAGTAGGAATCTGCAAGAAGCACTGTTGATGACATGGAACTTGTATTCATATTTCCCCGGAAAAACGCACACCGCAGGGATTCTATAAAATCAAGTTATGAAAGCTGAGTATTGATATTTCTATATCCTAAGATGATTTGAAACCTTAGTGAATGGAAAAGTAGTTGGAAATCTTTGATTTATTTATAAAAAAATAAACTTCGGGAGAACAGAAATGGGTAGAACCGGAAAAATGTGAATTGTGTAAAATTGTTGTAATTAATAAGGGCTCAACTCAAAAATGTTTTAAGTAATGGTTTATTCCCATTTTGACATTTATGGTCTTAACTCTGGATCCTATAGCTATCTCTATCTTGGCATTTTAACAGAAATACAGATTTTGAAAGCTCAGTGAAAACTACTAGTCCGAAATCCATGTCAGGGCATCTCCAGACAGGTCCTGTTTTTGGTTTAAGTTTAGGAAACTAGCATATTAGTATATCTCATAATACACAAGGTAGCGATTGGTTATATCTCTGAGTGATAATATGAAATACTAGTCCAAAATCCATATCAATGCATCGCCACAGAGTTCAAATGTATTTATTTGTTTGCTTTAGTTTGGGAAAATAGCATACATATCTCTTACAATACAAAGGGTACTGGACAGTTTACATGTCTGAGTGATAACATGAAATACTAGGCTAAAATCCATGTTGGTGCATGTCCATGCACTTCAAGTGTTGGTGTGGTGGGGGTTGGGAAATACAGTAATTGCACATTGGGTTCATAACTTGTGTTTTACACTAAAGAAAGCTTTTTTTTTTTTCTGAATCTGCATATTTTAATACCAACAAGGCATTAGGCCCAAATAAGGGCATTATCTCCAAAGTCAACCCATACCAGGCACTTATCTGCCTCCTCCTACATGGACACTTTCCCATCAACAACAACAACAGGGCACATCATCGCTCCCACTCCTTCCTATTACATGAGTCAAGTCAAGCATTGGAGTGGATCAGCATAGGCGAATGTAGCCACACAGACGAGCAGTTTCTAAAGCACATCAAGCAGCAAACATTCTGCTGGACAAGGTGATCAGCAACAATAGGCACAACATCCTGGCCACCCAGTACCTGGGGGAAATAACAGATGCTCCCTACACTGGCTTGTGCAAGGTGCTGGCAGTGTCCAAGAGACTGACCTCACATTTCAGCCATTCTGAAATGGTTTGCCGCTACACTGCTTAAACTGCACTGTTCCAACTAACTGGAATTCAACGTTGCACATGCTCTAACGTCTGTATGAGCAGTGGAAAGTCATGAATGGCTTCCACTCCTGGATGAGGAGCTGCCGCTGCCTTGGAACCGAACTGAGTTCGGGAAAAGGTTTTTAACAATAGAAATTAATTTTTGAAGTTATTATCCGAAGTCTTGTGAGACTTCGCAAAGTAATTACTTCGGCTCATCTGATCCAATACGCTCGCTCCATACAGTATTCAAAGTTTTATGCGAATTGACTTCGGATGTTTCATCCAAAGTCGATTCGCTCATCCCTAGACACTGGCAGAGGACAATGTGTTCCGTTTGGGTGTCACCACACCCCCACAATGCTGAAAACCCTCTCCAAGATGACACTGGAGGCTGGGCATGAAAGAAAAAAGAGAGCATGCTGTGCCATTTCAGGCCACTGTTCAAGTCTGCCTGCCCAGAAATCCAGAGGGTCAGGGACCAGGGTATGTACGAGAGACTCCCCAGAGTTTTGGTAGACCTTAACCTGGACATTGAGGCAAGAGCTGTCTGCTTGCTGACCAGACTGGCGCTGCACATGGAAAAACTGCTCTATCATGTTATGAAGACTGAAATGGCTGTTGCTTCTCATGCTGCGGCTTCTGCTGCTGGTGGTTGCGGGAGGTGAGTGACATTATACACAGTGTTTATTGGTAATAATGTAATGTGTCCTCCCTTTCTGTGAGAGGAAAAAATTCCCCCATTTTGCCTTGCCTTAATCATCAGACTGCTTGATGTCACCGAACCGCCTGTCACTGCGTAAGCAAGTGAGTCTACAGGTCGCCATTCTGTGTGGCCAAGGAGCCAGTTCTTTCCACTTTCGCCCCACAAACTGAGATGATTGGGTGTTGTGGCTGGCATCAACGTCATCATCATCCTCTTTCTCCTCGAACTCTGACTCCTCTTCATCCTCCTCATGTAGCAGCACCTCCTCCTCCCTCATGGGAGTTTCTCACTTTGGGTCCCCAACAGCTAAAGGGAGGACAACAAGATGTGTTAGCTTTTTCCACCTCTTTCTTTGCCGCCTATTACATCATCATCAACGTCTCTTCAAAAATACATATGAGGGGGGGTTAAGGGACAACTGCAGCATGAACAACATGAGCTGCCACTGCCCAACATGTAAACAACACATACTTCCTGCTGAGGTGGTCTGGTGCATGATCAAATCGTTCATGGCTTTCCGTTGTTCGTACAGATGCTCGAGCATGTGTAATGTTGAATTCCAGTGAATTGGAACGTTCCTCACCACATGAGAATGGCTGAAAAGAGGAACAGTCTCCTGGACATTTCCAACGCCTTGCACAAGCCAGTTAATATTTTTTAAAAGGCTATGCAGGGAGTATCTGTTATTTCCCCCCGGATTCAAGGCAGCCATGGTGTTGCTGAACAACTTGCGCAGTCAGAGTCGACGGGCTGACAGCCAGCGGGATGTTGTCTGCTTTATGTAGTTTAGTTGCAACTGCTCACTGGTGTAGCTACTATCACCCAGGCCGATCAGCTCCAACACAGCGTGGCAACGCTTGACTTGCCACATCTCATAGGAAGGAGAAGTAGTGCGAGTGATGCTGTTGTCTGCTGCTGTTGGGGATGGGATTGTGTCCAAGGTTGAGGAGATAGATAAGTTCCTGGTGTGGGAGTTAGCCCCATGATATGGTGGGAGGGTATCAAAAGGACCTGGACATGTTGCTGGGATGCTGCCTCTCCACTGCCACAAAAAATATTGAGCCTATGGGCAACATTTACTCTCCCTGCCCATAACCTCTGCTCCAGGTGTCCAATGTTGAGTGCAGATTGCTGCACAGCATGAATTGCAAGGAGTGGTATGATGGTAATACAGCAAGTGCACTGGCAGCAATGTGGCCAGGTGGGAATTCAGCTTGTAGACAAGCATTCCTGTACAAACATTCCTGTATAAATGTCTCACGATAAAGCCGAGGACAAGAAGGAATCTTAGCAGGAGAAGAAGAAGGTGATGATGACAAAGATTCCATATTGTTTGGGGATACGGGTTGGCTTCCACAAAAAGGACTAGGAGAAGAAGGACAGACGTGTTCTGTTTGGGAATGCTGACCAGTTGTATTTTTCCAAAGAATCTGGTGATGCCGCCTCATGTGCAATAGCTATGAGTGTGTTTGATTGGCTACAGCTTATTCTAATCCTTCAGATCTTGCACACTGCTGTGGTCTTTTGTGCCCGCCTTGCGGCGAAACAGTGCTGTACAGGAGTTTCTCAAACAGAGCTACAGGTAGCCAGGCCGGGCTTAGGTCTGGCATGTTTAGGGCCTAACCCACCCACAATTTCAATGGCATCACTAGATCCCGAAGCATACACCTACAGCCCTGGCTGTTCTTTTGAAGGTATGTAGCCTCTGCTCTTTATTGCTGCCTCAACCACCCTTCTGCACTGATTTTGTCTCCTCCACAACACTCCGATCTGGCTCCTGGGTCTTGTCCAGCACACAATCGTCATCTAAGTCTTCACCCTCTCTGCCGCTTTTGTCAGAGTGTGAGATATCATGGTGGACTCCTGGGCCATCTTCCCCTGCTCTGTGTTTTCCTTGACTGTCACTGTCGCTGCCCCCACCACCACTGCAGTTGCTACAGGTGCCACTTTTTCCATGACCATCAACAAAGATATGCATGGGGTCCCCAACCTCCTCCCCAAAATCCTCCATAGAGCAGCCCAAACAGTGATGGCTCTAGGACAAGTTGTCAACAGAGATTCTCTCTTGACTATCTGCCATAGGACGTGGTGGGGTTTTATTGCCACTTCTTCGAGAAATGGGCAGTGAAGACTGAAAGGGTTCCACTGAAAGCCTTCTCTATGGCTGCAAGGAGAAACAGAAGGAGGAACACTGTTACCCCTGGCTCCACTGAACAGTGTCAGACTCCAAAGTCACCCCACATCATCCTGCTGCAACTGAGAGGAGGAGTGAGCCATCCAAGCCACAATCTCATCCTCTTTCTCCTGAACAACAATGTTGTGCCTTTCTGAAGTGTGCAGGGACAACTGCGGCTTACTCCTATTACTACTACTACTACTACCAGATAGCTGGTGCTGATACTACCCACATTCTGGCTCTGGGTCTTTTGTTTGGAACCCTTCCATAGCCCTGATATTTTTGAGCCTCTCAGATAATGTTGTGCATTACCCTATGTATTTGTGTAGTAATCATGTATATTTGCTGGATTAAATATAATCAACAACCCTAACCCAAACCCCCCACAAAAAATTGATTGGGAACATGTGGAGACAAAAATAAAGGAAAACTGATTTAGGAGTAAATTTATTATCACTCACAGATACTTTTGTGCACTGCCCTGTGTCTTGGTGTAGTAATCACGTATATATGCTGACTTGCCCCCCCCCCCCCAAAAAAAAAAAAAAAAAAAATTGATTGGAAATGTATGGAGACAGAACTAAAAGGAAATGGATTTAGGCCTAAATTCATTATCACTCACAGATAATTTTGTACGCTACCCTGTGCATTGTTGTAATAATCACGTATATATGCTGGTTTCATTAAATTGAACAATCCCCCCAAATATTTACTTCTAACCTTGCTGATATAGAATAAACGGAAACAGAACCAGATGACTGAGGTCTGATGCTCAAATTCACGTTAACACTCTCAGGTATATTGCTGCCCTAGCCTGTGTATTGTTGTAGTAATCATGTATATATACTGGTTTCATTAAACTGAACAATCCCCTAAAAAATTTAATTCCAACCATGTGGATATAAAATAAATGGAAACAGATTATTAAGGGCCAGGACTAACGTTCAATTTCACATTAACACTCACAGGTGAATTGCTGCCCTAGCCTGTGTATTTTTGAAGTAATCATGTACATATGCTGGTTTTATTCATTTCAAAAATCCCCCTAAATTTTAAATTCCAACCATGTGGAAATAGAATTCATGGAAATGGACGATTGATGCCTGACACTTAATTTCTCATTATCACTCACAGGAAACTAGGTGTTCTAGCCTGTGTATTGATGTACTACAGATCACCTATATGCTGGTTTAATTAAATTGAAATTGAACAACTCAAAAACAAATTACATTTCAACTGTGCAGAAATGGAATTCACAGAAACATATGATTGAGTCCTAAAGCTCAATTTCTTGTTATCTCCCATAGGAAAGTAGGTGCCTTAGCCTGTGTATTGCGCTACTGATCACCTATATGGTGGTTTAATTAAATTGAACAAGTCCCAAAATGTTGAAATTCCAACAGTTTGGAAATGGAATTCACTGAAACAAGCGATTGAGGTTCAACGCTCAATTTCTCGTTGTTATTCACAGGAAACTAGGTTGCCTAGCCTAAGGAAAGGAAAATACATACAATGCAACGGCACACTGCTAACCAGATAAAGCACAAAATGCCATAGAGATATGAAGTATTCTGGAGCTAATGCTATGCTTGTTTAGTAAATTAGAGATTCTTGGAGACCTTTGAAGTGAGAGCGAAAGAACTTGCAGAACGTTTTGCGGCCAGAGGTTACCAACGATCGACAGTGGAGAGAGGTTATATGAGGGCCAAGAAGTCCCCACGAGCATCCCTGCTTCAAGCAACATATAGGCAGAGACAAGTTGGGAACCAGCAAGTTACGAGATTTATCACATCCTATAATTCCGGCTATAAGGAAGTGAATTCCATTCTTGCGAAATATTGGAATGTGTTACGCATGGATTCGGTCCTGAGGAAGATCTTACCATTACGCCCCCATATTACGTATCGGAGGGAGAGAAATTTGCGAGATCAGTTGGTACGTAGTC
Source organism: Rhinella marina (assembly GCA_900303285.1). Taxonomy (NCBI): domain Eukaryota; kingdom Metazoa; phylum Chordata; class Amphibia; order Anura; family Bufonidae; genus Rhinella; species Rhinella marina. The sequence goes on along the minus strand of ONZH01006286.1, from coordinate 392,607 downwards.
ATCATGGGGGAACCAATTTGGAGAGGGTGTTTGGTTCCAAGGGCCCTAAATGGGGGTGTAAACCGTGCGGTAGTTGTGTGGCGTGTCCCAATGTATTAACCACCAACATTTTTACAGACTCCTCAGGTCATAGAACGTATGAGATCACCCATACTATCACATGCAGTACGGTTGGTGTTGTCTATGTGGCAAGTTGCCCCTGTGGGTTACTATACGTTGGTTTGACATCCCGGGAATTGAGAAGAAGAACCAGGGAACACGTTCTGGGGATAATAGCTGCAAGGGAGGTGGTAGACATCACCACTTTAAAGACGATCCCTCGACACTTTAAGACTTATCACAATTGTGATGCAACATCGCTCCAGGTAAGAGGGATAGATCGCATCCTGATTGGGCAACGGGGTGGTGATTGGAAACGGATTTTGGCTCAGAGGGAGACCTAGATGGATTTTCCATTTGGACACTATCTCACCCCGGGGGCTCAATGAATGCATTAGCTTTGTTCCATTTTTATAAACATATCTGACAACATATAATATATTTGGTGCTTTCCTTTTTGTTTTGGGATACCATTTGCCTTTTGTGTTTTAGTAATGGTTTCTATTGTATTGGTTGGCGTCCATGTTATTTATGTGTTTTTGTGCTTTTAATTTTATTTTATTTTATATTCATATTTATTCCATGTTCATGCGGTCCCCCTTTTTTCAATATTGATTTTTCCATTTCTTTTGTAGTTCGAAGGAGTGAAGAACCACTGCCTGTATGACCCTGCCTGTTGTGTTGTTCATGTGCCTCTCATTATTTTATTTTAATTTTTTTTTTTCCACTTATTTTTACATGATTACACTTTTTGATTCATATCCGTCACATCACACTTTTACTTTTTTATTTCACACACATAATTATGTCACATATTCATTTCACTCGTCTTATGTTGTTTTGGTTTTCCATTTTTATATATTTTTTTTTTTGTTTTTCTCTTATCTTGACACCTACACATATTCCTGATTGGTTTCACTTCATTGTAGTACTTCACACTCATTCACACTCATTTTGTGTCACATTGCACAATTCATTATTAGTTAGTGTAGTTTTTTCATTTGTATGGCCAAGTAAGCGAATATTAGCGTACGCGCATGCGCGTGCGTTCCACGGTGGAACGCTGGCCGGACTTCCGGTGCCGGCCGCGTTCCTCTGTCAAGACGCGGGGTATGTAGCGGCACTGAGTAGTTATTTTATCTGATGACAGGCACCACTTTATTTATTTATTCTATTGTTCAGGCAGGACTCAGGCCGTTTGGCTGCAATATGTGCCCTATATGCCTTCTTATTTGGGGATCGGTGGGAGGTCTTTATGACCGGAAGTGATGTAACTTGCGTCCCAGGGTGGAACGCACGCCGGATTACCCATTAGTTCCTCCTCGATCTGCATCGGACCGCATGTTCTATATATTTTTAATTATTGTGGGACTATAAATAAGCGCTGGACACAGCATGATGTATCCCCTTGAGGAAGCATTTGCGAAACGTACGTCGGGGTTGGAGGTTCACACTGGTCTGTATTTGATCTTTTTACTTGGCTAAATGTGATTATACTCTGTTATATGTGTTGCACTTTGTACCATTGTCTGCACTGGCACTTTACCTGTTATTGTGATTATAACTCAGTGTTCGCAATAATGTTGAGTATTTAGCTGCGATGTTTATTATTTTTGTGTGCTCCTCCTTTTTTTTCTTTGTATGTGTAGTTACCACCATTGTTTTAAACTTTGTATGTATATTACCTTGATGTAATAATAAAGCAGACATTATTTATTAATGGTGTACTTTTTGGTATTTCAAATATATTTTGTACAAAATTATCTGGGCCCGTCCACCAAATCGTCAAGGTGATCTCTGTAGAACGGGAACCTAACACTATTTCCTACCTGTTATGTGCCAACCTTGGCTTCAGTATAATCAGGGGGTGTTGGTTCCACATACATGCTGGGTCCCTTCTGCCTTTTGCCATTTATGGTGCTTCAAAGGCCTCCACTAATACAGGGATGCAGGTACCAAACATGCATGCCGAGTCCACTTGGCTTTATAGTTACACAAATTAAAATCAGCCTATGGGGCAGACGGGGCTAGTCAGGAGTGCATGACCAAATGGAGTAGCCATACCTCCAGTACAAACTTTAATTTCATTTGTACTTTCATTTCACTTTCACAGATTCATTTATTATAGGTTGCCTAGCCTGTTTATTGCTGTAATGATCACCTATCTTTACTTAAATGTAAATTGACCCCCCCAAATAAAAACAACAAAACATGAATTCCTACTGTGTGGAAATGGAATTCATACAAATGGACAATTCAGGCCTGATGCTCAATTTCTTGTTATCGCTCAAAGGAAAGTAGGTGCCTTAGCCTGTGGATTGCTGTACTGATCACCTATATGGTGGTTTAATTAAATCGAACAAGTCCCAAAATTTTTAAATTCCAACTGTGTGGAAATGGAATTCACTGAAACAAGTGATTGAAGCTTGATGTTCAATTTCTCATTATCACTGACAAGAAAACTAGGTTTTCTAGTGGGTGTATTGCTGTACTGATCACATATATGTTGGTTTCATTAAATCGAAATTGAACCCCTTCGCCCCCCCTCAAAAAAAAAAAATTAATTCCAGCTGTGTGGAAATATAATTCACAGAAATGGACAATTTAGGCCTGATGCTCAATTTCTTGTTATCACTCACAGGAAAGTAGGTGCCCTAGCCTGTGCATTGCTGTACTGAACACCTATATACTGGTTTAATGAAATTGAACAAGTCCTAAAAATTTTAAATTCCAGCCACGTGGAAATGGAATTAAGTGAAACAGATGATTGAGGCCTGACGCTCAATTTCTCATTATCACTCACAGGAAAGACGGTGCCCCAGCCTGTTTTTTGCTTTACTGATCACCTATAAGCTGGTTTAATTAAATTGAAATTGAAATCCCCCCAAAAAATTAAATTCCAACTGTGTGGAAATTGAGCTCACAGAAACTGACAATTGAGGGGCATTGTTGTTGGTTTTTACTATTGAAGACTATAGGGAACATGATCACTGGCAATGGCACTATGGGAATATTATTACTTCTGGGAGAGACATTACTATTGGGGGCATAATTACTACTAAGTGCACTCTGGGAGAGAACTATTACTATTGGTGATACTTTTGGGAGCAGTATTACTGTGGGGGCACCTTGGCACAGTATCAGCTTAACATAATTCGTTTTGGGGACACTATTTTTACATAGTTTTTACTGTCAGAGGCGCTATTTGCTGGGTGCAATTTTGAGGAGGTGGGGAGGATGACGGTAAAGTAGGAACCTAAGATGTCTGTGTGGCAAACTGCAGAGATGAGACATGGCTGAAAAATGTGATTATGGTGATCTAGCCAGAATGGAGATGAGGAAAGAGAATATCTATATCAGAGGAGACATCACTGGATATAATAGATATGTAGTGCTGTATTCTCCTGTATGTTTGGTAGTGCGGAACTTTAAAAAGTAATAGCCATCCATCATGAGTCCTAATGCGGTGTCTGTCATTTTGACAGGAAGAATATCTCTACATGCTGCGCTATTCTTTCTGTCAAATTTGAAGAAACTGACAGAGGCTTAGAATAGAGCCTATGACTGAGGCATGATAATAGCCTTGTTTTGTTAACTTTTATCACTGTTCTCTTCCTTGGGGGTACTCGCAGGGCTGGCTCCAGGTTCATGTGGGCCATTGGGCAATAAAGTCTCAGTGGACCACCTTGTGACATTTTGCACGATACATGCAACAATGTAACTGCATGTATTATAATTATATACTGTACATTAAAAAAAGGGGACAAGCTGTAGTTTTTACCATTTTTATATACATGCACCTTTTTGATAGTTTTTTTTTTTATTCAAAAATAAAGTTCACCATAATGCCCCCTTGTAGTAATAATTCTGCTTATAATATGACAAATGCCTCCTAATGTGTGCCAGTACAAAAAATGACCCCTTAAAGTGAATGCCAGTACAAAAAATGCCTCCTAATAATGTGAACTAGTACAAAAATGCCCCATTCTGTGTGCCAGTACAAAAATATCCCCCCAGTTGAGCTAAGGTCCCCATAATGTGTGCCAGTGTAAAATACCACTATATAGTGCCTCATGTAAATGCCCCCATAGTGCTCCTCTCCCCCTTCCCCATATTGCCCCTCATAATGTGTCAGTATAAAATGCCCCTAACAGCATTGTACCAAATTTAAAAAAACACTGATACTTACCTTTATGCTTCTGGTAGCAATGTGATACAGGCCTCTTCCAGCCTGTGTCCTAAACTGTATCGTTGTCCTGAGGATGGTGATATGGATGAATGTAGAGAAATGATCATTTCCTACGGCCCTGCTGCCGCCGTCCCCGCTTGTCTCCAGAACCATGCCGCTCGAGGCAGTCGCCTCACCTCACCTAGTGTGGCCCTGGAGCAGTGGGCCCCGGCACTTGCTCAGGTATCCCAAGTGATGATGCAGGTCCTGGGTACTTGGTTCGAACTTCTCGTCACTAGGGAGTACTTGGCATGAAAAGGTTGAGAACCAGTGTTCTTTGAGACCTTTAAGAAGTTTCTTTCACTGATATATTGAACTGAAACGGGATAAGATGTAGCTTTTTATTCAGTTTTGCTAAACAAGTAGAAAAGCTGTAAGTTCACCTGGTATATTTCATGTCATTTTTTTGAAGTTCAGTTTTATTGCTTTTTTATGTGCTTTTGAAACACAGGTAAAACACGTTTTAAAAATAACATTTACTCTAAAGCGAATTTCTGTAGTTTTGCAATGATCCTGCAATGTGTTTTTTGGCCATGTAGCTTGTATAGGTGAAACACATGGTTTCAGTGCACTTGCCCTAAAGGATTGTTCCCATCTCAGACATTGATGGCACGTTACTAAGATATGTCACTGTTGTCAGATAGGTGCAGGTCCCACTTCTGGGACTGGCTCCTATTTCCACAGAGGACTCACTGAATTGAAGGAGAGCATATTTCACAATCGTGGGTGACTTCATTTTACCGCTCAGGCATTTACAAAAATAGCTGAGCGCTTGCTCAGCTATTTCCGGCAGTCCCATAGCTGTGAGTGGAGAGCTGGCCTTGCATGAGTGGTACCCTGTCTATTCACTGCTCTGTAAAAAAAGCTGAGCACTCTTGCTTGGCTATTTCCAAAACTCCCTAAGAAATGAATGTCCTTTGCTTCAGGGGAGCAGGTCCGAGAGGTGGTACTGGCACCTATCTGACATTGATGGCATATACTAGCCGTATGGCATCAGTATCTGAGATGGGCCAACCCATTTAAACAAATTACACACTGATAAAAAGGCATGTGGTTTTTAAAAAGTGTTGTCCCTATGTTTCAAAAATACATTAAAAAACAATAAAAATGTGGTAAAAAAATATGCACCATGTGAACCCATCCTAAAAGTCCATGTAACAAGTGACATCTGGACAGGCCAAGTCCTAAAGGGGTTTTCCGAGATATTTTTATTGACCGCCTAATCTGCAACTATTGCAAAACTAAAATCTCCCCAACATATTTGGTATCACTACATCTGTAACAACCCGCATTACACAAATATCATGTAACTTATCCCCTACGGGGAACGCTGTAGAAAACAAAGTACCAAAATTGCTAATTTTTGCTTAGTCGCCACCAAAAAAAGCTTAATAACAAGTGATCAAAAAATGTTATTTACCGCAAAATTAGTAAAACAAAAGTAGTAAAACTTAAAACAACTATATGTATTTGGAATCGCTGTTATCATACCGACCCAGAGAATAAAGATATCATGTTATTTATGCCGGAAAATGAGCACCGGAAAATTTATAACATAAAAAGTGGCAGTATTTTTTTTTCCCATCTCCCTCCCAGAAAGAGTTAATAAAAGTTAATCTGAAAGTTAAGTGTACCCCAAAATGGCACCATTAAAAACTACAACTTGTCCCGCAAAAACAAGCCCTCATACAGCTACATATAGTAGATGAAAAAATAAAAAAGTTATAGCTCTTGGAAGGCGACGGTGAAAAAAAGGAAGAAAAACGGTTGGTCAGTAAGTCCCAAAGCAGGCTGGTCATTAAGGCTAGGGCTACACGACGACAGTTGTCGCGTGACATTATGTCGCACCAATGTCACGCGACAATTTTTATAATGGAAGTCTATGGTGTCGCACTGCGACATGCGACATGCTGCGAGAAAAGTCCATCCAGGATGGGTTTTTCTGCGACTATCGTGTCGCAGTCGCAGCATGTCGCATGTCACAGTGCGTCACCATAGACTTACATTATAAAAATTGTTGTGCGACATTACTGCGACATCAATGTCGTGCGACAACTGTCGTCGTGTAGTTGTGCACTATGTGTCGCGCAAATTATTGTCGTGCGACACATGTCGCCGTGTAGCCCTAGCCTAAGGGGTTAACATCTTAAAGAAAACTATTATTTTAATGATTTTGGGGTTTCATTTTGTTATTATTGAGGATTAAAAACTTTAATTGACTGTAGAACTTCACTAGTGAATCTCATGTTGTACTTCAAAGATAATAAATACTAGTTGACTATTTTTTGTAGGTATCGTATTACTGGTTTGAGACAAAACCATGTTTACAGCCACAATTATCCATGGCAGATGTCTTTGTAAGTGGATTTTTCAGGACTGAATACCTTAGACAAGTGAGTCAACAGAATGCCGTGCAGCTGTACCTTCAATCTGTCCATGCTGAAGCCTCCTTTGTCTGGGCGACTGAACTTCCCCTATGTTGTAAGTAAGGCTCTGTGTACGCTTTTCCTAAGTTTGTATAGTAAATCCACAGTGTGCAGTTTTACAAGCACAGCATAGGGTTGGCAAACAAAAAATTGCCTGAAAATTGTGTTACTCTTGTTTCAACATGAGACGTGCACGTACCGAGATCTGTAGAGGTGTGATGTCACTATACAAGTATCATTGAGGCTTTGTTGTGAAGAGCTAGGTTAGAAATGTCTACCTGAAAGTACAAGGATTAAAGAGGTTGTCTCACTTCAGCAAATGGCATTTATCATGTAGAGAAAGTTAATACAAGGCACTTACTAATGTATTGTGATTGTCCATGTTGCTGATTAATTTTTCCATCACATTATACGTTGCTTGTTTCCATGGTTAGGACCACCCTGCAATCCATTAATGGTGGTCGTGCTTGCCCACTATATGAAAAAGTGCTGGACAATGTGCACTCCCCCATTCCCGGCTACCAGAAAGATTGACGCTTTTTCATATATTGTGCAAGCACGACCACCGGTCCTCGATTTCAGGGTGGTCGTAACCATGGAAACGAGGTGTATACAATGAGATGGAAAAATGAATCTAACCAGCAAAGAAAACAACATGGTGCCTTGTATTAACTTTCTCTACATTATAAATGGCATTTGCTGAAGTGAGACAACCCCTTTAAGTGTGAAGCCTTCATAAAAAAAATTTGTGAGACCGTACAAGAACGTGTAAGACCGTACAATAACCTATAGACTTCTGTTTATTAAAAAATAAACTTCCATTACGTTTTGAAGAACTATCGGTATAAGGTAATGAAGTTGCTTAGCAACACGTGATACAGCCTGCTGGTGACTACGCTAGAGTTCCATGCTTCTTTGAAGATCATAGTAGTCACTACCTATTTCAGTAAAGCTGAAGGACCGTGGTGATGACTCACTACCCCTACTGCTACTACTTGAATTTCTCAGGGGAAGAAGGAGGCATTCCCAATGCAAAGCAATTTTTAATTTTGCGAAACCAGTGCAGACCCATTCACTTAGATGGGGACATAAAAGATGTGGACAGGACACTGCAAGCTGTCCGCATCCGTGGCTCCGTGGATCCGCAGAAAGGATAGAGCAATTCCTATTCTTGTCCGCAGTACATTCTCCTTTCTGATGTTATGATACCTCGTATTATGATCAAAAACATTATTCTGTATATTTACTCGGAGATGAGCCATTCCTCACTTCCTCTTGTCTGTGTTTGTAACTGGCTGCAACAGGATCCTTAGATGAAGAATTCTATGTTCCACCCCTCAACTAATCCCCATCTGTCTGTCAAGCAAATATGAAAGGGATCACAAGAATATTAAAGGGATGTCGGGACATTTTTTTTAATGGCAGAATGCTGTAAAAAGTTTTTTTAAAAAGGTCATATTCTCAGCAATCACCTGACTTTTGGTCCTCTTCTGATCCACTATTGGTCTCTGCTTCTTGGTCCCTCTCAAGGGAATATAACCACTCGGCCAGCCAGTAGCTGCAGTGGTGTCCCACCAGAAGCAGCCAGTGATTGGCAGTTCAGTCACATCTCTGTGTTGAGAGAAACCAGGACGTAAAGACCAGTAGGGGACTCAGGAAGAATTGGAAAAGGAGTGGTGAGGGATGGCTGAGGGATGTATGACTTTAAAGTGTACCTAAACATTTTACTAAACATTATTAAATCCTGAGAAAATATATCCCAGGAAGGGCATTGAAACCGCCTTTGAGAGGACCAAGAACCTTTCCCAAATGGAGTGTCTAGTTCTCACACAAAAACAGCAAAGTAAAACAAGAAAGGAATTTGGACCTAATTTTATCAACACGTCCAGTTCTTCCCAAAATGAGATATGCAATATACTAATGAAATACCGGCCACTGTTAAAACAGGAACCTTACCTTGGTCAGGTCTTACCTAACCGAGCTGTGATAACACTTAAAAGGGCCACTTTTAAGAATATTTGGCCCTGAGTCATCCAAGACAATACACTTAGTGCAAGGGAGATATTACATTTTAATTGGGGCTTTTCAGATGTGCACATCCTCGATCGAAATTCTACAAAATCATCAAATATGGAGCCACCACATCCCAGTTTACAACCACCAAGGAGATATCTCCAATCAAGTTCCGATTATCATGTACATTTTAGTTTGATATTTATCTCTGTGAGGGTGCATGCATGTGGCCCAGGACCTGCAGTCAGGACTCTACTATGTACCTACATCATATGGACAAAGGACACTTGCTTGAAGATAACAAGGTTTTCATCTTAGACACAGAAGAGGACTGGTTCAAAAGAGGCGTGAAAGAAGCTACTTATGTTAAATCGGGGAAAATTAAGCTTGAATAGAGATGGAAGGGTATGAAATCTATTGTCTGCCACCTACAATGAAGCTCTAACACCTCTTCCAAGGCAGTTTGATCACACCTAATAACTCCAGTCAAGAAAATGCTAATAATACCTTATCTGTGTGATTGAAGCACCAGTCACCAGTATTAATGTGGGAGAATTCTTGGACACCCCATTCTAATTGAGAACACTAACTGAATAGCAAAATGTCTTAAAAAAAAAAGTCCAATTGCTCTGACTTACCACTGATATACCAGGACCCGAATGAATGAGAACCTTCACAGACTATTATTATTATTATTATTACCAATACTATTCTAATATCAATATTTATATATTAATCAAAATAATGAACTGGGGTCCTTTCAATTCCCATTTATTCATTAATATACAATCTAGTAATATGTGTGCAAATGTATACTTTATGTATTTATTTATTGTATCTATCTTCATACCATGTATCAAGTTTATTATCATTTTTTTACTTTCACATCTGTGCTTTTCCTTTCCGGTATTGTGATCCATCATAGGATCTCAATACCGGAGGAAAACGTCCTGACACACAATGTAAGTCAATGGGGGTGAATCCGTTTTCTCGGACATAATAGAAAACAGATCCATCCCCCATTGACTTTCAATGGTGCTTATGATGGTGTTGTCTTGGCTAAGTTAAAGACAATACAACCGGTTGTGCAGACTGTTGTTTTGGGGGGTACACATAACTCTTTGAATAACTTTTATTAAGTCCTTCTGGGGAGATGGTTAAAAATAATAATACTGACATTGTCTTTTTATGTTGTCAATTATCTTATGTTGACGTTCATGTTCTGTCAAAAATAACATGACAACTTTACTCACTCTGTCAGTGCGATTAAAAGGGTTGTCTGGGCTTTTTCATATTGATGACCTATTCTCAGGACAGGTCATCAATAACAGATCAGCACCAGGGCCGTATTTAGGGTTCATGCTGCCCTAGGCACTCTCTGTGATAACCCCCCCCCAACGCGACCCATTCCCCCACGCCCCCAAATTTCAGCCGCGCCACCACCCCCCAGCAAAACCTGACCCTATGCACTTTAGTCGTCCAGTCACAGGGTTCGGCCCTATAGGCTGACAATGGAGGCTATTGTGCCTGCATGTATTTACTATATTTCTACATAACTATCGCAGCAATGTACCATGTCTAGAGCTTGCCAGCAAACTTAATGCAAATAAAGGAGTCATGATAAACATACCACATACCAACTATGCACCCACCAGACCTCAGATCAGCGTATTGTGCCCCCATCAGACCTCAGATCAGCAGAATGTGCCCCCATCAGACCTCAGATCAGCAGAATGTGCCCCCATCAGACCTCAGATCAGCAGAATGTGCTCCATCAGACCTTAGATCATTAGAATGTGCCCCCAACAGACCTCAGATCAGCCCACTGTACCCCCATCAGACCTCAGATCAGCCCGCTGTACCCCATCAGACCTCAGATCAGCCCATTGTGCCCCCATCAGACCTCACATTAGCCCACTGTGCCGCCATCAGACCTCACATTAGCCCACTGTGCCGCCATCAGACCTCAGATCAGCCCATTGTGCCATCAGACCTCAGATCAGCCCATTGTGCCATCAGACCTCAGATCAGCCCATTGTGCCCCCATCAGACCTCAAATCAGCCTCTTGTGCCCCCATCAGACCTCAGATCAGCCCACTGTGCCCCCATCAGACCTCAGATCAGCCCACTGTGCCACCATCAGACCTCAGATCAGCCCATTGTGCCCCCATCAGCCTTTTGTGCCCCAGCCCCCATCAGACCTCAGATCAGCCTTTGCCTTTTGTGCCCCCATCAGACCTCAGATCAGCCCATTGTGCCCCATCAGAGGCATGATGGGATACATATTACATTTTAATCATTTCTTTTGGTGGCAAATAAGCAAAAACCAGCAATTCTGGCATTTTTTATGATGCTCACTGTGCAAGATAAATAAGTAAAAATTGTGTGGTTTGGATAGTTATGGATTCAGCGATACCAAATATGTGGAGGGGGGGCTAATTTTTCCATTGAAAAGCCTTTTTTTCAGTGGAAAAATGTGTTTTTTTTTTTAGCTTGAAAATTTTTTTTTAGTGAATTTTATTTAATTTCATTTTTTTTACCACTATTAGTCCCAAATGGGGAATTTGATAGCCAATCCTCTGATTGCTTCTATAATACATTGTACTACTTATGTAGTACAGTTTATTAGCTGTCAGTACGATACTGACAACATTGACAGACACTCTATCAGATTGCCTCATAGGTAAACAATTAACACATACTTGGGGGTCTTCATTAAGTTCCGAGCTGCCATGTACAGACAACAGCAACCCATAATTTAATTTAACGGGGTGCCAATGCCAACAGATGGCCTAAGGCCCCTTAATGACTGCTGTAAATAGGCATACAGTGATCACTAAGGGGTAAGAAAAATCAGGAGAGGTAATGTATTTTTTTTTTTAAATTTTGCTAAATAAGTCACTATTTTTTAAATATTTTTGTTTTTCGCATTTTTTTCTGCAAAAATCAGTAAAAATAAGAATTAAACATTTGAAATATATCTAATAACCTGTACAACCATATACATAAACCAAGACATTAGCCAGGAGCATTACCTATATTTTAATGAAAGAAAATCACACGATCAATATCATTATTTTTATCATTTGATTGTGGAAAGTCATGGAGCCTTTGAAGTTAAAGAAATCTAAAATTGTTTTGCTTGGACATTTTGCAAATGAGCTCTCAATTTGAATGCATCATTTGCATTTTGTTTAGCAGGAATTGAGTCCTAGTTAAGACAGATGCTTGTTCCCATAGAACAGTCTTTTACAATTTGCATGTTTTTTTCATTCCATGTACTATCACATGTTACAAAATGACACAGGGTGTAATTTATAAAGGGAGAGTTGGCTAGTTAAGCGTTACTACTAGCTAATTATTGTGATCTACAGCGTGTTACATCGCACACAAGGTTCTGCCTCAATTATCTGTAGGTGGAAAGTTTAAAGGTGAATAGAAAATACGTAAATATTCAATTCCATTCTAGATATCCCCCTCAAGTACAATCCGATAATGCAGTGTATATTTGAGAATTAGCTATAGTTCATGATGGATCGCATGGTCATAGATTATAGATTAAGCAACCAACCATGGTACTTTCTGTAGTGTACAAATTGCCAATAAAGTTTATACGGTTTGACTAAGCCCCTTAAGACTGCAGCGATTTTCTTTGTTTTTCATTTTCTTTTTTTCACTCCCTGCCTTCCTATAGCCTTAACTTTTTTATTTTTCCATTCACATAGCCGTAGGAGGGCTTGTTTTTTGTGGGACGAGGTGTATATTTGAAAATTAGTTATAGTGCATAGTGGATCACATGGTCATAGACTATAGACTATTGCCCATAAAGTTTATAGGGTTTGATTAAGCCCCTGAAGACTGCAGCTATTTTCTTTGTTTTTCATGGTTTCTTTTTTTCACTCCCTGCTTTCCTATAACCATAACTTTTTTATTTTTCCATTCATATAGCTGTATGTTGTAGCTGGCTTGTTTTGTGTGGGACAAGGTGTATATTTGAGGAGTAGTTATATATCATGGTGGAACACATGGTCATAGATTATGGATTAAGCAAACAATCATGGTAATTTCTGTATTGTGCAAATTGCCCATGAAGCTTATAGGGTTTGATAAAACGCTTTAAGGATGCAGCAATTTTCTTTTGTTTTTCTTTTTTTTTTTTTTTTTTTACTCCCCTCCTTCCCGGAGCCATAACTTTTTTATTCTTCCATTGATATAGCAGTATGAGGGCTTGTTTTGTGTGGGACAAGGTGTACTTTCTAATGAAACCATTTTATATTGCATATGATGTAGTGGGACGCTAGAAAAATACCAAATGGGGTGGAATTGGGGAAAAAAAAACAATATATGCCATAGTTTTATTGGTTTTATTTTGCAGTTTCTGTTTTTTCTACTGGATAAATGATGTAAAATTCGTACATTCAGTTGATAGATATTCCATTCTATTCTAGATATCCCCCTCAAGTAGAATCTAATAATACAGTGTTTATTTGAGAGTTGGTTATAGTTCATGGTGGATCACATAGTCATAGATTATATAGATTAAGCAACCAACTATGGTAATTTCTGTAGGGTGCAAATTGCACATAAGGATGCAGCAATGTTCCCGTAGCCATAACTTTTTTATTTTTCCATTCACATAGCCGTACAAGTGTGTGTTTTGTGAGGCAAGGTGTATATTTGAGAATTAGTTATAGTTCATGGTGGATCACATGGTCATGGACTATATATTAAGATTAACGAACCATGGTAATTTCTGTAGTGTGAAAATTGCCTATAAAGCTTATAGGGTTTTTTTTTACTCCTCACCTTCTCAGAGCCTTCTCTTTTTTTTCCCATTGACATAGCTGTATGAAGTGTACAATGTAGTGGGAAGCTGGAAAAAAATACCAAATGGGGTGGAATTGGGGAAACAAAATCAATTCCACCATCGTTTTATTAGTTTCATTTTACAGTTTCTTCTTTGATCGTTTTGTATTTAATTTTTATTTTGGGAGGTAAAGTGACCAAAAAACGGTGAATGTGCCATTTTTATTTTTTTTTCCATTACAGCATGATAAATAAATTTATATTTTAATAGTATGGGAATGATCTTTATATTCTTCTTATTTTTATTATTTTAATTTTTATAATTTTTCTGTTCATATAACATATGAGGTTTTGTTTTTTGTAGGACAAGTTGTACTTTCCAATGGTACCATTTACTGTTTCATACAATGTAGTGGGAAACAAATTCCAAATGGGGTGGAATTGGAAAAAGACGCAGGCCAGCATTGTAATATAGTAGTAATTGGCCTGGAAGCCTTGTATAGGCTAACTCCCACTACTACCATGGAACACATTCCTCGGTCTTGGAGCACTCTCAGATGCCGTTATCACATTTGACCACAACATCTGAGGGGGTTAAATGTCTGCAATGGGCATTATCTCTGATAGCAGATATTAGCCCCAAGGCTCTGCCATTTAAAACAGCAAAAACCTGGTGGTTATGGTTCCTGCTGAGCTTGCGAGCAAGCACCTTCAAAAACTAGACTTCCACCCAGGGTCAGATGTATTTATTTATTTAACTTATTTAATTTATTGGTATGGGGTATATTAGGAGTTTCATGTTGTCTTTGATTATTATTTCATCATGTTTTGAGGGAATGTATATATGAATTGTGCACCTTATTAGGGTCAATGCAATGTTTAGACACATATAGATGAACTGTCTCTTTGAAATTATCTTTTTGTGATTTTAGATGGTTTTAATATGTCTGTCTGTATTATGTACTCAATAAAGGTATATTTTTCTTTTAGATTTTTTCTGTATTATATGAGGTGTGCTTTGGATATGTACTGTCTTTGTTCTTAGTTGTGTACTCAGTGTCTGGTAAAAGTTAAGTACCCCATTTGACTCATTAAGTAGGTGATGCCTACTCTATACATTTTACAATTAAGTAACTGCGCTGCCAGAAATTTGGCCAGGTGGGAGTTCAGCCTGCACACAACCTAATTGCTAGTCGCAAATAGTTTTCTCATGGCCACACATTCTGTTATGGATGTCTCATGATGGAGCGTAGGACAAGAAGTCTGAGCAGGAAAAGAATCAGCTGATGATAATAACAGGGACACTCTACTGCTTAGGGATGTGGGTTGGCTGCCACAAAGGTGACCGGGAGAAGGAAGACAGACTTGCTCCAATTTGGAATGCTGGCTAGTTCTATTTTCCAACAGTATCCAGCGATGCCACTTCATGTGCTGAAATAGAGCTCTGGTACCTAGGTTTGTGTTTGAATGCCCATGACTTATTTTAATCTTGCAGGTCTTACACATGGCTGTGGTTTTGTGCGCCGACCTTGTGGTGAAAACATGCCATACGGGAAATACTCACATAGAACTAGCGGCCAAGCTTGGCCTAGGTCTTGTACGTTTTAAGACCTGCACCCACAGTATCTCCAGTTCACAAGCTGACCACAATAGAAGCAGATCTGGCACTACCAGTTATTTTGGAGGTTTTGAATGTAGGTTGCCTCCACTGTAATTTACCACCACAACACTTATCTTTCTCCTTTGATGTCACTTCCTTCTTTTTAGCACCCCAATCAACTGGCACTGAGGTCCTATCCGACACAATGTCATCATCATATTCTTCACCCTCCCCGCTACTTTTATCAGCCTGTAAAATATCATTGAGGGTTCCGTGGACCCCCTCCTAATTCCCTACTCTATATATGCCCCGAGTTCCACTATTGCTACCACTGCCCCTACCTCCACTACCATGGCTAAAAGTGCCACTACTGCTACTACTACCAGCACCAACACAGCTATACTGCCCTTGATTGCCTGACAGACAGCCAGATCAGCCAATCAGGGCAAGCCATCCATCCTCCCTTCCAGGGACATGTGATTCTCTGTTCCTCCTTCCTGTCATTTTCACCACCAATTCTCAAGGTAAAATGGTGCTGGCACCGTTTTTTGTGCGATTGCCAAAACTTCTTTTGGGTGAGGAATTTTGGGGAAATTCATAATGAATCTGATTTGTTTAGAATCTATTCGCTCATCTCTAATTTGTGTACAGTCAATGTACATTTCAGTGCATTGCATGTATATTCCAGTATATTCCTTGTACATCCAAGTACATTCCATGGAGTCAGGTAGAATAGATTCATATACAAATCGAATCACATGGCTGATTAGTATGAATTTTAAGAATTGTTAATTAGGACGTCATGTACGGGATAACTTACCCCATGTTGTCAATTATAAGAATATTAGCAGTTACCAAGTAGTTTCATGATCATGTAAGTGGGCAGCACGGTGGCACAGGGGTCCTGGATTTGAATCCGAGTTTTTATGTTCTCCCCATGTTTCTGTGGGTTTCCACAGGGTACATCTTTTAAAAAAAATTAGACAGCACTACATACAGTCAGTCGGTGGTTAGGACAAGAGATGGAACTTCCCGTCCAGGGGTGCACCACCAATGAGGCCAGGTGAGACGATCGCCTCAGGCAGCACCAGGTAGGGGCAAGAGGGGGGCAGCGGAAGGGCCGTGGGCAATGAGCGCTTTCATTCTGGCAAAGGAGTTAGGTTAAGAAATTGGCATGGGGGCGGTGGCGCTGTTTCAGTTTTCGTCTCAGGCAGCAGAAATGCTAGGTGCAGCCCTGTTCACAACTGCCGGAAGACAAGGTAGTGCGGGTCCTACAGGTGTGACCAGCATCAGTTGGACGTTGATGGCATCTAGGACTATTCAGGGGATCTGAAGATTAGTGGATGGAGCTCTGACTGCTAGAACGATACATTATAGAAGGGTGAATCTATAAATGACATGCTCATAAAAAGTCGACCTGGGTTCTTCGAAGCAAATGTGTAAACCACTGCCCCTGGTCCCGCTCATCTTTTTTTATCTATATTATCCTCAGGTTCTGACATCAGTAGGAATTATTTTACAAATAATACTTACACACATGTCGAGGGAAGTAAGGGATGACGTTCTCCGTAGTATATAGCATCTTGTAGATAATATGGGTGAGCAAAAAAGCAAACTATTTTACTTCATCTAAAAACCTTTCCTCCTCTGTTCTTTTCTTACTATTACTATTTCTCTATTCAGTTTCAAGGCAAGCACAAAAACATGAAAAGTGAGTCATATTTTCATAACCAGCTGATATGAATACAGAAGGTAATCATTTGTGTTTTCTCCCCTTATGTTAATTATTTTCTTCTGTTTATGCCAGGCTATTGGAAGCAGATAATAAATGCTGAATGCTCGTTTCTAAATGCCTGATTACCTGCATTTCCCTCCTGTAAGACATTATAATGAATATATTTATTTTGTAAACCAGATATATTCGTATATTAGCGCTGCCTCCATGCCCGAGAGAAGCTTTGCACAGAAGTTATTGCTAGGTAATGATACACGCATATGCTGCAATTTCAATGGAAACTTGTTATGAGGAATCTGTGGATTATATATTATTTTACTTGGCAGAGCAATCAATAAAGTCATCTGTTCTTGCTTTAATAAAAGTACACGCAATGAGCAATCACTTTTTCTGACTTTCTTTTTTATAAAAAATTGATAGTGGAATTGATAGCTACTTGGGTAGCTGTAGAGGTACACCTATGCCCTGGTGCCTGTGGGGGGCCCAAATGCCCATCTGTCACATAATAAATGGTGACACCAAATAAATGGTACATGGTAGGTGGGGGCCTTATAATGTTTTTTCAATTGGGGTCTAGGCAGTGTTCCCTATAAGCTTGTTGCAGACAAGTATATGACATGTTCTATATTTTCTTGCGGAGCCGCAGCACGGAGCCGCGGGTTGGCAAGATTGCGAGCCAGCCATAGAGGTGAATGGGCCCTAACTCCTGCACCATGCTGTACAGTACAATCAATACATCGTGCAATACACAGTATAACCCCTGCACCATGCTGTACAGTATAATTAATACACCGTACCGTACAATATACAGCATAACCCCTGCACCATGCTGTACAGTATACATCACAGGGGGTGGCTATCTGTGGATTGTCTGGTTGCATGGCATTTTGGGCGATCTTTCGTTACCGGGCTTCTTACTTTCACTTTGTAACACATGCAGCCACCATTTGAGGAAAAACAGATTCATTACCAGCAAGTGCAAGGAAATTCAGATTTGTTGCAAATCGAAGTTTTCCTAAACTTCGGACCGAACTGTGGTTATACTGTATATTGTACATCATGGTGTATGCTATATGTTTATAATATAAACACACACTGAACGACATGCTAACTTACAATTCCTTGGCCCTTGGCGATCTCGGACTCCACTTCCCCCACTTTCATTGGAAGTCCTGCTCTGTCGGCTGACAAGATTTCCTGATGGATATTCCTGGGGGGCAGGAACTGAAGTTGGAGGTTGGCTGGGCACAGTTGGATTTGGAAAGAAGCTACAGTGGAATGGAGTGGGTAAAAGGAGGGCAAAGTCACTGGTCCCAAGTTTCTGATGGTCACGCAGCTCTAGGCTATATAGGTTAAGCACTTGCTTTAGGTGAGGGGTTATGGTGAGGGTTTAGGTGTTATGACTGCTGTAAGAGGAAGGAGGAGGTGACAGCAGCTAACGTCAGGACATTAAGGTCTCTGTAGGCACTATGGCAGGTGCCTGCTCCGAGCTCTAGGGTCACCCACTATGGCAATGCATACCATGAAAATTGTGTGCATTGCCGGAATGGGCCTCCCTAGAATCCCCCTGCTGATCAGCTGTTTGAAGAGACGGCAGCATTCCGTGAGCGCCACGGCCTCTTCCTAGGCCAATGACGTCACGTTCTTTAGTCACATAGTCTAGGCACTGCTCAGTCCAATTCAAGTGAAAGGGGCTAAGCTTCAGTACCAAGCACAGCCACTATCCAATGGACAGCACTGTGCTTGGTAAGCTGCAAGGAGGCCACTGTGCTAACCAGACCACCGCAGCCTCTTCAAACATCTGATCGGTGGGGGTGCCGGGCATTGGACCTCCAATGATCACATAATAATGACCTATCCAGAGGATAGGCTATCGGTATTAATCACTCTGATAACCCCTTTCATATATTCTGCTGCTTATGGGTAAGGTTTAAGGTGATAAATTCGGATCGAATTTCACTTGGTCAACTTCGATTTGCTGAACACTAATCATCATCTATGCACAACACATTTCTAAAATTTTCTACATAAACCCTCTTCAACTTATGACCTACTGAAACAGGAAAATTACAAAGCAGCAGTGTATGTATTTCTTGACATGACAGATCATGTCTGACACTCATACATTATATGATATAGAAAAGACTGAAAATCACTACATAAACAAAAGTGTCAGCAAAAGTAGAAATTTTTACAAGTTTTAGAAAACACCTTGTGAATGCACTGGAAGCATGGTGAACATGCGAACAAAGCAAGACCGAGGACATTCTTCAGATTCCTTGACTGAACGGCACAGTATTTTACCTCCTTGTATTGGATGTCCCTCTTGTGGAGTAAACCTGAATGTAACTTGTAACGGCCAAAAAGTATGTAGAAATGGAGGAAGGCAAAACATTATTGTAATGTAGATTCAAATATTCAGATTCATGCTGCCAATGTCCCGAACATAAAATTCCAAAGAAGCATGATGGGCTCAGTTCCTCCTCATGGCCTCTTCATAAAATCATAGAGATAATCAGTGTTGTTCAGCCTTCACTGCTTCCCACACTCCCGATCTCCTCCTATGTTCCTTTCCAGAAACACAACAAGGGGGATCTAAAAAGTGAAGTATTACAACAAACAAGATCAGACAAGGTGTTTTATTATACTCACAAATACTGAACTAAATCATGTAAATCATAAAAAGCCAGATGTCACGGCACCTCCTACCTAGGTTTTGCTCCTCGCTTTTTCAAGGGCATGTGGTGAAGTTGGCCTACTTCCGTAGACCCTGCAGCAGAACCTACTTCCTAGAACCTATTGCTCCGGCACCCTACTATAGGGGTGGTTCCTGTGTCTGCTCCACTAATGCCTGACATAGTGCAGCAGTGGCACAGGCAGAAGCAGCAATGGATTCCAAAACGCTATAGGCACCCAAACTTCAAGTGTCTATTTTCCAAAGTAAGGCTACTTTCACACTAGCGTTTTTGCTGGATCCAGCATGGATCAGCAAAAATACTTCCGTTCTGATAATACAATCGTATCTGAGAAAACAGATCCGTCCCCATTGACTTGCATTGTGGGTCTTGCTCCGCATTCCATGATAGAAAGAAAACCGCAGCTTGCTGCGGATTGCTCTCCGGTATGGGAACGCAACCAAATGGAACACAATGCTTTTTGGAGCACTCCATTCTGTTCAGTTCCATTTTGTCCCCATTGACAATGAATGGGGACAAAATGGAAGCGTCTTTTCTCCGGTATTGAGACCCTATGATGGATCTCAATACCGCAAAATAGAAACGCTAGTGTGAAAGTAGCCAAAACAAAAGAAAATAATGTAATACAAAATAATGTAATACAAAAATTCATTTATCAAATTTCAAATAGGTTTTAAAAGTTTATTCAAAAGTTAAGGTATATTTTAAGTATCATAGAATGGCTAGCCATTAACTGGTGTGGATTAGGGTCTAGATGTGCTGGCCTAGATGTCTAGATGTCTGGGTCTAGATGCCCTATGGGCAAAGGAGGAGAGCCCTTACTTGCGAGAAGAAGGCTGCAGCCACCGTGGATGGGCAGAGCAACTTCAGAGTCCGGGCCTGCTGGAAGGAGGGGAGATAACAGCGTCCCACGCAGCTTGAAGCACCAGAGCTGGTAAGCAATGCAGCAGCAGCCATGAGCCACTGCTCTAGCAAGAACAAATGCTTACCTCACCTATCACCCACTTCTCTCGTTCCGACACCAATCCCGCCAGTTTCTTCTTCCTGGTCTGTCTCAACAAGCAAGAAATGACTGCTAAGCTAATCACTGGCTGAGGTAGGTCACCACTGCAGCCAGTGGTTGGCTGGGCAGTGATTTACTGCATGTAAAGAGGGACCAGAAAGGAGAAACTGGTGGACGACTTGCCAAAGTCCCATTGTTTATAGAGAGAAGGGGAAGGCAAGGAAGGTTAAAAACAATCCCTGCATTCTCTATGAGAAGCATGGCTGTCACTGACAGCCAACTTCCCACTCCTGAAGCTTCATGATTTGCGTGAGACATATGCTGACTGCCCGGATGTTTATGGTCGATGAGTAGTCAATGGGTGGTCAGCAAGTCATTATGACACCTAACTATCCACATTACCTTATGTGCTTCCTTAATATGCAAATGAGCACTTTGAAGTCAAGAAAACTGGCTCTTTCATTCTCCAAGTAATGGTCGCTGCAATCAAATCCTCCCTCCTTGATTGACCTTTCAGAGCAGTGGCAACATCAACCTGGCTTCATTGCTTCCCTGCATAGACACTAGACCAGGGATGCTCAACCTGCAGCCCTCCAGCTGTTCCAAAACTACAACTCCCAGTATGCCTGGACATCCTACAGATACTAGGGCATGCTGGGAGCTGTAGTTTTGCAACAGCTGGAGGGCCTCAGGTTGAGCATCCCTGCACTAGACAAAGGAGAGCATGGGTACCCATAGGCAATTTTTTTGCCCAACTAGAAAAATACATCCAATCCGGCCATACACTTTAGGTTAATAGTGTCTAAATCATAGATTTGTGTACCTGGGCCCTTAAACTTTTCCCGATGGCAGATGTTAGGGAAAGATTGATCAGACTTTTGAATAATACATACCTGATCCTTTTGTTCTCAGATGAGAGTGGTGGGGAAGTGGACGGTATTAGCATGTTTTAGTGGGTCAATAGCAGTTCAGAACAAGCTGCTGCTTCTTCCAGTAATACCATGCGTGTGTATGTGTATAAACACTGGCAGACCTGTCCCATTAAAGTATAATTTTTGGACTGCTTGCTAAGAACAAGCCACTGCTTCTTCCAATATTAATATTAGCGAATTTCAGGGAAAATTTGATTCACTGCAAAGCTGAAATTCCACATGTTTCGAAAACGCTTGCAAATTTTTTGCCTGATTTGTTAGGCTACTTTCACACTAGCGTTTTTAAATTCCGGTATGAGTTCCGTCATAGGGGCTCAATACCGGAAAAAAACGCTTCAGTTTTGTCCCCATTCATTGTCAATTGGGACAAAACTGAACTGAAGACAACAGAATGCTCCTGAAAGCATGCTGCGGTTTTCTCTCCGGTCCAGGCATCTGCACCAAGACGGATCCGGAATGACCCCAATGCAAGTCAATGGGGACGGATCCGTTTGGTGTGACCACAATGGTAAACGGATCCGCCCTCCATTGACTTTCAATGGAGTTCAGGACGGATCCTTCACCTACACATACAGACATACATACATACACACACACACATACACACACACACACACATACACACAAACACATACATACTTACATACTCCAGGTAGGCAGGCCGCACGTCTTCATGCCCAGGAGGCGCTCCGCTATGACGAATCCCTACAGCGCCCAGCAGAGAGCGCTGTGGGGAATCATCATAGCTGCACGCCTCCTGGGTGTGAAGATGTGTGGCCTGCCTGCTTGGAGTATGTAAGTATGTATGTGTTTGTGTGTATGTGTATGTGTGTGTATGTCTGTATGTCTGTATATGGTACTGTGTGACATGTGTGGGGCTGGAACGCGGTTCCGGCCCCACACATGTCCCTGCGGCAGTCTGGATCTGGCGGCACCCTTCACCTGCCGGATCCGGACTGCCGCTAGTGTGAAAGTAGCCTTAGAATCTGACTTAAAACAAAATAACATTTATTTAGGATAAATTTTAAATACAAGTACAACTGTGATGATCAATCATGCTGAAGAAAAAAAAGTGATATTTTGCAACATTGGCAGGTGGCAGGATGCAAAGCACAAGTGCAAAAGAGGTTTCCAGACATTTTTGTCATGAAGATAAGCTGCATTGTTTGTTCTAGAAAGCCAATATCATGAACAAAAATTAATTAATTGAGCTCTGCGTGGCTGAAACTACATATGCTGCAACTACATGTGCTAGGAAAACCTGCTATGCCCATCAGGACTTCCTGGGTGCCAGCCAATTGGAAAAGAAGGCTGAATGTGTGTTTACTTATAATGACTAATGGGCTCTTGTGTTACTCTTCCCTTCTGACTGATAAAACCCCAAGCACAATAGACCCTTTAGGTGTGGAAACTATGTAGGACACAAAATGGATTTGTTGTGTGCTTTCCAACGTGGCAGGCACGTAGCTCTATAATGTCACTTTAATGCTATACTTGTAAATTCCAGGTCATTCATCACTACAGTCTTTTTAATATGCCCTGCTTTTTTGATGGATTTTTTTTTATTGTGGACATGTATTTTTTAAGCAGAGGCAGAGCTTTGGAGTTGGTAAGCAATTTAAATTTTGTCTCCAACATCCCAAAATTAACACTGACTCTGACTCCATGGACCCCATTCCACAGTCTTATACAGGTATCTGGACTTATCTGCAGGGGAACTACCAGGCCACTACCTCTCATAGCAGTCTTTGACCAAGAGATCGCCTTAATGCTGGCGGACAGGCACAATTAATTTGGTACAAAATGTATTTGGCAAGAATCTCATATTTATAACATGAGTGTTGCATTTGGACCAGTATATTTTCTTCAATGACTATGGAATTATTGCATTTTATTTGTGTGTTGCAGAGTGCTGTTGCATTGTGTTGTTTTTGCTTTTGCATTTTCAGCCATGGCGACGTGCACTTGCGCATTGGGATGTACTGACTGACCCCCTTTTTTCTTTGCAGTCTGTGACTAAGGCTACTTTCACACTAGCGTTAGCACGGATCCGGCACCTAAAGGGTGCCAACGGATCCGTGCTAACGCTATACATGTGTGGAGCCGGAGCAGCGCTCCGGCCCCACACATGACACACATTAAAACAAGACACAGACATACATACAAACAAACATACAGACATACATACATACTCACATACTCCCGGGACGCCGGCAGAACGTCTTCACGCGCCTCCTGCGCGCAGTGATGACGATTCCCCACAGCGCCCTCTGCTGGGCGCAGTGGGGAAATGTCATCGCAGCGCGCAGGAGGCGCGTGAAGACGTTCTGCCGGCGTCCCGGGAGTATGTGAGTATGTATGTATGTCTGTATGTTTGTATGTATGTCTGTATGTTTGTTTGTATGTATGTCTGTGTGTATGTATGCCGGATCCGGAATGACCCCCCATTGGAAATCAATGGAGGACAGATCCGGATTACTGGTGTGTCCACACCAAACGGATCCGTCCCCATTGACTTGCATTGGGGGTCATTCCGGATCCGTCTTGGTGCGGATGCCTGGACCGGAGAGCAAACCGCAGCATGCTGCGGTTTGTCCTCCGGTCTGAAGACGGAACGGAATGCTTTCAGGAGCATTCCGTTGTCTTCAGTTCAGTTTTGTCCCCATTGACAATGAATGGGGACAAAACTGAAGCGTTTTTTTCCGGTATTGAGCCCCTATAACGGAACTCAATACCGGAATTTAAAAACGCTAGTGTGAAAGTAGCCTAAGAGACTGCTGATCCACACAGGAAACGACACTGATGTGGAACATTGATGGATAATAGTCAGGGACAGGCCAAGGTTGGGAAAGGCAGACTAAGTGTGTGATTAAAGAGTGATTAAAAAACAGTCCAAGGTCAGGACAGGACTTGGTCCGCTCCCTGCTAAGAGTGTTGAGGAGTGTAATCAGAGCAGAGCTACAGGAAAGACATGTATGAGAGAGTTCCTGCAGACCAGATCCAAGTCCAAAGAACCTCTGTCTCTGGGATTACTGCTGCCAAAGGATCAACACTACTACCAGACTACCTCTGAAGGAAAGAGACATCATAGAAGGTCCAGACTTCAGAACCAACCAGACCATGCAAGCTTCAGATAGCAAGGTATTCACTCATTTATGAGCAACTGACTATCTGTATTTTAAATCTGCTCCCCTCAGTCCAGGACCTGCAGAAGGAGTTAGGACCTAACTGCATGCCTGTGGTCCTTGCAACAATGATGGAGGTTGTAGTACTCCCCCGTCTTTAGAGAAAGAGAGAGTTCTACTACCTCCATCATTGTTGCTACCTATACACCACTATTGGGAGAAAGACTGCACTGTGATATACTTTGGAAAGGTGCCGGAGAAATAGGGAAAGGGAAGAAAGGGTGCACCCTCCTGCATAGCCTTAAGGAGCACAAGGGTGGAGCAAGCTACCGTGAATTGTGAGTACTACTACTACTACCATCATAGCCATCACCATTCCTCCCATCTTCACCTCCCTTGTGAGTCTCTGCAAGTACAGAAAACAGGCTGAAGGGTCTAAATCCAGGAAATAAGCGGAAGTTGGTACATGGACAAACAAACGTAAACAGCACACCTTTGCAGGAACTAGATGAGCTGGAACCTATTGTTCAGGCATCTTTCCACAGTTATAGTGTGGTTAAGATTAGGGTGGCGCTTTTAGAGCCAGAGGGGGCATGTTCGTGAGACCTACAGACAGAGCAAGAGAGACCCAGCTGGCAAAAAGCAGGCTGCAGCCTGCATGGAGTGATAGAGCTAGTCTGGTGGCCAGGCCCACCAGGAATAGAGATAGGCAAGCAGTTTTGCTTTGGCAAAGCCCAGAGTGGTGTAGTGGGTTAACAGAGCAGCAGCACAAGCCACCACTGTAACAGTCACTAAGAGTTATGCTTCCCAGTACATCTAAGAGCAAGTTCGCATTGGCGTTACGGAATTTCCTTAAAGCGTAACTGCCGTTTCAGTACCAAAAATTAAATTCCTAACATATGTGATGCTGAAGGGCAGATATTCATGAATCTGTATTTTTCAGTTAATTTTACCTTTCTGACGTATGTATTCAGCCCTTAGCAACCATATTTCTCTGTGCCTCTATTTCAGCATCTTCCTAAGATGGCCTCTGCTGCTCTTCCTGTGGTGATGTTTGCCCTCTCCTTGAGGCCATCCTGTATTTCCCTCACTTCCCATAAGCCTTTGCTCTCCTCACATGAACTAGCAGGACCAATCAGAATACAGAAAACATCCCCACTATTCCAGAGCAGCTCATATACCGATAAACAGACAGAAGCCCTGCATTACATGAAGTCAGTAAGCATTTGTATTAACCTCTTAATAGTCACTTGTCCCTCATTATCTTCCATACTGACAGTGGCTGCCCGACTCGTTTTCTAACAGTGATATCTCCTCTGTTGCTTGGACTAGAGGTCCCATTCTGGTCTTTCTGGCCTGGACTGTCCTCTTTCAAACAATCCAAGTTGCATGTTTCTAGCTGGTACCATTCAGGAGATATCAGCCTCTAAAGAAGCTCTCCCCCCTCCACTTTCTGCCTCAGCCCAGCACCAGGCACTCAAGGCTAAGCGCCCCCCCCCCCCCCCACTTCCTGCTGATCCGTCTTCTGCTATGAAATAGAGAAGACGTTCTGCCCTTGACTACAGCTTGAGATAAGACCAGTTGGATAGGGAAGTAGCATGCATCTGTGGGGGTTAAAAGCAGGTAAAACTGAGAATGATCAAATTTTAAAGCACAAAAGCACTTATGCGGCAGGGTATCCTGTACCATTAGGGGATAAAAAAATGAAACGGCAGTTACACTTTAATATAACAAGTTATAAATGGAATTCAAGGACAGAATCCAAAACAGAAGCCTTTAAGAGGCATTCTGTTTTGCTCCGTCCTAATACACACAACGGTTCCGTTATAGATGATGCAAAAAATAGTCCTGTCTCTTTTGAGAGAAATGCATCTAGCTGTGCAGCTGAAGAGGAGAATAATTAGACTAAAAAAGACCTTTTGGAAGCCCCGAAAAGACCTGTTCCTTCACAGTTGTGATTAAACAAAGGAGCACAGCCATCATGCAAACTTTTTAAACTCAGGTGCGCTTTAAGACTGTCCTATAACCCTAAGCATACTGCTTAAGCTACACAGGAGTGATGTAAAGGGCTTGTTCACCGCTGGCAACCTTTTCTAAAGACACCAAAATGTGCTGGAACCGTGGTAGTAATCATACTTACCTGATCTCCGCCACTGGGTTCTTGCTTCATTGATGGCCCACTAGATGTGCAGGTCTTGGGTCTGCAGATTCTAGATAGATATGCGATAGATAGATAGATAGATAGAAGACAAGTGATTTGAGCAGCACTGCGTATAGATGTAGAGTGGTGTGCCAGTGGCTGAGGAATTTGATCCCAAAATCCAAACAAATGAAATTTAAAAATTCCACGGCACTCCCCAAAATAGTGTCAAACGATGTGTTCTTGGTGATTAAAGAACACATCGTTTGACACTATTTTTGGGAGTGCCGTGGAATTTTTTAATTTTATTTTTTTAATTTTAGATAAATAAATAGTTAGGAGATGATAGATAGATAGATAGATAGATAGATAGATACAGGCAGACAGATAGATGAATAGATGAATAGATATGAGATTAGATAGGTAGATATATAAATATGAGATAGATATGAGGTTAGATAGATAGATAGATAGATAGATAGATACTGTATAGGCCTGGTTTAACCTAAACTAGGGCACATTTTATTGCACATTGTAAAATCATTACTTATGTTTCGAAGGTTAGTGGATATAGAAATATTTCAGGAGCAGATTCTTTACAAAAATACTGCATTGTTTAAATATTTCCTTTTATTCTAAAAGCATTCCTAGTGACACCGGCACTTCATATCAGGCCTTCCCCCTGTGCATTGTGTTATGTAAGCTCGTTAACAGAAGGCTATTTAATTGTATTTGCAAATGATAAACTAATATTGTTGGTTTGGGCGTGCTATGAAGTGTTGGGGAAGTCAATGTGATTCAGTCTGCTTTCTCTAGCACTTGGCTAGAGAGTGAGAATTGAGTGGGCTGCAGGACTACAGTGACATGGCCCGCAGCAGGCTGTTTAGAGAAACATCTTTCCAATGAGCTATCTTTGAATTCAGTAGGAGTTGGGTCCTATTCTTCCCTCTTTGCTGCCAATAAATGTTCTGCAGTGAGCTATTTCCATCTTTTGGGAGGGGAGGCTTCTGCAGACAGTTTGTGTGAAGAATGTAGACTATGTTAATTAAACATATTTACATAAATATGCCTATAGAAGGAGATATATATCCATCAGCTACGAGCAGGCATTGGAATGACTACTGCATGTTATTGCTGGTAACCTGTCTGGCGACTTTATTAAGGAAGCAGAGACTATTGGGCTTGAAAGAATGTTTTCTAGGCATTTATGGTGGCCCACTAGTTACTGCTAGAATCTCACAATATCAGGTTGATGAGTTTTGTTTTAAAGCGGTTATCCCACAAATAAAAAAAAGTTAAGTAATGCACACCATCTTAGTAACTATATCAATGCAAGAAACATGTCATTTTCACCCCTTTCCAGCTTCTTTCCTCACCCCTCTGCAGCACTGGTCTTTTCACTTTCTGTGGGCGGGAAGCAGTTCACCCCATGTGACACTTAAGCACCTGCATCTTCCAGTAGTACATGTCAGCTTTTGTTAAACCCTTCTCCTGTATAAGTCCCTGTCATTAATAAATAGCACAAAAGTATGCAGTGTCCCTCAATTTCCATCTCCTCTAGACATAGACATAGCTATCTACTTCTATGGATTTAAAAGTAGGGATGAATAAAAGGTGTTTGGATTGATTCATGATTCATATTCCTCTCTATGCCAAGAGGAAGAATGGAGCAAGGATTTTAGGAAGTATGTTACTCCACCACTGAATTCGGGTCAATAGAGAAATAGCAGGGGGTGCTTCCATACAGGAAATTACAATGCACATATATTTCATTTGACATGCCCTATGATACTTTTCAACTGATAACTAGGGATGAGCAAACCCGTGAAAGTTTGAGGTCGACGGATTTGGCAAAACTGAGCATCCACGCTGCTCCTGATCCCTGCACAGCTGCCACTGGATCTCCAAGTTGCGCTGATCAAAACATCTGGTGATGGGAGGAACAGCGAAAAGCATGCCACGGCTAGGATGAGCCTCCCTGGCTTCGCTGGTGACGCTAGGGAGGCTCGTCCCCAGCTATTGGCTGCTCCCCTCATTGCTAGATGTTTTGATACGCAGGACAGGAGGTGCAGCAGTGGCCGTGCGAGGGTCAGGAGTGATGTGGGTTCTTGGGGAACAGGCTAAATATACTGAATATGAGGGGCCTGGGCATTGGGGTACATATTTTATAGTTTGGATAACACCTTTAAGATCGACCCTGGAAATGCCCCAAAAATTTGCACTTTAAGGCTAAATTTGCATTAAATTTGCCAATAGATCACAGAAGTGGCATGTATGGGCCTGTATGGGCATGTATGGGCCCTGTTCTGTCTTGTAGGTTTCTAAGTTAAAAAAAAATGATAAAATATATCTGAGCCATTGTATAGCGATAATTCCAGAATTGCTAGGTGAAAACTGCAAATCTTCTGTAAGTGTTCTGCTGTTGTACCCTGAATCTCCTTCAGGCTGCTTTCCTGTAAATCAGAGATCAGCAACCTCTGACTCTGGCACTACAGCTGTTCTGAAACTACAATTCCCAGAATCCACTGTTCACTTCAATGAGAGGTACACAAACCGAGCAAGTGTGCATTCTGGGAGTTGCAGTTTCAGCTGGAGTGGTGAAGGTTGTGCACTCACATGTGCTATAGGCTTTAGAGTTAAAGTCTGTATACTGCCTGTGACATGCATGCTGCTGCACATGGCACAGCCTTCAGCCTCTCCTTTGTCTTTTCCTCTGCATTTGTTACTTTGCAGCATCCTGCTCACAACACTAAGGGGGTCATTTATTACAATGAAATATACCTATATAAGACATATTTCAGGCGCAGATGGCGGCGCAACTATCTGCGACTTGGCACCGCTCATGCCTGGTCTAAAATTGTGGTTGTGGGCAGAGAAGGGGCCTGTCTCATTTACCATTTTCTATGCCTGTTTCAGGTGTAGAAAAAGGTCTAAATGTAAGACAGCTTGGAAGCTGTCTTACATTTAGAACTGGCGTTGGATGCGCCGAAGTTATGGAGAGGCCAGCGCCTCTTCATAACTTTGGAGGATCCACTGCCAGCTTAGGGCTTTCTTAAGACTGGCGTCTAAAACGCCGGCCTTAATAAATGTGCCCCTACATGTTCTCTACAGGTAAAGCTTCTGATAGACGTGCTCTGGCCTCACATTCTTTGTCATGCTTGGTCAAAGTATCATCAAACCCCCCTAGGGATTTCTACTATAAAGATGGCAGGCAGAAGCTAGAAAATTCTTTGCTAAGCAGTATGAAAGAAGGTGGAAGGAAGTAAATAAAAGGAAACCAATCTAATGTGAGCTAGTTCAGCGAGTGAAGGGTTTTATTTTATTTCTTAATTTTGTTTAAAATTCTGCTAAGTTTTTTACTTTCAGATATTCAGGTTTAATATTTATAGCCTTTATGCTATGTGTAAAACAGCTATGTATCCTTTTCATTGGGAGGGTTAGTAAATAGCTTTGATTATAAAAATGCAAGAATTATACAAGATTAAAAAAAAAAATCAGTGGGTGCCACTGCCATCTTTCCATCAACAAAACTAGGCAATATCACATAAACATGGCAGTACACTTATCCCCATGGCTCTGTACTATGGAACCATGGGCACTCTATGTGTGGCACCCAATTATGGAGATACAGTATTCTTGAATAAACACACACATAATACAATATCCAATGAAGCATGCTATATTTTTAGGTTAGATAACATATGAATCCAACAGAGTAAAAACCCAATACATAGCCATTTACATGAGGCTTCATACTAAAATCTTCAACTTGTAGAATGTTATCTAGCTGTAAATTGGTAACTCCTCACTAGAAGACTGATGCAGTAAATTCAGCTTTTTCTATGGTCCTTTTACAGGAGCCAAGGATCAGGACAATTATTAGGGACGAACGTCATTCTCAACAATTGCACATACAAAAGTGAAACCGATCACTTGCGGAACACGCAAACTCTCTTTTGTCAGGAGATCTTCCATGCAGCACCTAAAAACCATTGTTTTTCGGAAACCCATCGCCCTATGGTACTGCAAACAATGAGTCTGTATGGGGAAGAATGATGGTAGTGGCGATCATTCATTCCCATAGATGGGAAGATGGGCAATGAGTGGGTAACAATCAGGAACAAACAGTTCATGCCCGATTCATCGCCCTGTGCATCGGCCCCTGTACAGTAAATGGTGACAATTTAGAAACTTATTTGCTACCATGATTTGATTTTATTTGACTCTCTCGGCAGTGTTTTAACTGCTGACTCATCAAGTCAAGGACATAATCAGATTGCAATTAGTAAGTCATTATCTATTAAAGTGTGTTTACTCTGCTTGATATTGTCATCAGGTGAAAGTAAGCCTATAGACCAGAGGGCAGAAATCTTTAAGCTAAATACGAAAAAGCAAATAATAATTAAGTAGCAATTCGGTACAGAAGGTCAAAAGGGTCCTCGTTAGCCATGGTAGATAGCTTAATGGAGACAAGTTAAAGGAACGGAGAAGTTGCATGAAGGTCAGGAAAATATGTTGACATGAAGACAGAACAACCCCATGGCATATTAGGTTTTCCTGCCAATTCTATCAAACAATATGCTATCTTGGACTTACGCCACTTGAACGTCTGCATGATCGCTTCTGTGGTTACTAAAATAGATAGTTCCAGACTTTATAATTCTGGTTGGTGCTAAAATGTATCCATCATCAAAGGAGCTTTCTTTATTGAGGAACAATTAGAGTGAAGTCACACCCTTTATTGACTCTTTAAGATTCTTCCATTGATCAGCCATGACGGTGCGTGAAGGAATTATGTAGAAAACCAAAGATTTTGGATTCCAGTGATGAGTCTAAGATCCTAGTACTGGTGGAAAGGGCAAAGCCATTTGTAGCCCATAATGTATTAACACAAATAATAGTCATTAGCCCTGGGGCTGTGGTACTGCTTGCAGGGGCTCATCCAAGTCATCTTCTTCTCAAAACTAGGACTCCCAGTAAAAAAACCATAGTAACACCTATACTAATCACTAGCCCTGGGACTGTGGTACTGCTTGCGGGGACTAATCAAGGCCATCTTCTTCTTAAAACTAGGACTGCTAGGAATGATTCCTATTCTATTTGCCCAATCTCTTTGCTCAAGAAGCTTTAGGAACATTGAATGTATGCACATTATCAGACCACGGTTTAGTGGCGTACATAGAGAAGTAAAGGCCCCATAGCAAGGATCAAACCCCCCCCCCCCCACAGGACAGAAGGGTTTTTGACTAAACACTTTTAAATGACCCATGGGCCATTTTTCCACTGCTTCATTTGCTAAAAGTTGTTCCTTTAGAGGGTAGAGTCCTGACCAAGTTGTCACCTCCAGTAGAAGAGGAGATAATACCAACTAAGACCGGGCCCCCTCTTGCCCTGGGCCCCATAGCAGTCGCATGATCTGCCACTATGGTAGTTACATCCCTGCCAGGATTCTTTAGGCCCACCAGAGGAAGCGATTCTTGAGGTTTACCCCTATAGTGACTTGAAAAACTATTCATGCCCGAAGACATGACTTACTAAAGCCCTTAGTAAACTTCTGTTTGCTAGGGACACACAGCTTTCTTGGATTCCTTATATCTCATCCAGCTTTCTCTGGAAGAAAAATATACTTTCTGAAGCCTAGTACACATATGAGAGGAATCTTGGAGAAATAGAGCAATCCCCAATCACTTTTTCTATCACTGCCTTGCAACAGTTTACCAAGACTTGTTTCATACAAGCATAATACAACCCATCTGAGCGGGTCATTAGACATGTGATCATTCTAGGATTTACATAATAACATATATCTAAACTCAGGCATGTTTAAAGGTGAAACTTAAAGATCAGCTATACTGTAGCAATACAGTAATTTGGCCATTCTTGTACTATGCAGTCGCTAAATGATCCTGCTACAAATGACTAGAACCAGAAGTTAGTCTTTAGAAACCATTCATTGCGCAATCATTTTACCAAAACACCACTTTGAAAATGCTTCCTGCGCTTTCCTGGGAAATAGGTTGGCATCTTGTATAATAACAATAAGAATGGAAATGTGATAATATGCATATAAATAATGTATCGCTGAGTCAAGCATCAAGCCAAATATTCAAAGAGCTAATGAAACTTTAGACAAGTGTTGTATTCCTGTGACTGTTTCAGCTCATTGATTTCCAGAAGCCAATTAATATGATTACATTTCCGATTCTCATATATTTATTTATTTATTTATTTTTCTCCTGACAAATATAATTCATTTGTTTTCTTGTACAATTATTGGGAGGAATTCACACATCCATTGTTGTGTCGAAGACCCGTTATACCTAGATTACCTGCAAAGCAATGCTTCCTCTAAGGCTTTGTAGCTAGTAAAAAGGGCAGTTGGGAATCTGGTCGCTGGTCCTTCTAAACAGGGCGAATCCAAAACAGTGGCCAATAGATTGCTGTATAACACCAAAAATTGCCCAAACTAGCTAGCGTATTTAGCGGGTTTATGGTAATATTCCTAGAGTCTAGGGCATGAAAAATAATTATTGTCTGTGCCGAGACCCACCAGGGAATGTGTAGAGGCAGATGGGAATGGTAGTTATGGCCCAGAAGGTGGTATTGGTACTCACAAGTCATAGTGATGATCTCCACCTCTGGCTCTCCTTGGGGCCAAACAGTGACACCCTTCCTTCCCCCTGGGCACTCCCTAAAGTTGGGGTTCCTGCCTGTTAGTAATTGGGGTGCCCTTAATGTTAGGCAATTGTCTGAGTTCAAGGCAGGAGAGAAGGAGTAATGGCCAGAGGATGGTGGAGTCAGTAACCAGGCCAGTTGGTTTCAATAAATAAGTCTTACTGCACTAAAGTGCAGAGTGGGAGTAATAGTACAACCGACAGTAAAAAGGCACAGCTCCAAAGGATATAACACAGTGCAATCTTTCCCAATAGCAGTATATGGCAGCAACAATAATGGAGGCTGTAGTGCTCCTTTACTGTGTCTCTCTCTAAAGTCTCCTAGCAGAAGTATAGGCATGCAGTGAGGTTCTTGTTCAGTATTTGTGCAATTCTCAGGCTGAGGGGTGCAGATATAGGATACGGTTGGCCAAACCAATTCAAAGTGTGGATGGGTGCATTAGCAGTGTTGGTGGTAAAGTTGCTACCTGGGCTATAGAAGTCACAAAGATTGGGATTTTCTGGACTTGGGCCTAGCTCTAAGAAGCTTGCACATGTAAGTCTTCACTGTACAGCTAGAACTCAACTGCATTGACTCTAACTAAACAGGGGGAAGAACCTAGGTCCATCTCCCGTCAACCTAACACAGTGAACCAATGTGTTAACCATTAATTATATTTAAGGCAATAATAGGCCATTACATCAATTGATCTTTTCCATTAACCCTACTGGGGTATTGCATCTACAACCCTGGTGTTCTAAGGTAGTAAACAGGTTAATGTCTTCATCCTTGGTCATCTAGGGAAGTTAAGGGATTATTGTCACTTTACCTGATGGCATACTGCAGATAAAGGGTTAAAGTTGCATTCCTGATGCCTAGTGGGTTACTCACCCCTCCAAGCTATAACACTGGGACATCCCCCTCTCCCATATACAACTTTATATGGGTTCTCCCCTGTTACACAGACGTTTACGTCCCCTTCCCTCTTTCACAAACTGCTTCCCTTGCCCTCCTCTATTACTCAGACTGCTGACCATGCCCCATCTCCTCCACAGACTGCTCCCTATGAACCCTCTATCACATAGACTGCTCCCCATGCCCCCTCCTCTCATACATACTGCTACCTATGCCTCCATCTCTCTCACAGACTGCTCTACATGCCCCTTTCTTCTCACAGGCTGATTCCCATGGTCCCTTTCTGTTACACAGACTACTTCCCATGCCCCACTCTGTTACACAGATGTCTCCTCATGACCCCTCTTTCACAGGCTGCTCCTCCTCCACACAGACTTCTCCCCCCTCTACACAGACAACTCCTCATGTCCTCTCTGATATACAGACCTCTCTCCAATTCAAGAGACCTCTGTCCAATCTTTAAGGGTGAGCTCAGGGAGTCTACTTGGGGGCACACTGTCCCTGAGTGAAGGTAATTCCTGCAGAGGCAAGGGTGGTTTTAAATGGCAGACACTGGAACTAGCTTCAATTCTGGTCATTTCAGTGAAAGCTTGGCTGTATATTACAGCTTCCATTGTAGATGGAATTTGGAACGGCTTCTATGCCAGTGTCATTACCATGATCTACATTTATAACATAGTGTGGAAACAACCCACTTCCCATGATGCATCTTCAGAACTGGTCTTCAATGTTCAATCAATTGGCATCACCGTCTGACCTCTGGAAATCCAGAATAAACGGATTGAACTGCACTACTAAATATTTTACTTGTATAAGCATTAAAGTGGACATGAAATTTTGCAGTGTTCCTGAAGGTTGGACCCTCAATGGTCAAACTTTAATGGTCTATCCATAGTCTAACCTTTTCAAGTATGATTATAATAGGAGTAATACTGTCACACAAGACCTAAATGTAGATAAAGATAACCAATTGAAACAAATGAGTTAATAATTTTCTTAGACTTGGTCATTTATTTTTGAGGAAAATGAGATAGTAGCAAAAGTATTTGAACTTTTAGTATTATCAGATAATATGGATAAAGGTGAAGTTCAATGAGTCAGGTGTTTTCAATCAATGGGATGAGACAATCAGCTGACTGGGTGACCTGTTTTATTTAAAGAACAGGGATCTATCAAATGCTGATCTTCACAACATGTTTGTGAATGTGTATCATCACACAAACAAAGGAGATTTCTGAAGACCTCAAAAGAAGAGTTGTTGATGCTCATCAGGCTGGAAAGGTTACAAAACCACTTCTAAAGAGTTTAGACTCTACTAACCCACAGTCAGACAGATTTTGTAAAAATGAAAGAAATTCAAGATCATTACTATCCTCGCCAGGAGTGGTCGACCAACAAAGTTCACATCAAGAGTAAGGTATATAATATTCTGTGAGGTCACAAAGGAACCGAAGGTAACCTTTAAGCCATTTCTCACTTGAGCTAATGTTAATGTTCATGAGACCACCATGAGGAGAACACTGAAGCAAAGGTTCACATACTTTTTCCATTTACAGACCACCCATAAGACACACTGGACCATACGACACACCTAGGATATAGAGGAGGAAATAAAAATATATATATTTTTAATCAGAACTCAGATCAGACCCCCAATACTCATCAAACCCCCAAATCAGAGCCCCAGTTCTCATCAGACCTCAGATCAGACCCTCAAGATCCATCAGACCTCCATCAGACCCCCAAGATCTATCAGATCCTCAAATCAGACCCCCAAAATTTCGTCAGACCTCAGATCTAACATGAAACAATAAATTAACTTACCTCTCATGCTCCGGATGGCACTGCCACTCTGGAGATCTTGTAGCCTTTCTTACTCTCACCACTACCTGGCCTCATTCCGGCCCATGCTGCACTTTGACCTGTCATGGCACAGTGTCAGGTCATACTGCGCGCCTATGTGCACTATGTCCTGATGCTGTAGGCAGTCAGGACATGTGCAGAGCAGCACCTGGAAGAAGACCAGGGACTGGTGAGTATAGCTAGCGCCAGTAGCGCTACAGTCAAATATGATAGATAGATAGATAGATAGATAGATAGATAGATAGATAGATAGATATTGCATATAAATAGGTCTCAAACTGAAGACACAGAGAGAAGCCAGCCATGTTAATAATTAGTGTAGTGCTCTACAATGCAAGTGTAACAAACAATAAGATTAGAAAATTGTGCTAATTATATGCAGATTTACTTTTCTGCAGAGAAAGATGAGAATTTTGCGGGTAATAAATTAACAGTCATGTTCAATTTGTAATCATTTCAAACTCCCAGTCTCGTATAACAACATATTTTGGATTTGCACTTATACCACACAGACGTGTAACACATTATACTTTCATCGTAGAAAAATAAACATCACCTCCTCCTCAGTGTTGGTTTCATGGTGTGTCTGGAGGGAAAATTCAACTTTTTTGTTGAGGATCAAAAACATTTAATATTTAATAGGGAAATTTTATACCTGCAAATTCTAACTACATATGGATGTGTCTATATGGAGATGAAGCAGAGCTGAATGTGACATTTAACACTATTAACACTGGCTGCATTATTTTAGCATTGTGATAACTATTTGGGTTACAATAATGTAGCAGGTTTTGCTACAGACCAGAAAAAAAAAAGATAAATTGTGATGTTATAATGAGACGTACCAATCGATTGAAGCAGTTTGGGTAGATTTGGCAAACTCTGCTCGTCTACACCTGTAACACCAACTGGCCATGTAGCTATGACAAAGACCGTAGAGAACTGTATTTCACCTGTAGCAGTCATCTTTCCCAAGTCCTGAGTGTGGTTCAGATGGCCCTAGAATTTTCAGTATAGATGAATGGCACAACAAATATCAGGGAGGAAAAGCATACAGAATGGAGAAAGGCCTGAATATATAAAGGCTCAGCAATCAGCAACTCCACCCTAATTAACCAGGCGATAACCAAACCAGGAATTGGATGCAAGGTAGTTGCCTAAAAACTGTGCAAATGTGGTTAGTAACAAGGTGAGTACAAAGTAACAGGGAAATCCATTCAATCAGAGAGGGTTCAACACCCCACACACCATTGATCAGCTGTTTCCTGCTGTTTGGGGTTCTGGAACTAGCACTTTGAATGGAAAGGAAGCACAACTCTGTTTAAAGTGTAGTGGGCATGCTGGGTTATTGCAGCGTATCTCTCCATGAGCTGCAGCAAACCAGCATGGCCAGTACACTTTGAAATGAGCTGTACTTCCCTTCCATTCAAAGTGCTAGTTCCAGCACCACAGGCTGCAGAAAACAGCTGATTGGTGAATTTCCTACATTGTCATAATGTTAAATGATGAAAATCTAGCTACCTTCAGTCACCACTAGGGGGAGTTGAAACGCTTACTGTATACTGTGCTATTGTTTTCCTGTCTGTATTTTATGGCTTCTTTGTTTTATGCTGATTGTACATGGACATACTTTACACGTTGCATTTGTTCTCTAGACTACAAGTGGATAGTCTTTTCCCTGTTAGTTGCCTGACATATATACATTTAAATCAATAGTGTACTACAATAGTGTAGTGTAGTGTGTACAATAGTGTACTCTGTTTTATTATTGAGTATCATATGTATGCACTAAGCTCCTGAGCTCCTCCTAGTGGTGGCTAGATTTTCCCACCACAACAAACTCTTATTCAAATGAAGTTAGTCAGGGAGCTGCAACCAGCCAGCAATCCTCAGGGGGAGATGTATTATGTGACACTTATTCAATCAGATAAATATCCAACAATGGCCTAGTCTGATCCCCTAGAGCAGGAGTTATTCATTGTCAGTGACCCTCTGCCATGACATTCATTTGCCCAAATAGGGTGTAAGGGAAGAAGTTTTCTCCAAAAGACAGACCTCTGAATTCTATGTGTGTGAATGAATGAATGAAGTTGTCCAATAATGGAGCTCTAACTCCTATAAAGATACAAAGAAGGTATGTGCTTCCCCTCCAAGTGCTACCAAACCCTATAGCTCTGCTCATGGAGTCTTGGGTGATGTTTCTATTAGACCAAAGAGGTGTCTCATTACGAAAAAAAATGCCCACGTGTGCTGTATGCAACATTAGGTCCTTAGGTAGGAACACAGCTGACTGAAGTCAAGATGTACACCCTCAAATCCCACTTCTGGCATGGTTGACATCCTTGAAGGATTCCTTCAAGGAATGTCATTACAAACCAGGATGAACTGAATAACAAAGGTGCACACGCAAGATTTTGTGCCAGTGCTGGGGATGGTTGGAGGGCATAAACCTTCTGACAGGTTCCCTTTAATTAACACCGAATTTTGGACAAATGTAGACTACAAAAAAAAATGGTATTCAATTGTGGACATTCAGTTTCAAATATGGAGATAAGACGGCAATGGGGGGCATTCTTTGTACAATGCTACAGAATATGCAGGTGCTATATAGAGCAGAGATGGCCAACCTGCGGCTCTCCAGCTGTTGTAAAACTACAACTTCCACCATGCTTTGCTGTAGGCTCATAGCTGTAGGCAGCGTGGTAATGCTGGGAGTTGTAGTTTTGCAACAGCTGGAGAGCCTCAGGTTGGCCATCCCTGATATAGAGGATGGGAAATGATATAATGCAATAAATAAAAGAGAACTGAATGTACAAACATCCTCCCCAGCAAGGTCTGGCTAAAACCGTAGCAAATGTGTATGAGTAAGGTATTCCAGCTCTCTGTCTTCCATTAATTGTGTTTATCTGTATAATTAGCATAATTTCATATTCTGGGCATCTCCTTCCCAAATCTTACAAAGCTATGCTGGAAGTAAAAGAAAAGGAAAACAATTATGGGAAATACACAGCAACGAGCTAGACAGGTGGTATAACGAAAAGTAGCTGAACACTCCAAGAGGAGACATCCAAATGTAGAATGCATGCCATTAAAAATTAACTAGCAAAGTTAAATATTAAATTTTAATATGAAATATTAATAGCAATAAACAAAGTCAATTTGAAGGGGACAAAATTAGGGCTTCTGTGATGCCAATAAGAAAACCACAAAAGACAATTTGGAAAGCCCCCTTGGTTTCCCAGCATAGAAACCCGAAAATATCTGGTAGGGGAGGCGGCGACGAGCAGATGAAAGGTCAGGGCCTCTTGTACTGATGGTGTTGGATGAGTCTTAAAGCTGACCGCAAACTATGATAAATATTAGGACAGGTTTTTACTGCTGAGCAAAGAGCCATGGATGAACCTGATGTATATAGAAATTTTTCCTGAATATAAAAAGTAAACTTGGCTACGTTTAAATCATTTGGAGTCTTTGTCACCAAGTTCAAACCCAACAGACTCAACCATAGGACAACTGGGACCATCCAGCACCAGTGGGGATGGATCTGGGTGCCAATGTGCAGAGAGCATTGCTACTCTGATATGGGAATTGATGTGTTTCACATTTCTTGGGGTAGATAAACACTTCAGCAACATTAGTAATGTAGACCATGGCGGTACGTATGGTGCCAAAACTCTCAGCAAGTATTATTAATTGAAGGAACTGATGGGGCCCACCCAGTTGGATGACTAATAGATTTTATTGTCAGGTCCCCCTCAGCAGTATTATAAAATTAATTTATATATGGTGACGCGGTAGGAAACGGACAGAGTCCAGCGTAGATGTTCCGTGGCCCATGCAGGACGATGACGCCTGTGTCTAGTGGTGTGGTCAGGTACCCTTGCAGGTCGTCTAGCAAGCAAACCATGCTGATGTAAACGGTTTCAAATGGTCTGACGTGACACTTGGGTGACTCTCACCTTCCTTAAATGTCCCTGAAGTTGTGTGGCATTCATCAACCGGTTCCACAGGGCATTGTTTACAATGAAGCTGTCAACATTGTGGGGTGCGGCCAAAGGACATCCACTTCTATGCCTTCAGAGATGGAATCCATTCTTCCATAATAAGGTATGTGATGGAGCATGCAATGTTTCAGATGTATTTTACAACAGACATATTACTTCTAGAGGGCAATACTGAGTTTAACGGAGGCACTGTAAGGAGGCACTGGGAGAATTTA
Organism: Rhinella marina; assembly: GCA_900303285.1. NCBI lineage: Eukaryota > Metazoa > Chordata > Amphibia > Anura > Bufonidae > Rhinella > Rhinella marina. The sequence goes on along the minus strand of ONZH01006286.1, from coordinate 352,153 downwards.
TGGGTCCAGAACACTGATCTGTAGGAACTTTGGGTGCCACTTTATTTTTCAACCGGAAGATGCAATGTTGGTAAATGAAAATATCTCCCTAATATGGCATACCTGTTTATTAAAGGGAATGTTTCCTCAGAAAATGACCTATTGTTTAAATTGTTTTTATATTACATTTTTTTTTCAATTAAAAAAATAATATATATATATATATATATATATATATATATATATATATATATATATATATATCCCCAATGTTAATAAGACCCTCAATAAAACCTCAGATCAGAACCCAATGTTAATAAGACCTCAAATCAGACCCACAGTCAGACCCCAATGTTAATAAGACCTCAAATCAGACCCACAATCAGACCCCATTGTTAATAAGACCTCTACTCAGACCCCAATTTGAATGACCCCCAATCAGACCTCAGCTAATAGCCCCAATATAAATAAGACCCCCATTCATAACTCAAATGAGACCCCCTCATGCCTCAGAGCAGCCCCAATCTATATATCAGCCCCCAGCCATCAACCTCATATCAGCCCTCAGGTTCTATAGCAGGGATCAGCAACCTTTGGCTATCCAGCTGCTGTGAAACTACAACTCTCAGCATGCACACTTGCTTGACTGTTCTTGTAACTCCCATAGAAGTGAAAGGAGGATTCTGGGAGTTGTAGTTTCAGAACAGCTGGAGTGTGGGAGTTTGCTGATCCATGTTCTATAGACAGGGGCACAAGACAGCAACATAACAAAATTTGAACAAGTGAAAGGGTCTGAAGACTTTCTGATTGCATTGTAGTATCTTATCTAACTGCATGTCTGTCTTTGCAGATATATGTGTACTATATATATATATATATATATATATATATATATATATATATATATACGTGTACTGTATGTGACCACTAAACATAGATGTATAGATGTGTCTTTGCCAAAAAATAAACTATAAATAAATAAAACAAAAATATATGTTTGTGCTTGTTTTGTAATATATTTTTTCTGTAAAAGACAGACTTTTAAACATTATACTGGCACATTACTGACAAGAGTAAGGAGTAAGTTACAGGAAATTTTCTTCGGATGCTTAAAAGGAATTATTGCGCGTTCGGTATGGTTTACCACCGTATTCACAGCTTAGTTTATTATTCAACAAGGAAGTGTAATAATGGTCTTCCAGCCACTCATTTTACTGCTCTGGGGAATATTAGGACCATCAACAGCCAATAAAAGCCTGCGTAAAGAAAGCACTATTTACTGTAAACCCGTTGCTGAATCGTAATGAGTCTTCCTTTACACTAGGTTTAGTGTTCATACAAGAACGATGACACTTCCTGATCATTTGTCTCCATACACGTCAATGCAGTTCTGCCTACTGAGTACTAAAGTTACACCGAAATCAGCTGCTAAGGAAAAGTTCAAGTTTTGGAAAGCAAAATTGTATTTAAATATAAATAGTACTGCCTTTGAAATGAATACAATTTAATACTATTAATAATACTTAATATTAATAATAAATTGCATGCAATAGGTCTTGCAACATGAGTTGTACAACTTGCTTATCTACACAGGTGGCATAATTCACATGAAACAGGTTGTCTCTTGATCAACTAGAAATGACGGGATCCCATAGCAAATTTTTGAATGGCCCTCCCACCTACAAGCAACTTCTTTGCAACCACTTCCTCTCATGCAACCTCTACTCCTGTGGCTAGTCAAAATCTCTCAGACCAGGCCCGCTAGCTGCTCCATCCGTTTCCTACAATGTCTCTGTATGGAATTTTATAATACTGTTGAGGGGACCCTGACAATAAAATCTTTTAGTTCTCCTCCTGGGTGGGCCCCTTCTGAGTTCTAGCCCCAAAGCAGCCACTTCCCCTACTTCCCCTGTAGCTACACCCCTGTAGTGATCAGTTGATCCCCTCAGGTCCGGCTCCTCTCACACCCGACAATCAGCCATTACCTCCAGTGGAAAGATCCTACTAGGCTTAGAATTTAATGAAGCATACATACCACCATTCAAGTAAATAGCCATCAATGTAATGCTTGAAGGTGCCAAATCTATCAGAGCAGGGTCGACTCTTGTAGTAGGACCTAATAGGTTCTATAGAAGGGGTTGATGTGCTGAGACAAACCCTTTAACCCCTCAATGACCAAAGAAAAAACTTGTGTTACTCGTGTTACTATGAGCTCTGCTAGTCCTTCGTGAAGCGGGTTCAATTCACACTACGCAAGTAAAATAAAGTTAAGGCACTGCGCTACTCTCCAGGAATCTACAAACAAAAGTTAAGTCAGATGCCAGATCCTTCCACCAGTTCTCCTACCTTATGTTGCCAAACACTGCTACAATATCCAGGTGCGCTGCAGTTCCACATTTTTTTCACATCCGATCAACCTATAATATCAGGGAGCAAGATAGCGAAGCACCAAATGCACTTTCGGCTAAAAGACTGATTTATTCTACTCTCAAGAGTCAACTAAAACAAGGCATATCAAATATAAAATTCCAGTTTTCCAGAGTCCTCCCGACCAGGTTTCGTCCCTCCTTCTTCAGGGGCATATCAAAAGATACACAGGTCGGGCTCCATAGATACATCACTGTGGCAGGCTTCTGAGCATTGAGAAGGCCTGTGGTTGCCACAGCAAGCTAATAACACGCTCAATCTCAGTGCGGGGGAGCCATTCAGACACCGGGAGCATAGCGCTTTCAGTGTTTCACCGCTCAGATGCCGTGTTTGTACCACTAGTGATATTATAACTGACACCAACAGTTACACAAGTTGCTGCCAAACTAGGGGACTACACCTCACTTGTCTGTGGTATTCAAATTGGGTAATAAGTTCTCCTCATGCGCCAGGGGATGTGGTTAACCTAAGTATCAAAGACTCAGACACTTTGTCGGTTAAATTATTCTCTGCCAATTTTATTAGTTGTACATTGTGGGTCTAACCACCCCTTTTTAGCCATCAATTTTAATATGTCCAATTACAAGTATTTTTTAAACCAACCAATCAGAAGTATAATAGTATGGAAAACTCAGAATACTGCAAAAAGTCCCTGTATATATTTCATAATGTCTCAGCGTCCAAGCAGTTCCCCATTTGTCATATCTGATTTCTTAATAAATGTTTCAAAAGTGAATTAAGAAAACAACTGACTAAATTTCCCAATTCAACTTAAACTTCATGCTCTTCATACAGTAGATGTTACATTAGCCTAAGACCTTAAAGTATAAAACTTAAAAATTGAGACTACTTGACAATTAAGTACAATTATCAATTCATTTTCATCAACCACTTGATTTCTTTCACACACACCCACAGTGATTGACCTGATTGTCCAATCAGAATATGTGACTAGTTTGATATGTAAGGTATCTGGGGAGTTAAACATCTGTGATTGGCATTATCGCTGATCATGGACATTGCCTTCGGTTGTCTCCTGTGAAATAACGCTATGGAACTCACTTAGATACCATGTTTAAACCCCAAACTTCTGCTTTATATGTAAGGCACAAGTCATTAAGAGGTTACTGTAGAAAATGAAAATCAGATATCATGTAGAACATGAATTAGAAATTAATACTTTGTCATTTCATTTTGCAATGAAGGTTAAAAGAGAAAAAAATACATCAGACTCTGAACACATAATAGCAATATAAAAGTTCTTTTATTACAGTTAGCAAAGGAACGGCAATAACAAGTATTTTAGTTATAGCGCACCACGTTCATTCAATTTAATACCAGCACAGTCTTTAGGAAGCAGCACCTTTTAACCCACACTGTTCTGCAGTAATATGTTAAGTCCACTAATGATCTTCTCATCGGTACACTCTTCTGTATTTGAGAACAAGCTCCCCAGAGAAATGCCAGAGGTGTGCTAAATGGCAGGATGTCAGACTAAGCCAGATCACAACGTCTGGGGCTTTTTCACCTTTCACAAAAAGGAAATTTGATAAGAGCATGTTGTGTACAATCCTTGTACTGATACCGTATGACAAGTACAAAGCGGCATAAAAGTTCATCGGATGGGTAAGTGTATGAGCTCTCATAATGAATATTGTTGGCTCTTTGGTACCAGAAAATTGGTAAACAGAACTCCTACTGGTCGCTGGAGCTTACACATTGCTCTCCCCAAGACACCCCCATTTGTCTCGAAAAGAAATCGTGCCTCATTCTTCCTTGTTGTCAAAATGAACTGACAGACATGGAGTTGCAACTGTACAAAGTTGACAATGGGTGGCAAGGGTGGAATGCCATCTCTGGTACCTTGGTTATGCATATCAAACTAGTCCCATATTCTGAATGAACAATCAGGTCGATCACTGTAGGTGTATAACTGTGGATATTGGTTGTAACATTGCTAAGTGCTAATTCCAAGGTTGAGTCATCTAAATAGAGATCAAATGCTAATTCTCTATAAAATAGAATTGACCCTTCCAGAGTTATTCCAACATGACCAGCTTTCTTGAAGTTTAGATTCTCCTTGCAAAGGTCAGCAGGCATTGTGTGTCTTACAGGCACTACTCCCTGGGAAAATGTATGCAAATAAGCTCTCCTCCAGAAGAAAGATAACTGTTTCTATGAGGACTATGGCTTGGCTGGAATCCCTAATCATGTTTCAAGACTCTATAATGGGTGGTATTTTGATTTACAAGGTAGATGGCTTTAAAGAGACAGTGTTCTTACTTCTGGTAAAGATCTAATTTCCAAAATAACCCATCTGTTCTAGAACAAATTACGATTCACGAAATAGAACTAGTCTCCTATAATCGCGGGATCAATTTTGGAACCATGAGCCTATCCGTAGGTGGAGATAGAAGAACAAATCCCCAGATGTTTCCCTTCCTCAACACACTGTCTTAATTTATGACAGTATGTTGGGAGTTTGATCAATGGGACCACCACCTAAAACAATGAGGTTGTAGACTTTTTGGTCTTTCTTTATGACAGCAATTCAAGTGAAAACATGAATAGGGAATACTGCTGAGCCAACAGATCCTTCAAAGTCTCCATGTCCTAGAAAAGTCAGCAAGATGCAGAGAGAGGAGGAGCTGGATGTATATAATGATGATAATTGAGATGAAAGATGATGTGGAAAAGGAGGAAAAGCAGATGACAGAAGAAGGGATCCCACCTGTAGGGCAGGAGAGCACTGGGGTTGGAGAAGTGGGTATTCCAGAGATGATTAATATTCTGTTTACTGTCAAATAACCTGCAGGAGATTGCAGGCCAGAACAGCAATAATATGCATATTGTGCCCCCACCTAACCAGCCAAACCCCATTCTAGCAACAGTCCCTGTTTAAAGGTTCTGCACGGTCATTAATAATGAAAAAGGACTATATGGTGTGGTCTTCATTATTAAATGAAATGCACCTGTGGGTTAATTGGCTGCGTGGTTCTTCACCGCAGCATGGCCACAACCCGTCTGCGACATGGCTGTTCCGTGTGGCCGTACCCTGATTTACATTGATTCTTGACAAATTAATTTAGAACTAATTGAATTTCTTGGCGAATTTCGTCAAAGATGAGGAATAGAATTTTTCAAAACTTCGCTCATCCCTACTGCAGGCATTTGATTTCCATTGTGCTTCCTAGCTCATGTATCAGACCGCTTCCTCTCAAAAATTACACAACTCTTTTTAGACATAACACATTATCTTAGGTTCTTCTACACATTGAACTTTAATATTCTAAGACCTGGGCACCGACAATGTAGGAGAACCATTGGAATCCATTATATTTGTTCTTATAGAGTGGCTTGTACATGTCAATGAACTGATGGCCCACACTGAATGCGATACAGCTATTGCATGCGGTTCATCCGCCGCTCTGTTTTCTCTGAGACCACATTGATGGAATCAAGGAAAACCTTTTACAGGATGGTAAGGACATCAATATTCTTTACTTTACTGAGAATCATAAATTGCTGAAGTCATCATGCATGGTAAACAGCCACCAATACCTTGCTTTATGAATGAAGGTGTCAGCCAGTCAATTAGCTGCAGAAATAACACTCGCTCCCTTAGGGAGGATTCTCTCTTTCTCATTGATAGCAGCTGAAATGTCAGACACGCTGTAAATGTCGTGGAGGAGGCAGGTTACAATTGGCAGCTGTTTGCTTTATTTCCTTGTATAAAAATGGGGTTTTCAAATAAACTTATATTTTTTTTTCCAAACTAAAAAAGTGAATTCTTTCCTTTGACAGACTATGAAAGGCCTGACATTTAAACTTACTTGAAGGGGTGTTATTCATGTATTGAAACAATTACAGCTGTGGAAGTTCTGGAGATGCTTTGACTTGTTATGGATGAACACATTACAAAGCTGGAGCCACCATGTGCACTTATATATCACAGAAAAATCAATGAGACCTTGACTATGTTGGTCATGAAAAATGCTAGTACGCCCCAAATCTAACACGTCACATATTGCAATGTAAGTTGACCATTTCGCAACTGGATATCATAAAGCCCCATTCTTCATGTAGCTTATTGTAGGACTTCTAGGAAAGCTCTACGAGGCCTTTGGTTATTTTTCATCCTTGCTACTTCTAGTCAAATGACATTGCCCTGGAGTTCTGAGCTGCCCTGGAACTGCAGAACAGCGATGTCACTCAATATAAGACATAGAAGTGGAAAGAAATCAGGACCGGATTGGCCCATCTCCAGAAGATACTCTAGTGGACTCTAGACCATATAGAGTCCTGGTATCTTAGATTATGATCAGTGCCTGGACCATGGCTTGTTATCCAAAATAGTTCTAGGGTTGCAAGCATAACAGTTGGTATGGGGTCCACCAGCTACAAAGGTCCATTTAAATCAGAGGTGAAGAGCGGTCAGGGATCAATGTGAATGAAGGGGAACCTGGAATGAGTAGTAGGGCATATTTCTGGGAAATCAATGAGGTTGATAAAATATCTACAAGACCCAACCAATTGGAAAATTTGTATGTCCTAACCTCAATTTGCTGCTGAACGTTTGTGATGGTGAAAGGGGGCCCCAATCGACTTTGGGTGTCAGGCTTGTTACCACTTGTTATTTAGGTGCCATAGAGTAAAGCCACCCATGTATTTAAATATCTTAGACACCTTGGAACTGGCATTCATTCACAGTAATAACCTACTAAAATAATTTTGATAATTTTGCACTGTGGAGAAAGCGAACTGCACAAGATGGTCAGTGATTGTACTTTTGTGTGTGGCCGTTTCCCAACCAGCTTTGCAATCCCCAGTAATGCTTATTAGGCCCTGACATTGTTATCTAGCTCGGATTAATATTTTGATGGATTAAAAATATAATAGCAATGGCTGACCATACACATACGATGGGGCATTGTCCAACAAAACCTGTGCTCCCAGACTGCACTAGAAGTAAAAATGCTCACCTAAGCTGAATGCTATTAATATTTTAGTTTAATATATCACCTTAAACTGCACAGCAAAGACATATAGGCCCCGATTTATCTGAATATTAAGCAGCTTTGTTAAAGGGTTTTTCCAGGATTTTACTACTGATGACCTATCCTAATTCTCGTTATAAAATCTACAGTTTGCATTTACTGCTACTAAACCGAATGTGTTTCCACGGTAACAGACTACAAACAAGTTTGGTGTAGTCTGATCTTGCAAACACACTCTTTTCTATCTGACCTATGCATTTGGTTAGTTACCAAAGAAGTAAGGGACAGAAGGAATGAAATATGACTGCAGGATTGGTATCCACAGGGTTTTTTGGTTAGTCTGTCACCACACAGACACATTGCAGAGCTGTAGAAGCAAAATGGTAGATTTTTCAACAAGATTATTTGCAAAAGTTCTTTTTTCATTTTAAATTAATTGAAACAATAAGAAAAATGTGTTTTTATAAATGGACATATCCTTAAAGATTTGACGTGCCTTTAAATAGATATATGCAAAACTACTAAAATGATAAAAGTCTGGCTGGATTTTTTTTGTCTATCTTAGATGGAAACAATGAATTTCTACTCATATCTTGCTGTCATTCCCCTTTTAGAACCATTGTAAAGGTTGCATTATTGACCTGTTTTGTCAATGTCACCATATAATATGGTTCTGAGAGACTCTGACCTATATAACTACTACCACCCGCCTAGACTCTTCTCTACGTTTCTTCCTTTTCTCTATAAACCTTAAATAGCATAAAAAATATTTTATGGTTTTCCAAAGCCAAACTTCATCTGTTGACCCCAGTCGGAACATTCTGGTTTCGTGGAAACAAGCCATTTAGATTCTAGAAATATTTTGAAACAAGAACATACAAAATTTTAAAACACTACTGCCTAGAACTAACATTACATTGCCAAACAGCAGAGTCTCTAGGTGTAATGGTAACGCCCCCGTTGCTCCTAGAGGCTCATTTACATATATTAAAACATCATTTTTCTCAGCAATGTGGGCACATATGAACATGGGACCAGCACAGATGCCTTCAGCTGCCAAGCGCACATGTAACAGGTCAGCCAGTGTCATAGGCTGACAGATGCTCTTTATGGGCCATATTACAAAACCATGTTGCATGGATCCATAATATGATACCTATAAATCTCTATGGGCCCATACATGATGACGTGAAGAGCTTTTCTCATGAATTCATGCTGAATCTCTGAGAAAAAAGCTCTGCTTGTTCTGAACTTCTGATATTATGGTGCCATGATTTGGAACTCTAAGGTGGACATTATGTGCCACCATGTAAGATCTGTCTTTGTTGTGTCCATGAGGCCTAAAGTTGGAATGAAATTCACACTGTAAGAATTACACAATGACCAAAGGTTCAAATAGGCTGTAAATCTCTTGGATGGGGAAATTAAAGGGATTATCCAATGGTTACTGTATAAAACTGAAAATCAAATATCATAGAGTACATATCTCTAACAAAATTAGAACCAGCCCTGTACCACTTCATTGCTTCAATTGCTCTGCTAGACTTATTACAAACAGTAATTTGTTTTTGGAGTTGTGAGGGTGTCAGGCCCATGAACTGGGAGGCTATCCAAAGCAAAGGCCATTAATATGAAATCAGTGAAAAGTCACAAAAACATCTTTAGGTTACAGTCACACAAATGTAAATAATGTGTATTCTTCTTAGTGAAATTGTGTAAAAATTCTGCAGCATTCACAGTACCAGCAGTGGATGAGGTCTTCAGAAATCTTATCCACATGCTGTAATAAAAGAACTCTGTAGTATAAACTGACATGTCCGGTGGGTTTAGAATCTACAGCGTAAGTATCTGATGGGGTTCCTTGGGCCCACCATTGGCTAGTAGGTTTTAAGTCAAAGAAACAGACTGAAATGGCAAGTGAATGACTCCAAAGGCAACTCCAAATGTTTTTTCTCCTGGACCTTTGGGGCTCACTATGGGATCCGTGATTGAGCCAACCAGAGGATCTTCGGGTACTCTGGTGGGCTACTGCACAGCATGCTCATTCATACTGCGGTTCTACGCACGGTTTTCAGCCTTTGTAATGCAAAGGTTCAAAGTGGCTGAAGACCCAGTGAGATTCCTGCAGCAATACCACTGGAAAAACCAACCCATTCCAGGCATTGTTGAGGCAGATTTCAGCCAGATCCACAGGTGACCCACCGCCACTTGTAGCTGAACATTTATTCTTTCAGCTTTACGAATTTCTTTTGAAGTAGCTTGTAGAATAATGAGATATTGATTCCCAGCACCTTGTAAAGTGAAAAGATCAGGTCCGGGACACTTACTTGAGCAGAAGAGTTATCCACGTATTGGGATTACATGATGCACAAATATACACTCCATGGCTGATAGACCATTCACTTCAGCTTATCCCTAAGATAAGATATATAGTTTTTGCTGACAAAATAAGTTACTGAACATGAAATCATATGTACAGAACATACATATAAAGCGGTGGGGGCAAATCCGCTGCCCTTTACATGCAACATAAAACGGCGTTTCATGGAGTGCACTACGTTTAATAGAAGTGAAGCTTTTTCTTTCAAATTTCTTTCCACACAGAAGACATCTTCTGAAAAATTGAAAATGAGGTCCATTACTTTCATTCATTACTTTCATTTATCCCTGTGATTTAGTCCATCAGGTGTGGACAACTTGCCCGGTATTCTTTTTGTTCTCACCACACAGGGTCCTGTTGTTAGTAGGATCTGTGATTTTTTTTTGGACAATTTAGCCAAAAAATTTATTAAAAATGATTCAGGAAGATGGTTGGTTTTTAGTGTGTGGCCCTTGATCTTGACATTGTGTCCCAATGGTACAACGTCAGTAATGGAGGAAGACACAACAGAGTTCTGTGGAACAGAATTTTACACCAGTTGGGGCACAAAGCATAATGGTTACAAACAGTAGCACTCAACTTGCCAATTGGGCACACAGCTTGGCAGTTGCATGTAGTGGCACACAACTTGGCAGTTAGTCACTAATGGACACACAGCTTGGTGGCTCCAGTCTCTGTCAATCTCACAGAGCAACTCACAATATTTAGTGAACACAGAACCACTTTGTTTTTTAGCATTGTCTTGGTCTGCAGCCACAATTACAGGTAGGGCTGACATATTTGCTACCTACCCTTTGTAAAGGGACACAATGGGAGTGGTCCAAAATCACTTGCAGGATACAAAGGTCCTTCTTTGGTCACAGAGCACTCTCCAAGGTAGACGTAAGCATTACAGCAGCCCAGTTTAGAATCAAGGCACTAGAAGTGGTGCAGAAGAGGCCATCAGCCTATTTAGTGATGATAGCTAGCAGGGACAATCTCCTCTCCACATATCTCCACTGGACCTCTACTTCAACATGAGTAATGTGTGCTGCTTGTCTCACACCTCACAAGTTCTCTGTACTTTTCTTAGATTTTATTGTCTATGGCATGCCGAAACATTTCATTATGTATCCTGGCTTCACCATAGCATTGAGCTGGTGCGACCCCTGACCAGAGACCTCAAAGGGTTGATTTGAATGCTCTGCGCACCTTCGATGAGATAGATAGATAGATAGATAGATAGATAGATAGATAGATAGATAGATATCAGAAGCTTCTGACCAGGTATGATGTTCTCCTGATATGGGCCTGCTGGTTTGTGTAGGATGCAGGTCAGTGTTAGTGTAGGACTCATCCGATTGGAAGCCACCTTGATCGTTGGTGGATGAGCCCGACATATTTATGATCATTTATATGCGCTAAGAGCTTCCATATTACTTACTACATAGCAGTTATGCTTTTTTACCTTTTCACACATTCACCTCATGTTCATTTTATGTGTCATGGCTTATCTAGTGCTGCTGCCATTCTCTGTTTAGTAGATAGATAGATAGATAGATAGATAGATAGATAGATAGATATTGTTTGGTTTCCTCATTCACATTGATGTTGCTGCATTCCTTACTATAGAATATCGTAATAACAGATAGTTTTAGTCTTCTGAGACGTTCTTTTATAAGACATATGTGTGCACGTTATAATTATCTAATATAAAATGCATATCCATGGGCAAGCAAGGCATGAATCTGTAATGATGCTCTAATGTATCTTCTACAATTATGGCCAGCTGCACAAGTGATGGGAAGTGCACATCACACCAGTGTATCCAGCCTGACATTACACTCAAGAGATATTCTTCCGGGAAATAATTTCAGTTTCTTCATTGTCCCTTCATATTTCAGTGGAGAAAGCCGCTAGGATTTGGTTATAATTACATATTTACAGTAAGTGCTTTGAAACAAATTAGGAATTAGTTGGTTTCACGTGTACACAGACAGCAGACATCTAGCAACATGATAATTGTCAGACATCTGTGCTTCTATCACTAGTCAGACATTCCAGTGTTCTACATATAGGATTGCCATATCAATAACAGTAATTCATATTGCAGAACATGAAGATACAAAATGTAGTCTAAATTCAAGATGCAGTCATTAACGCCACACACAGGACAACAATATTACTGCATGGACATGAAACCACACTAGAGCCACAGTCATAATGGGCGTTTCCATATGGAAATGACCAAGAATAAAGGTCCTATGAACTGAAAGCACTTTTTTGGTGGAGAAAATGTTTTAACTACCCTTGGCTGCTATGGTACCTCTTGTGGCTGAATAGGTCATAAAAGAATCTGATACCTGAGTGGATGACTTTTCATCTTTTGATATTTTTTGCTCCATAAAACTCACCTAGGATTGAGAGGAGAAAAATAAGAAAAAATATTTTTAGTAATATTTTTCATCAGATCTCAATTTAGACACCCAATCTTCATCAGACCTCAGATTAGACCAACAATCAGACCCCCAGTCTTCATTACACCCCCAAATCAGACCACCAATCCTCGTCAGACCTCAGATCAGGCCCCTAATATTTATCAGACTCCCAATACTCATCAGACCTCAGATCAGACCCATAATACTCATCAGATCCCCAAATTAAACCCCCAGTGCTCAACAGACCTTAGACCAGACACCCAAATCAGACACACATTCCTCATCAGACCTCAGATCAGGGCCCCAATCTTTATTGGACCCCAAATAAGACCCCCAATGCTCATCAGACCTCTGATCGGACCCGCACACCAGACCCTTATTCCTCATCAGACCTCATTGTGACCGTTCTAGCACCCAGAGCACTAGCAGTCCTCCCTACTTAAGGCCCTTTTAGACGGGCCGATTATTCTCCCTGCCCGAGCGCCGATCAGCGATATCGGCGCTCGGGCAGGGAGCCTTTACACGGCCCGACGAATCGAGCGCCGGGCCGCACGAGTGATCGCTGTATCGCTCGTGGGGCCGGGAAGCTCCATACTGTCAGACGCACATCGCCTGTTTACACAGGGTGATGTGCGCCCGACAGATTGGATCTTTTGGTTTCTACAAAAGATCCAATCAGCCGACGAACGAGCGTTTTGCTCGTTCGTCGGCTGATTAGGGCCACTTTTACACGGGCCGATTATCGGCACTAGCGTTCCTAGGAACGATTTTTCGGCCGATAATCGGCCCGTGTAAAAGGACCTTTATGCTCCTAGTCTAGTTATCTTTATTGGATAAGTACGTATGTATATAGGAGAAAATGGACCTAAAAGCAAAGAAGAACATGCATGATGCCCCTCTTCTGGTGCTGGCTAATGCCAACCAGGAGAGAAGAACTTGTACAGTGAACATTGAACAGTGTTTGTTTGCATCCTTTTTCATCCTCTTTCCATGACCCTTGCACTGATTATTTCATCCCTTGTTTGCTAACATTGCAGTGTCTAAGGGGACAGGAATCCTTCACAGGTTACATGGTTGCATACCTCCCAACCGCCCCAGATCCAGCGGGACAGTCCAGGCTTAAAGTGGCTGTCCCGCTGTCCCAGTACGGGGGAGCTATGTCCTGGTTTCTGGCCACTGTCTCTGCGTCCATAGGACACAGAGACAGTTGCCTGTATGGTGATAGAGCAGAGAACCGGTATCAGTTCACTGCTTAATACAACATCCCTCCCGTACCCCCTGCTGGCTCTTCATATCTTTGGTCTGGGTGGGGGGTGGCGGCCGACAGTCAGCCTTGTCTGTGCCCCCTCCAGATCAGAGAAGACGATGTCCTGCTGGTGTTACTGCTGCAAGGAAGACGGTAAGTATATGGTGTTTATTTTTTTTAACTTTCTGTGAGTGCTGGCACAATATGGGCACGATATGGGCATATTAATGGGGGCACAACTTAAACTAGGGAGAACAATGTGGGCATATTACTGGGGGGCACAGTGTGGGCATATTATAGGGGGGCACAATGTGGGCATATTACAGGGAGGCACAGCTGGGCATATTACTGGGGACACAGCTGGGCATATTACTGGGGGCACAATGTGGGCATATTACTGGGGGGGCACCGATGGTCATATTACTGGGGGCACAGCTGGGCATATTACTGGGGGCACATAACTGGGGAATAATTACTATGTGGGGCAATTTTTCCCTCTTTCTCCATTTCCAAAGTTGGGAGGTATGTGGTTGTATAGTTGATACAATTGAAAAAAAGACATATGTACATCATGTTTAACCAGGATATCCATTGAGTTCATCCAACACCCAATAGTAAAGGAGAGGACCAATATTGAATTAGCCCTCTCTCTGGCACCCTATGGGCTGCCTCTATGGTACATACCATACAAACCTTGTGAGGTGATGTGATTCTCATCATCCCCATTTAGGATGGAGTTCCCACTATCCAAATGTTAACTTTTATTTTTATTTGTGTATGTATACATATGTGTGAAATATTAGAAATATACCAGGGAGGAGTAGGGGTTAATATCTGTAGGACATACAGTATCCACAAAACTCCATATCAAATTTATTGTATTCAAATATTCCACGTAAAATCTAAGGAATAAATTAGCACATTTGAGTTACACCTCTATGGGTGAAAACTGTGTAATGAAAGAGGTGCCAGCCTCCACTTACTGAGAATTACAAGCAGGTGCTTTGAGTTAATACAGTATAACCAACAGCATGATCATATCGGAAAAATTAAAGCTGACCTGAAGACGATAGTTAAGAAGCTTGCAGAGGTCACAGACAGATGTCAGAACTGAGAACAATAAAATAGCATCTGGATGTACATTATCTGATGTGTGTAAAGACAGGTTCACCATGCTGGATGGTCATGCTGTTAAAACAGTGAGGTCACCTCCTATGTTACAGAGGTTCTGGTGGCACTTTTTGCTGATACACGAGCAACATTTCTGCACCCTTGTATTTGGCAAGCAAAGATGGAGACCTATCACCCACACTGTATTACATGTCCCTTTCAAGCCTAAGCCAAGGTCCACATTTAACTTTGACAAGCAGCAATATGCTTGTGATCACTAACTGTGGGATGAAATGAGTGTGAGGTTTGGCACTTCATTTTGATTTGGCAGTTCTCAGGGCCAGGAGGAAAAGGAACAATTGACCACAGTGATCACCACCATCTAGGGTCTTTCACCACCAGGTTCCCTCCAGTGATTCCCAGATTCTCTCTGCAGCAAGACATGAGAATTAGGAAATGTTGGTACCTCCAAAGGATTTCTTCAACTAGTAAAATATGAAGATTCAGCTTTTAGTAAAAGGTGTTATTCAAGATTAGAGCTCCTTTCTCCTTGTTCAAAATGTCCTTGTCTCACCTGCCTGCTCCTTAAGCTAGGACAAGTCCAGTTGCCAAGCATTAATTTTTATTGCAATCTGTTGGTTGAACAAGAACATATTACATTCAACATTTCTTTTGTTTCCCCCAACAGCAGATATTGGAAAACAGTTGGGCTGCCCTATATACATAAGCTGTTTTGCATATCATGTTCAGGAGATCAGCTCACTTGGCACATGGGGCAGGGCTAACATTTTCTTACGCCATGTTTTGGTCAAAAGATACACGGGAAGGCTGATCCCCAAACATAATGTGCATATATTTGACTATTACCATTACAGGTTTGTAAAATTAGATATTTTTCATATTTTTGCTTAGAGGCCTTCACCAACCTCTGCTTGGCCATAGAAGGTGTACCAACCCTCTGATCTGGAAGCTGTAGAGAGAAGTTGAAAGTAGTGTGTGAGACTATAGAAGAAGCAGCAGATAGCAACGCAGTATCTCTGTCAGACATGAACACAAGCTAGCCTCTGAAGGAGAGAAGCATTGAACCTTACAGAAACTTGAGGGCCATTTTTAACGGAGTGTGCATGGACAAAAAACTAGTGAAGGTAAAGCATGTAAGTAGGCTGTGGTTTCACTGCATTTGGCTGGCATGAGAAACTTCAGGTCCCCTATCATCCTAAGGAGACTTGTGCATAAGGACTGCACTGTGAAGAGGATATTGTACAAACATGGATTGAATATAGAGAGTGAGAGACAGAAATTGCATCCGAATTTGGAAGATTGCACAGATTAACTGGAAAGAAATCTTGAGGTTGTTAAGTGTTGTCTTGGTCTCATGATGTCAATATGTGATTAGCATAATGAGGAGGATTGTTTAAATACCAATTCCAATTGAACCAGGAAATGTATTGGGCGATTCATGGATCAAACACCTGTTGTGAATTATGTTGTTAAGGTCCTGCTTATAGAACAGCAGGTTGTGCAAATAGTACTGAAACAGTCAGGTGATGTGCATTAAAAGTTCAGAGAAGGTTATATTAAGTTGAACTGTAAAAATTTGAATTTTAGGTTCATCCTGAAATTTCACCCACAAGTCAAATATCCCTAACTTTTTGTGAGTAGTTACAGTATATTAATGATACAGGAGGACCAGTAAGCGATGGATGAAGCACTCTCTGTGCAGGCTCTGTACTCACCGATTCCTGGTCTTCTTCTGCAGGGCTCCACACAGTGTGTTGTGACCTGCATACAGTGTAAGGATGTTGGCGTGCTCTGTGACCTCATGCTGTGTGACGTTGGGTCACAGCACAGAGCAGCAGGAAGACCAGGAAGAGAGCTGGATCACAGTAACAGCACGTAGCAGGAGAGGTAGTTTTATTTCAGTTTTGTCTGCTCTGAGCTCTGATTAACATGGGGATCTGATCTGAGGTCTGATTGAGGGTCATTCAGATTGGGGGTCTTATCTGAGGTCTTATTCACATTGGGGGTCTTATCTGAGGTCTTTTTGGGGGTCATTTACATTGGGGGTCAGATCTGAGGTCTGAATGGGGGTCTTTTTCACATTGGGGTCTTATGAAAATTGGGGGTCTAAGCTTAATAACAGCTTAATAAACTGAGGTCTGAACATTGGTGTTGAACATTGGGGATTTGATTGGGGCTCTGTGCTGAGGTCTGATTAACATTGAGGGTCTGATTGGTGGTCTGATCAGATCCAACATCCAAGACAACACCTAACAGTACCACACCATTGCGAAGCTTCAAGAAGAATGTTCTCAGATGGAAGTGGCCACTGGGCTTAGAGTGTCACAGAGTGTAATCAGCAGGATGCAACAGAGATACAGAGACACTGGAAGAGTCAGAGAAAGGCATAGAAGTGGACGTCTTTTGGCCACATCCCACAGTGATTACCGCTTCATTGTGAACAATGCCCTGCAGATCTGGATGATGAATGCCACACAACTCCAGGCACATTTAAGGGAGGTAAGAAGCACCCAAGTGTCACGTCAGACCCTACATCAGCATGGTCTGCATGCTAGAGGACCTGCAAGGGTACCTGACCACACCACCAGGCACAGGCATCATCATCTTGCATGGGCCAGGGAGCATCTACACTGGACAAGGGACCAGTGGGCCTCAGTACTGTTTACTGATGAAAGTAGATTCACGCTGAGCAGAAATGATGTCTGCCAACAATGTTGTAGACATCAAGGAGAGCGCTATGCATCAGCCACTGTCACCAGATAAGCCTTTGGTGGTGGTGTTACAGTGTGGGCAGGTGTGTCTAGTCAATACTGCTCTACACTTTGTGAATGCTCTAGTGACAAGCCCATACTGCTTGAATAACATCATTAGTCCAGTCATTGTGCCTCTGCATGAACAACACAGGCCTAATTTCATCTTCATGGACCAGATCATTGAGGTCACATTATTAGGGAACGGCTGCTGGAGACTGGGGGACCTCAAGTAGAGTGGGATGAACAGCATGAGACGTTGTTGTCAAGCCGTAGTTTATGCTCAAGGCCACATGACAAGTTTTTGAGACATTGACATTTTTTGTGGGGGTAATCCCATCACTGGTGCTGGCTTTTGTTTCAATAAATTGCTTGACATGAGGAAATCACCATTGCATGCTTCTACTTAAATGCCCTACTTACGTGATATAATAGTAGCGTGAACTTTTTACATTTTCCATAAATTCTCCCAGAAAGTCTATATATTACTTAAATGTTCATAGCACAAAGTAAATAACATTTGAGCAGTCTCTTAATAAAAGCTGCAAATTAGGATACTAAATCCACCCCTCATGCCTCATTGCACATGCTTTTTTGTTGCATCAGTAACTCACACACAAGTCCTAAAAAATGGTTTCCCCAAGAAGCTGCCATTATACGTGAATGCTATTTTATTGAATGAATACTATGATAACAGATAATGGATACACTAGCATCCTAGGTCCAGGGTAAAATTTAACATTGTCTAGTTTTGTTACCTTCAACCCCCTCTTGAAATGTAATTCGCGTCAATCATTAATAGGAAATTCCAGTTGCCCACGTCATGCTGCCTCTGGCATTAGCGGTGGGCGTATTAACAAGCTACCTTTGCAAACAAATACTTTGAAGAGATAATAATTTCCTGTTTCCCATGGCTGACATTGTCTAACGATCTGGATATCACAGGAATCTAAAGTGATTGATTTTATTCTTATAAATCATGTTGTTGTTTAATATGTGATTGGTTTCGGAAGTGGTGGAGGGGGGCAAAGAAGTCCTGTAATGGCCTACTGTACTTTTTGTTCTTAATTATATAATAACTCCTGGGCTGTTATATAACACTTCATTGTACATAAAAATATCCTGAGCTATATGATTGCAGCATCTGATATAAATAACAGAGTGCCAAATTTACCTGATCCATTTTCTTGCGACGGGCCGGCCACCATTTGCTTGAAGATTTGGCACGAAATCTCGCGCACCCGTGATGACATCATCATGCTGGCCGACGAGGTGCCGTCATACATCACCACACACAGGATTTCATGCCAGATCTTCAAGCAAGATGGCGGAGGCCGGTCCGTCGTGATCAAATGCATCAGGTAAGTATGATTTTTAGTTTTTTTTACACTATTTCAGGTTAAATCGATTCACTACCACGAAGTATGAGGAAATTCGGCTTTGCAGTGAATCAAATTTATCCTGAAATTCGGATCCTTCTATTCCCTCCACTAATCAAAATCTTTGAAAAAATAAAAATTTTCTTTGCATCGCCATTTTCTGACAGCCATAACCTTTATAGATTCTCATCTACAGAGCCGTATGAAGGCTTGTGTTTGCAGGGTCAACTGCAGTTTTTATTGGTACCATTTTTGGGGCACAAACAACTTTTTGATTGCTTTTAGTCCATTTTCTTTTGGGGGGGGGACAAGTGACCAAAACATGGTGAATCATTTGTTTTTATTTTTTCCCTTTATAGTATACACAACATAATGTTTTAGATGTGGCGATACCTGCGCCTCTTCAGCGGATCCCCCACCAGCTAGAGGGCTTTATAAAGACTGGCGTCTGAAACTCTGGTCTTAATAAATGTGCCCCTTAATTCCCAACTACCTATAGGACACACTTTAGCGAGATATACTATATTTTCCACTTACACTTCGTTGAGGGGAAAATGGCAGTGCGTCTTATAAAGCGAATACTAGGGATTTCTTTTATTATTAAAGTACTCACTACACTCACTACACAGGAGAAAAAGGGAGAGGTGACTGTAGCCCTGTAGTCACCGCTCCCTGGTCTTTCTCTGGCTGCCTCGCATAGGACATTGCGTGCACTATGACCTGGCGCTGTATGCAGTCAGGTCACAGTGTAGCGCGGCCCCCAGGGAAGACAAGGGAATGGTAAGTGTAGGAGAGACTGCCAGATCTGCAGAGTGGCAACTAGACAGGAGGTATAAGTTAATTTATCTATTTTATTTCTGATGGGGGTCTGATCTGAGATCTGACATGGAGGTCTGATCTGAGGTCTGACATGGGGGTCTGATCTGAGGTCTGATGTGAGACTCTGATCTGAAGTCTGATGAAAAATATCTTTCTAATCAGAGTCTGGTCTGAGATCTGACATGGGGGTCTGATCTATGGAGGTCTGATCTAAGGTCTGACATGGGAGTCTGATCTGAGGTCTGACATGGGGGTCTAATCTGAGGTCCGACATAAGGGTCAAATCTGAAATGCAGCTCATCTGAGGTCTGATGTGGAGGTATGATCTGATATGGAGGTCTGATGTGAGGTCTGACATGGGGTCTGATCGAAGGTCTGACATGGTGGGGGGTCTGATCTGAGGTCTGATGTGGAGGTATGATCTGATATGGAGGTCTGATGTGAGGTCTGACATGGTGGGGGGTCTGATCTGAGGTCTGATTTGAAGTCTGATGAAAAATATATTTTTCTTATTTTCCTCCTCTAAAGCCTAGGCGGGTCTTAACATCAGGGCCTCTTATAAAGCAAAAAAATATGATATATATATATATATATATATATATATGTATTCTTTTAATTTTATTCTTTTATTCACCCCAATTGGTGTTAAGACTCTTCAGTAAAGGAATATTTACCAAGGCAAATACAATAATATTCTACTGATAGCTATAGAGTGTGTTACAGAAAACAAACAATTCAAAAACTCATTTACTAGATGTGCTGTTTTTATTAAAATATACTTTTATTCAGCCTCCGTCAAGCAACTAGCTCTTGACAAGATGCTGTGAGAGTGATTTTTTTATTGCTTTATATTATTGCACTGTATTGAAAATATTTTGCTACAACAGGACCAATTGCATTGTCAACTGTCCACCCACTCCCCATTTCTCTAGCGAAGTTTGAAAATGCAAGAATGGGCAGCGTACCTCATATAATAAATAACACCAGAGGCGAATCCTCCAGCTGATCCAGCAGTGCTTACTTTGACAATCAGGATTTGCATTGCTTTATGTTATTATTACCTTGTTATATGGAAATCTGCCTTCTTATTGAGCAGGGTTGTTATTATTACTGTTCTTTGCAATAATACTTTGTCATTATGTACATGTATATCAATTCCTTATCATTTACAGGATCTCTATTGGTTGTAATTGAATGGAAAGAGATTTATCAAAACTGCTGCAAAAGAAAAGTGGAGCAATTGCCCTAGGAACCAATCATACCCCAGATCTTATTTTTCACTGGCCCTTTTGAAAATTAAACATCATATACATTTATGTTGCATTACATTTAATACAGTTTTGATTAATCTGCCCATTCCTGTTTATGCTTAGAAACTGAAAACTGGTTCTGATCATTTCTTAATTAGAGCTGATGTTGTGTTACAATGTATCAAACTGTGAGCTAAGCACCTGGATTCTGGGCTAAAAACTAAGGGCTGGGGGGGTATCAAACTCATAGTAACCAATCAGATTCCACCTTTCATTTTTCACAGCTCCTTTGGAAAATGAAAGTTGGAATCTGATTAGTCGCTATGGGCAACTAAGCCGGTTCCACCTTACACCAGTTTGATAAATCTCCTCCTAACCACCTACACTAACACATTAGGAGAAACTTTCTGAATCCAGTATAATGGCCTTCTATACTGCCGATGTACAGGTGACCTATGGCCCCACCAGCACTTCTTAGTTTACTAATTCAGAATATCGTGTTTTCTAGGCTGGGCTTGATTGTGATGTTGTAACAAATGTTCCTGTGTGTATTTATAGGCTGAGTTGATAGCATATGTGTATCTAGGCTGTGCTTGATTGTGATGTTGTCACAGGTGTTCCTGTGTGTATTTATAGGCTGAGCTCTATTCTGATGTCATAATTAAGTGTTTGGTTATTTTTGGGTTGCATACTGTTGTGATTCTGTCACAGCGCTATTTGTACTTATGTATAAGCTGTGCTATATAGACATGACAGCTGCCACAGCCACCTGACATTGAATAAACATCTCTTATGAGATGAACTAGGGGTTATCACTATGGCGAGTCTGCCTGGTCAACCCTACTAAATTCACACTACCATCAGAGACTCCATTTGGAGCCTTGGTCACAGGGGCGTAGCTAATGGCTCATGGGCCCTGGTACAAGAGTTCAGGCTGGGCCCCCCTTCCCTCAGTGCTTTGTGGTCAGGGGCAGGGAAGCACATTGCCTTCGTGCTGCCTGAGGAAATAATTGAAATGCCCCCCATGCCAAATTCTTGAACTAACCCTTCCCTCCAGTCAGAGGTGTAACTTGACCAGCATGCACTTTCTATAATACTGATGTCTTCTTATGTGGCACAAGGGTCTTTGGGCCCCCTCACGCTCCTGGGCCCGGTAGCGACTGCTACCTCTGCACCCCCTATAGCTACGCCCCTGCTTGGTCAGTATTTCTATCATATTTCAAAGGGAGAATAGCACAACCTATAGTACATTTCTCCCTGTCAAAACAACAGAAACCCAATGGACCACCTTATAAGTCAACTTGGTCCTTTGGGCGCCATTAGTATTCATTGTGTAATGTAGCCATGACTGTGTCTTGGTTTCTGTTTACAATAGCAATCATGATGGTAGCATGAAAATAGCCATACTCATTGTCTCCATGTTTTAATTTATCCAGGGGCGTAACTATAGGGGAAGCAGCTGCTCTGGGCCCACCCAGGAGGAGGACTAAAAGATTTTATTGTCAGGGCCCCTCAACAGTATTATACAGTATTATACAATGACATTATATGCAGTTATACTGTAGGAAACGGATGGAGCGGCTGCCGGGCCTTGTCCGAGAAAGCGATCTTGACTAGCCACAGGGGTGGGTGTTGCACGGGAGTCAGGGTGGGGGAAGTTGCTGGGTGGCCATTCATAAATTGCTGTGGGGATCAGTCATTTCTAATTAAGCCACTGCAGGTATCCAAGATCAGAGAATGGGATTACCTTTGTACATGTAGGTATGGTGGGGCTCACAAATGGTATGTCTCCTGTGATCCACTGTTTGTGCCACTGAAAAACATTAACCTCAACTGCGTACTTTAAATGTAATCCAATGGATATAAAAGTTGGAAAACCCAGAGTCTAAGATATGGAGTATATACACTGCATTTGGAAAGTGTTCAGATCCTTTCATTTTTTTCACATTTTTTTATGTTTAGGTGCAGCCTCCACCATACTCCATAATGAGAAAGCGGTAACAGAATGTTAGAAATCTTTGCTAATTTATTGAAAAGGAAAACTAAAATCTTGCATTGACATAACTTATGTCACATAAGTATTCAGACCCCTTACTCAGAACTTAGTTGAGACACCTTTGGCAGTGATTACAGCCTCCAGTCTTCTTAAGTATGATACCATAAGGTTTTCACACCTGGACTTGGGGATTTTTTGCAATTCTTCTCTGCAGATCCTCTCAAGCTCTGTCAGGTTAGATAGGGACCATCAGTGGATAGCCATTTTCAGGTCTCTCCAGTGATGTTTGATTGGGTTCAAGTCAGGGCTCTGGCTGGACAATTCAAGGACATTCACAGAGTTGTCCCTAAGCCATTCTTGTGTCATCTTGGCTGTGTGCTTAGGGTCATTGTCTTGTTGGAAAGTGAACCTTCGGCCCAGTCCAAGGTCCAGAGCACTCTGGATCAAGTTTTCATTAAGAATATCTCCGTCCATTCAGCTTTCCCCCAATCCAGACCAGTCTCCCTGTCCCAGGGGCTGAAAAACACCCCCACAGCCTCATGCTGCCACCACCTTGCTTCTGTTGGGGTGACATTGGGCAGGTGATCAACAGTGCCTAGTTTCCTCCAGACATGATGTAGAATTGAGGCTAAAAAGGTCAGTCTTGGTTTCGTCAGAACAAAGAATCTTGTTTCTCACAGTCTGAAAGTCCTTTAGGTGCTTTTTTCTAGGAAGAGTCCTGGTTGTTCCAAACGTTTGCCATTTAAGAATTATGGAGGCCGCTTTGTTCTTGGGAACTTTCCCAAGAATTTTTTCCTCTTTTCCAGATCTGTGCCTCCACACAATCCTGTCTCTGATCTCTACATGCAGTTCTTTCCTTCTCATGGCCTGGTTTTTGTTCTGATATGCATTTTCAGCTGTGAAACCTTATATATAGACAGGGATGCATCTTTCTAAATCATGTTCAATCAACTGAATTTACCACAGGTGACTCAAACCAAGGTGCAGTAACATCTCAAAGATGATCATGAGAAATGAGAGGCCCCCGGAGCTAAATTTCAAATGTCATAGCAAAGGGTTTGAATGCTTCTGTCCATAGGTTCATGCAAAATTTTAGCTTCTTCTTTTTAATAAGTTCGTAAAAAAATCTAAAATTCCGTTTTCTCTTTCTCATTATGGGTAATTGAGTACAGAATTTTTTTTATGTTATTTTTTTTTTCAAATATATTTTATTTCATTTTGTAAATATAAAACAAACACAAACAGTGTTCATATTCAAAACTTTTGACAGATTTCAGTCCATCTTTTGTTGCATACATTTGAATAGAACACACGCAATCATACAACTAAATTGCATTTTCCTTCCAGAGCATGTCACATACATTTAGTATAATCAAAATAAATTGAAAATGACATAGACCAACAAAACACTGTCCCCCCTGACCCTAATACGCTCGGACTCTCATACCTGCGTGCCTACTGTGCTCTCCATGGCCAAACACACTCCCGCCATGGCAAGATGCTCAGTTACCATCCCTTCACACCCTCCCAAAGTCTCCTTGAGCTCTTCCGTCAAATACCACTGGGTCAGCCTGAATGGCTCTACTACCTGACTCCTCTCCTCACTTCCACAGTGCTGCAGTATGAAAGATCTCCATTTCTTGACAAACTTTTTTGTTTGCTTTTCCTTATCCTTCATAACTAATAACCTTTCTGTCCACAACACCTTCTTCAAACTATCAATAACTTGAACGATAGTCAGTATGTGCTGAGATAGCCACTCCGCTAAGATCCACTTCTTTGCTGCCAGTATGCGCTATTGATGGTAAGTGTGCGCTTCCCTCCCCAGATTTGAACTCCCTTCCCTCCTCCCAAATGAAACAAGACCATCCCGCAGTTAAGCTTGTCCCTAATTTTTTTTTTTATGTTATTTTAGCACAAGGCCGCAACATAGCTACATTTGGAAAAAGGGAAAAATCTGGGCTTTTCCATTGTATATACTGTATAATGTATATACTTTATATTCAGATCAAAACTATTCACCATAAAGACAGCATATATGAAATATAAACTGTCTACTAACGATGTATATAAAGAATTTTCTGCATGAACCAAAGTTAGGAAATACTGGAATAAAATGAGTCTTTGGTTCACTTCTCTTGTAGCTGATAAATTCGTAATGAAACTAGAGAATTTCATTTTCTCTCATATCCTGATCCCAGGGACCTTACTGTCAACATTTTGCTATTAGCCAAACATTGATTCTGAGTCATTGGCTGCAAACAAGTGTTCTAGCACTTCTGCTTTTGAAAGACAAATCACCAATAAAATTATAATTGAGAGAGTTAATTATGTACAGCGAGAGAGAAAGGATGAATGAAAGGAAGAGAGCTGTGTACCTTACAAAAATAATTGCGTGGTAATCAAGGACTGCCAAAAAATGTTAAACATATATATAGTTATTAATGTTGAGCGAACTGAAGTATCCAAAATGGACCTCGATCGGAATTTCAGGAAAAATTTGATTTGTCTAGAAGCCAAATTTTCTTGTGCTTCGTGATAACGAATCAATTTTTCCTAAAATGGTGGCTGGAAAAAAAAATACTCACCTCATCCACCTGCTCGTGGAGAGGCCGTCCACTCCTGTCTTGATTGAAGAAACCCCACCAAAGGACCTGCGGCAAGCGTGATGACATCACCACGTAATTACGTTGGGAGCGGACAGCAAGTGGATGAGGCGAGTATTATTTTTTTTGAACCCCTGATTAACGCCTAAAAGGCTGAATGTGAGTCACAGATGCCGCGATCAGCCTTGAATGTGGCATCTGACGGGGGCGTAGCCAGGGGTGCACCACCAACGAGGCCAGGTGAGGTGATCGCCTCAGGCAGCAGCAGGTAGGGGCAAGAGGGGAGGGCAGCCAAAGGGCCTAATTGTCATTCGGGGGGGGGCACTGTTTCAGTTTTTGACTCAGGCAGCAGTGAGGATAGGTGCACCCCTGGGCGCGACACAATCGCCATTCCCCATCATTGCGCTCTCTCCATACAATGGAAAGTAATGACTGACAAAGTAATTAGTAATTAATCTAATTTATTGTCGAAGTTTGGAGAAGCAGACGAATCGAGTTTTTCAAAACTTCGGTCACCTCTAATGATTATATATACTTATTTGAGGATGGCCCAGTACTATGACCCACTGTGACAAATAAGCAAAAATGAGGTGACGTATGGAGATCAGAAGCTAAAGAATTCCCTTTTCTTATTGAAAATCAATGGTGTACACAGGGGAGAAATTATAATTATAGCAAGCTTTGCCTTCCTTTTGGTGCTGGGTTTTGATTCTCAAGAATTAAAGGGGATTTCCAGGTCCCACAAACCCGTTTTAATTACACATAACTCACCTTTAGGATAACACTTGTAATATACTTAACATTCCAAAGTTGGGTGGATAGGCTGCTTAAGAACTCGATCACGTGACGTCCTTTTTCTGAAAATCCAGCTTTCACTAATGTTACGCCCTTTACAAGGCTTCTGGCCTTGACTATAGATGGAATGCCACTTCCACAACAATTTAATTGCCTGGTGCATGTGCAGATGAGGTGGATTCAGGAGGTAGTACATGTGCCAAGAGAGGAGTACTTCTGGCCCAGTTTTCAGAGGAAGTTCCTAGCCCCTTGTTTGCAAGAAATGCAGTTCTTCTTTCCAAGGGCTCCATAACACCCATCATTCCTTCAGGAAATATTTTATCTTGAAAATAGAACTCCCTCCCCTTTAAAAAAAAATGTGTTATTTTCTGGGTCAGTATGATTATGGAAATGCCAAATATGTTTGATTTTGTACTACCTTTGTACAATAATAGCACATTTGATGGAAAAAAATCAAAATAGTGATTTTGTATGAGTGTGGTGCAAGTGTTTGGCACAACTTATTTTCCACGATCCAGATGCTGGTAAACACCTGGTATCATAGAATCAATAAACAGTCTAACTAGCCGCAGAAGGGGTGATTAGATGGGCACGTTCTCATCTTTTCACTCTTTTCTAGAACAGAACCCCCCCATCCATCATATGTTGTAATAAAATAGTAAGAATGACCTGTCATTAGGAGGAACTAACATGCAAAGGAGTTCATATTACTCCTCCTCCTGGGGTCATTTACAGTAGTTGCACAGGTAGAGGAGGATCTAAATCTCTTTCCTTTCATTGCAAACTGTGAGCACATTCCCAATTGCCCTTCTTCCTCCTCCATGTTGGCTGAGAACAGAGGCATATGAAGAAACGGCCTGCAGATCTCATTCCCAAATCCTGGACTTTCTCAAGGCTCTATCTCTGGCTTCATGGTGGCTAGCACTGCAATCCAAGACTAGTTTTAAAGTTGAACTTTAAAACAAGACCTGGCTCATATATACAGCTGCTATATAGCCTGAGATAGAGCAGGTTAAAGCAGCCTCCCTTCAGTTGACTATGGTCTCAGCTACTAAAGGGAAAATCACTGCCTGACCAGACCCCTTGATATGGCAGACCCATAGCAGCTGCTATGGCTGCTATAGCGGTAGTTCCGGCGCTGTATTTCAGTAATTTTTAAAAAAGGGGCATTTGAAGTGAATTGTACATCTTGTGAAGAGAGCCCTTTGATTAGCTCATAATACTGTAACTTCATGTTTTCTGCAGAGTAATGGATGTTGGATTTTACAGTTCTGTACTATACATATATAGATACTCTTACTCTCTATTTCTACACTCAATAGTTGGGCTCCATATCTGTGACAAAGGGTCACTTTTCATTTAGGTTTTCCTATATCCACTGTTATTTTGAAAAAAGTTACAAATAAACAATTAAACAATGGAGGCCTTGGCTCAGGATCTCTGAGGAGGCGATGGCACTTCCAAAGATGTTGCCAAGGAAAGTCAGCACTTTTCTTATGATAATGATGATGTCTGGTAACCATAATCTCACACTCAGACGCTCATTATGTTCTCCTGGTTTTTATGTGATTGACGGTTCAACCTTAACATATTATCAGGCGTCCAAATATAAGTTGATACATGTTTTAAAAAAACAGGCACGTCTCTTAGCAAAAGTTGTAAGGTCTTCTCCAACTGCTTGCGAGGAATTTTGGAACACTTGAGATACATTTATTTATAAGACCACAGCTAATGTGAAACCCAGCCAAGTATGAGTTACGAAGAACTGTGGGAGCAAATTCACAGACTCGTCGAGCCAATTGGTTTCTTTTATCTTCCGTGAAAGTCTAGGTTTCTCTATTTGAAGGACCATTATCAGACACCCGCCACCGAATAATAAGGTCCTGATGCCCTTTCAGCACTTAAAGCGGTTTATAAGGAAAGTTCATTTGTTTCGAACAGCAAGTTTGAAAGTTTAAAAAGTGCTCTTTGTCTGACTATGAGTCACCTTTCAAATTTCCAGGCTATGAATCAGATGACCTGCCTCCGGCAACACAGCTATGTTTAGAAAACTTTAGGACAGCGGCTATGATAATGGACCCCTGTACACAGTTCTTTGATCAAGTATGCTCCATAACAAACAGTAGCATCCAGCTTTCCAATATGGAGTATTAGTGTGTTGTGAAACCCAGCCAGGCACAGCAGTCACAGGTGATTGTGATGACAGCATCACAGATATAAGCAGAAGACCAGCTGAGTTTACTGATGGCTGACGTACAGACTCGGCTGTGCCAACAAAACATTTTGGGGCCTCATGCCAGAATTAGAACAACAAGGAAATCTCCTGGGGACATGTTTGATCCGTTGTATTTATAATGAGCTGGCAGATGAGTGCACTTGTTATAATTGTGAAAAAATAATAATGCTCGGAATAAAATGCGGGAATAGTGATTATTTTTGACAACTAGTCTATTGAATGTCTTCGTAGGAGGGGGTTAAGAAGGCAGAAAGAGGAGGGTGAATACGGAAGATACGGTTCTTGCTTTGCAGACACAATGTAAAATCTAGTTATTTTTCATTTAGAATTTTTATTTTGCAGTTCTGGAGCATATCGAAAAACATATTAACCAGCTGAAGATTACTAAGGGAAAACCAGATCAAAAGCGCCTTATATAAAGGAGAGAAAATGAACTGTCGATTAATAGGGCAGGTTTACTGCTGAAAATGCACCAACATTCTGGAGCAATTTGCACCAAAAAACTGGCGTGCATTCTTTGTTTTTAGACGTTTTTATGCGCCCTTTACGCCTAACAAGGGGCTGTGGCTTAGGGGAAAAGGACATGTCTTTGTGGGAAATTGGTCATGGTTTACACTGCACCATCCAGCGCCAAAAATTGCAAAAAAATTTGCCACTTTTTTTTCTGCAGATTTATCATAAATTAGGCGCAGCATCCGGCAGTCCATGCACCTGAACCGAACAGGGGCTCGCAAAGATTTCTTCTTCTATACCAGAAAACTGGCGTCGAAAATGATAAATTTCAGGAAAAGTGGCGAGGCGTAAATGGCACTAGCGCAACATTTTTTTTGAACAAATGACAAACGTATAGTTGTGGAGTAATGTCATGATAAATCTGCCCCACTAAGTCAACCAAGGGGCTGGAACAAAGTAAGACCAGACAGTTTAAGGTTGTGCCAGATTTATCATCCAGCATCTACCACTGTAAATTTGGTGCAGTTTGGTGCAGTTATATTATTAGACACAGGTCCACATTTACTAATGTGAGTGCTCCAAAATTCCAGCAAAAATGACCCCAAAATGTGGCACAATTTGATGCATCTAGGTTTAAAGAAATTATCTGTGCCTACTCCAAGGGGCAAGGCTAAAAAAAGGGAGTGAGTTTTATAAATTTCCCCCTATGTGCAAAAACATGTGGTGGTTTTTTGGACTTGTAAAAATGGTATGAATTTCATGTGTTTTTGCGAGTGTTTTTGGGCGCCATTTTCTTTTAAATTCATACATACATTGTTACATATATTTTTTCATGTGTTTTCCTGTACTATAGAGAACACTGTCAGAAAATACATAAAAAGAAGCACACTTCTATTTGCTATTTGCATGCAGTATTTAGAAAAAGAAATGCCAGTTGCCGAAAGTAACACAACAAAAATGAAGAAAAATGCTACAAAAAACAAATCGGCCCACATTTATTGATGTTAGTGCATCTAGATTCTGCAGTAAATTGCTTAGTCTGACCAATGGTGGGGCTTTCCTAAAATGGGTGTGGCTTGTTGTAAAGGAGGCATGGCTTAATTTGCAAAACTTTGCAATAAAACTGCTCTACAATTCTGGTATAAAAGTCTGTCTTCAAGTAAGTCAATCAATAGTTGGTATAAAGTTAGAAAAAAATTGTCTATTCCTGCACCATATTTACCATCCATCCTGAGCCTGCCTAAGCTTGCGCCATCGATAGAATTAGTAAATCTGCCTCACTGCGTTCATAAAATGGAAAGAAGAAGGCTGTTATCAATTATGGGGCAATCATCTAGGGGCGTAGCTAAAGGCTCATGGGCCCTGGTGCAAGAGTTCAGCTTGGGCCCCCCTTCCGTCAGTGCTTTATGGCCAGGGGCCAGGAAACACATAGCCTTCGTGCTACCTGAGGCAAAAATTGAAATGGCACCCCCCCCCCGCCAAATTCTTGACCTAACCCCTTCCCTCCAGCCAGAGGTGTAACTTGACTAGCATGCACTTTCTATAATACCAGTGTCCTTTTATGTAGCACAAGGGTCTTTGGCCCCCCTGAAGCTCCTGGGCCCGGTAGCAAATACTACCTCTGCACTCACTATAGCTACGCCCCTGCATCCGATAGTACCCAGGACAGACAGCAGTATAATGCTAAACCCTGGAGCTAAATGAAATCCTTGAACCTAATGGCTCAAGTACAACAAAAACATTCTAAAGGGGAGGCTTAAAGACAGAACATGAAGGACAATGCTGGACAGTAGACAGAGGTAGTAGGCAGGACCAAACCTACATTGGGCAGTGCCCTATGCGGCACCTTCTGTTAGTGACTCTGTATACTTGTCATACATTATGCAGTGTGAGCTGCACAAGTGAAGCCACCCTCTCCATTCACCACTATAGGCATTTCAAAAATAACCAAGTGTTGGATCACATATTTCCGGCATATCGGTGAATTGAGAGGTCGCCATGCATGCATGGTGTGCTTTCCTTCATTTTGGGGAGCCTGTTTCCAGAGTTGGGACTCGCACCTACCTGACATTGGTGGCATACTGTATCTTAGCAATATGCCACCTGTGACTGAAATGGCTATATCCTTTGAACAAAACAGTGTACTCCACGGCCAACTCAAGGCATTTTCTGTGCCTCTATAGAGTGAGTTGTGGTGCTCAGTGCAAGAGCATTGGAGACTTGGTGACTGAAGGTACAAATTCCAGTGCTGACACAAGATGCCACCTATTTAAAAAAAATCTTAGTCGGGCAAAATAAAGCAGTGTTTGGCAACATCTGCCTAAATCTGTCCACTCCAACTAAAGGGGGGTAGAAAGGAGAGATATGATTGCAGACAGTCAGTGGTGGACACATGTCGCATTCAAGAGGACCTAATGAAGTCAACCCAAGTGGCTACCATTTCCAAATGGAAATAGATGACCTAGTATAATCTTCCCAAAGATTACTTTCATTCTTAATTATCCTTAGTACATGTTCTTGCAGCAGCCCAGGAGGAGCAGATGGAGGTTGGGAGTGGTAGTGGATCTGATGGTTGTAGTTGTACTCACAAATCACAGTGGAGAGTCAACCCACTGGCACTCCCTAGGGCCATGCAGTTACAAGAGGGAACACACTTTCTTCCCTCAAGCCATACCCTGGAATTGGGGCTCCTGCCTGGTGATAGTTGAGGTGCCTTGGTGTTAGCTGTTGGTCTGGGTGCAAGGCAGGAGAGCAGATGGAGTGGCCAGCGAATGATGAAGTCAGTAACCAGGTCAGATGGTGCAAATAATAAGTCTCTCTTTGCCAAAGTGCAGAATAGGAGTAGTAGTACACCTGACAGTAACAAGGCACAGTTCCAAGTAGATCACGGTACAATTCCTCCCCAAAAGCAATTTATGGACAGCAGCAATGATAGAAGTTGTAGTACTCCTTCTCTCTGCCTCTCTCTAAAGTCTCTCAACAGAATCATAGGTGGCAATTCCCAGGCTGAAGGTTTCTGATTTAAGATATGGTTGGCCAAACCATCTCAAAGTATGGAAGGGTGCATTAGCAATGTTCCCTCTGACAGCAGCAAGGTCTCTATCGACCATAAACATGTACAATATTGATAAGCTATAAATGGGACAGATGGGACATCCCCTTTAAGGGCAAGGGTGAGGGATCACAACAAATTAAAACAAATATTCAGACACTGGGGCCCCCAGCCAGTATATTGCCCTGAGAACACATTATACAAACATGATTTCCATCATACGTGACTCTGTAATGCATATGGGTAAAGACATGTAATTATATAACTTGCATTTCATATTGTCTCTTGATGAACTGTATCCGCCTTGTTTGCTCAGAGACCTGAAAGTCTTCCATTCACATCTGTTCAGTCACAGTTACCATTTCTTTGTCTCCAAACAGCTGTTGCTAGGACAATTGACCATAGTGTGGAGCCTGGTTTATGTGTCTCTGTTGGTAGTCGTTAACCTGAAAAGCTGTGAGTTACTCCATCAGAAGACTATGATTGGTGCAATCCCTAATGTAAAAGAGACCACAGTGAATTCAGATCTCAAACAGATGTTCTACTTACTTGGCCATTAAAGTTTTCACATATACTTCCATCAAATAAATCCTTACAGATTTTCTAAAACCTGTTGCTTTTATGTCTTTCATAGAAGCTTGGTTAATGTGTGTTGGGCTACAGAACCACCATGAAGCCAATGGCAAGACGCTAGTGCAGTGATATCTGTAAAGTTTTGTACTTGGGGCTTATAGGTCTAAAACTAAATCAGTCTGCAGCATGGTAGACAAAATGGATTTACTCTTCACACAAATTTCCAACTTTTTTGGGGGGTATTTCCGATTTTTTGATGCATAGCTACCCAGTTGATGGTGCAGCAGCTATGCTTATGCAAGGGTTGTTGTAATTGATAGTTGCACTCCCACTGCAGTGGTTGAGACTGGAGAAACCTCCAATCCCAGCTATTCCACCATTCCATTCTTCAGAGGTGGACATACCATAGGTGTGGAACTGAGCAACAGCTCAGGGGCCCAGTAAGAAAAGGGGTCCACTGGTCCACATTTTTGGCCATTAGGGAACCCCAGTATTGTGATTATATATATATATATATATATATATATATATATATATATATATATATATATACGGTATATATATATATAATGTGTGTGTAACCAAACATTTGTTGTTTTTTATGCATTCCACCATGCGTAATAAAATCACACGCTACTTGACATATAACTTAACATGGTATTAAGAAAATCCCACACAAAGATACTTACAGCCCATCCCACACAAAGATACTTACAGTTACATAATTGTAAAAATTAAAAAGCTATAGCTGTCAGAAGGACTAAAGGCAAAAACGATTCCTATGGAAGTAAAGCAAGTTGGGATCTATCAGCTTCTTATAAATAATGTGTAATACAATTAATAACACATTTTTAAAAATTCAGTGACATCACGGAAGTTACTAGGTACAGGATAAAGGTGGTGGATATGGAGATACTATACATAAAAAAACGCTTCTCAGCTGTAATGGTTGATTGAGGGAGAAGAAAAAGTTATTATAATGGACAGTAGGTGTGGACTCACTGTGCTAACTCACCAGTAGACTTTAGACCAGTGGTGGCGAACCTATGGCACTGGTGCCAGAGGCGGCACTCGGAGCCCTCTCTGTGGGCAGCCACACCCTGGAAAATGTCTGTGGTGTACCAATATGTCTTAGACTTCCCCTGCCATTCATCAGCACAGGGTGCACTATGAACAGCACAGACAGCACATTGAATGTAAGCAGAATATTATAGCTAAATTATACATGGAAGATATACTATATTGGTATTCAGGTTAAAATGCTGTGTTGGCACTATGAGATAAATAAGTGGATTTTGTGTTACAGTTTGGGCACTCGGTCTATAAAAGGTTAGCCATCACTGCTTTAGACCAAACCTAAGGGGGTTGTCCTGGTGCTTCCCTGGTATTCACTCTTTTACAAGGATCTGGACTTCGCTGCAGGTACCCAACCAGGCTGCTGCCTCTTAGAGTAGTCCTGGTGTAGTTGGCAGCTGACCCACAGAGGTTAGAGACACTAAAGTGAAGCACCAAGGGATCAGGCAAAAGGAGTATTCTCAATAAATTCCAAAGTCAGGGTAGGCTGAGTACATGAGAAACCAGATAGCAATTCCAAGGTTGGGGTGGGCAGCAAGGAGCAGAATCAGTAGTCAGGCTAGTTATGTTACATGAGTAGTCAGACAAGAGATCACACCTTCGCTAGTTGCTAGACACTAGAAAAACCAAAGCTCAGGCAAGGAGGTGGAACCACAGCTCGGCTAAATAGGAAGGTTGATTAACACTGTACTCAGTAGCTGGAGGAAAGGATTGACTTCAGCAGTGTTGTAAGTTCACTGAGCACTAGTCCCAATACACATAGGGTGAGTGGAGATTAGAGATGAGCGAATCTATTCGCCGATTCGTTGATTCATATCGAATCTTGGAAATTTTTAGCTGCAAAGCGAATTCGAATATTAGGTGATTCGCTTCGGCTTTGTACGCATTCGCTACGTAGTTTGTCCTATAAATTATACGCTATTGCTACGTATAAGTTACTCTATACGCTGTTGCGTACGAATTCAATTCATTAGCGAACTTTTACTGTTCGTTTATTGTGCGCAAAAGCCCGGGAAGAAAACGGTCACCTGACCTAGTGGGCAGGGCTTGCTCTGATTGGCTCAGGCTCGGTAAGCCAGTGACGCATCACTTCTGCTGCGACTGCTGAGATGAGCAGAAGCACTAAGTGTGAAGTTCTGAGACCTGTTTTGTGAAAATTGGGGTGTAATTGC
Organism: Rhinella marina; assembly: GCA_900303285.1. Taxonomy (NCBI): domain Eukaryota; kingdom Metazoa; phylum Chordata; class Amphibia; order Anura; family Bufonidae; genus Rhinella; species Rhinella marina. The sequence goes on along the minus strand of ONZH01006286.1, from coordinate 317,421 downwards.
TCTGGGAATCCATATCACACATATCAGGGATACTGCAGGGCAAGTTCAGGGCCAGTTTAGGGCTAGTAATTAATCAGGCAGGGAGAGAGAGACAAGGAGAGATAGGGAGAGACAGGGAGATACAGGGACAAAGACCAGCTGCAGGGCCACAGAGTGAATTGAAAAATGTCTGGAATGGATAAGCAAAAGAGTCCAGTTCCAGCCAGACCTCAAGCTCTAAAAAAAAAGGAGAAGGTGGCACAGGGCAGAAGTGCCAAAGGACCTGTAGCCGGAGCATCTACTAGTAGTATTCGCAATACTTGGCCCTTGTTCCACCAGGCTAACCCACCAAGGCGCAAAATTGTAGTGGAGGAGAAAGTGGATGAGTTAGTGGAATGGATGGCACACTCATCTCAGTCTCAGCCGGATGATCTGCTGTCATCTGCTGATACAGTATCCATATGAAGCCAGGGGTCAGACTCAGTGCGTTCCTCCTGCTCCACCATTCCTCTCCAGCAAAGACCGTCATTTTCGTACGCAATTTGTACGCTAATGCGTACGTGTTCAAAGAGGTTGCGTACCTTTTTTACCTGAACGTTTGTTATTAGTGCACGAATGTTCGCTAAAAGCCATATAATTACGTATATTTTGTACGCAAATTCAACAAATCTATTCGTCGACTATACGAATCTTAGGAAATGTTCGGCAAATGTTCGGCAAATAAAATTTTGCATGATTCGCTCATCTCTAGTGGAGAGATGCCCATGCCAGTTATCATAAAGAAATCAACAGATTTCAGTTTTTAAGCACAAGTAACAATGTAAGAATAAATTTGACAATCCAAATTGTAGCCAGAGATAAAACCTCTCTTTCAGGGGATTGGAACAGCCTGGTGCAAGTGGGGCATGCTGAGCAATAGTGGGGGTGTTTCCTTCTTTCTAATTCACTAGCAGGAAATATTTTTTTTATCATTATCTGATATTGTGGAGCCGCAGGCAGGTCATGGTCACTATGTCTACAAGCCTGCTATCACAAATTATGCTTCCTACTCTTCTCGTCTCCCCTTATCTATCTCACACTGCAGAGAGATACAGAAAATCTGTGCCAATGCTGCAGTAACATCATGACTTTGTTAACTACCCATCTACAAACACAGCTTGCTATTTCCTGCTTGAGTAAGACATTCAAGGTATTCTATCTATCTATCTATCTATCTATCTACGAGTATCTACCTGTCTGTCTTCACTCTAGTACTTTGGTATAGCTCTCTTTATCCTAGCAGGCAGGAAGTAAAGGGCACCAGTAATTCTCCTCTTCAGTTATTCTGCCCATATTGAAATGAATAATGCAGCCTGTAAGTGAATGATGCCCATAAATAAAATATAGCATTCATTCTTTAATTTCAGATTTAAAAAAAGAACTTGAATGTAGACACTGAGGTAAATAAGTAGTTTTTACAAAGATCACTCAGGGTGCGGATTGACCCTGCCTAGGCCATGTAAATAATATAGGAAAGGTAATTCTATACTGTATATGAACCCAGTAAATGTGTATTTCCTGTGACGAGTCTTAATGTTATTGATATATTAGAGGCTAGGAGTCAGGCCAATCACTCTGAAGCGTACCTGTCCTCCCACACAATCTCTGCACGCGGAAAGTATTTAATACCAAATGAAAAAAAAATCACAGAGAATTGAGAATGCACACATTAAATCACAGCGGCCGGGATGTAAGCGACATTACTTATTACAACGCAAAGCAGACGTTGCATTTACTATAACATGTTCAATTTCTGGATAAATAGAAATATCACCATAATACCACATGCTTAAAGGGAATCTGTCACCATGATCTCGGACTATAGTAATGCATGAGTAGTACGGCAGATAAGGAGCCCAGATCTCCTTTTCCCACAGCCTCTGTTCCCCTGCTGTCAATGCTCAAAGCTGTGCTGAAAGACATTGTCAGGACTGCTGTGCATGAGCACAGGAGTCCTCTGCATGTTGGCACAGCACAGCAGTCCTGACTTGGTGTTTCACTACAGCTTTGAGTGCCGACAGCAGAGGAACAGGGAGCAGTAAGAAAATTTAAAATAGAGATCAGGGCTCCTTTTCTGCAGTAGTAGCCATGTATTACTGAAAATAATAGTCCAAGATCATACTGACCTTTTAACCCCTTTCTAGCCAGGATAGTATACAAATGTGTAAAGAAGGTCCATGTAATACAAGTTATTAGAACAAATAGTCTGTATAAAGCCCTCCCCAAACTTGACCTTCTGTAGGACCAGCCCAACCACAAATTCCACTCTGCACCTTCCTCTCTCCTTCCTTACCTTCCTCTCTCCTTTTCATCTACTGTACTTTTTAAACTCTCACCTCCAGGACGTTTCCCTTGTCTAACCTCTAGAATTCCCACAAGTCTTTAACGAGCATCTGTTAGCAGATTTGTACCCATGACACTGGCTGACCTGTTACATGTGCACTTGGCAGCTGAAGACATCTGTGTTGGTCCCATGTTCATATGTGTCTACATTGCTGAGAAAAATGATATTTTAATATATGCAAATGAGCCTCTAGGAGCAACGAGGGTGTTGCCACTGCACCTAGAGGATCTGCTTTCTCTGCAACTGGTGCTCTTCCTGCTCTTTGATGGACAGGGCCAGGGATAATGATGTTTTTACTGTCTGGCCCTGTCCATCAAAGTGCAGAGGACGCAGCAGTTGCAGAGAGCAGAGCCTCTAGGTGTAACGGAAACACCCCAGTTAACTAGGTAATCATTGGGGCCGCCTGCTGGGAACCCCAGCGATCATGAGAACAGAAGTCCCGTTCGCCCATTCTGATGGAGCGGCAGGTAGAGAATAAATGGAGAGGCAGTACGCATACTAGCCTGCTGCTACATTACAATGGGCGAACAGGACTTCTGTTCTCATGATTGCTGGGGTTCCAAGTAGTCGAGCCCCAATGATTACCTAGTTAACTAGTGAGGGGACTTATTTTTAGTTATATATTAGACAGTTTATTATTTCTGGGGGTTATCAATTGAGGGGACCTTCAGTAAATAACCTAGCATAAGCAGGGGCAGACTGGCCATAGACATAGACCCCACAGAGAAAATTCCTCGTGGGCCGATGCTCAGTGGACCACCCAAGCCAACACCCCTCCCCCACCCCTCCACTGCCGGCTGAGTACATAGCCATCTAACACCATCCTGAGAAGTTGTGATGGAGCAGTATATTTTGCTGCACTGTGGTACTTAGTTCTGCTGGGGCAGTATATGGTGCTGCACTGTGGTATTTGGTTCTGATGAGGCAGTATATTGTGCTGCACTGTGGTATTTGGTTCTGCTGAGGTGGTATATTGTGCTGCTCTGTAGTATTTGGTTCTGCTGGGGCAGTATATTGTGCTGTACTGTGGTATTTGGTTCTGCTGGGACAGTACATTGTGCTGCACTGTGGTATTTGGTTCTGCTGGGGCAGTATATTGTGCTGCACTGTGGTACTTGGTTCTGCTGGGGCAGTATATTGTGCTGCACTGAGGTATTTGGTTCTGCTGAGGAGGTATATTGTGCTGCTCTGTAGTATTTGGTTCTGCTGGGGCAGTATATTGTGCTGCCCTGTGGTATTTGGTTCTGCTGGGGCAGTATATTGTGCTGTACTGTGGTATTTGGTTCTGCTGGGACAGTACATTGTGCTGCACTGTGGTATTTGGTTCTGCTGGGGCTGTATATTGTGCTGCACTGTGGTATTTGGTTCTGCTGGGGCAGTATATTGTGCTGCACTGTGGTATTTGGTTCTGCTGGGGCAGTATATTGTGCTGCACTGTGGTATTTGGTTCTGCTGGGGCAGTATATTGTGATGCACTGTGGTACTTGGTTCTGATGGGGCTGTATATTGTGCTGTACTGTGGTATTTGGTTCTGCTGAGGCAGTATATTGTGATGCACTGTGGTATTTGGTTCTGCTGGGGCAGTATATTGTGATGCACTGTGGTATTTGGTTCTGCTGGGGCAGTATATTGTGTCGCACTGTGATATTTGGTTCTGCTGGGGCAGTATTATGTGCTGCACTGTGGTATTTGGTTCAGCTGGGGCAGTATATTGTGTCGCACTGTGATATTTGGTTCAGCTGGGGCAGTATATTGTGCCACACTGGGCTATCTGGTTCTGCTGGGGAGATATTTTGTACTGAACTTTGGTGCAGAACCAAATAGCAATGTGTAACATGCTATACTGCCCCTATAAGGTATTGCTGACCTCACCTACTTGATATGATCCTTCAAGATCAACCACCTTCTGTCAATTTGAGCCAACCCACAACATGGGGCCCCATTTAAGTTTGTTTTCCAGGGCCACTTTAAATCCCCAGTCTGCCCTGAGCATAAGTAGCATGTCCAGTACATACGTGTATTGAATTGACACCAAATTATTTGTTTTACGGCATATCTATTTTTGAGACGTGTCATTAGATTACTGTTAAGCATTTGTAGCTCCCCCGTTTCTTATGATGATAATGTGCAGATATAGGACTTCTTTCAGACAGGTCTTTAGTATTATCTCAGTTCATTCCTTAGAACCCTTCATGTTCTGTATCTTATCAGAATTTATTGAAGCTACATGATCAAAAATCCACTTGCTAGAAGACGGCAACAATGAGAGAAATTAGATAGGGTCTATTTTAGACATGATGGAGCTATCAAGTGCTAGGTGTAGTGCAGACAACCAATACCGGGAACTTGATGACAGTGTAATGGATCCAAGTGGCTCAATCTGATTAACAACACTTCAATAACAAGGAAAAGAAACAGTTTTCTTTGTATGAAATATTGGCCTTGGCTGAACTCATCTCTTTCCTTATTACAAGATGCAAAAGAGCAAATAAACAGTACAGTACATAGCAATGTTTAGATTCTGCTGTGTATGGCCTGTAACCTGAGGAATACATTATCAGCAGGAGAAGATAGATAGATAGATATATAGATAGATAGATAGATAGATAGATAGATAGATAGATAGTCAGTCAATATCAGTGTGCAGTGTGTTTTTATTAGGGAAGGGACATTTAATTGTGCCTTAAAATTTACATTTTGCTAGTATTGTTTAATAATCTGTGTACCAAGCCTAAGCCTTTTCATTTATAGGCCTCATAATAAAATGTCTGGTAAAAAGAAGAGTAAAAAACAAAACACCCATCAACTGAGAGTTAATATGTGGGTATTAGTGCAAACAGCAGTAGCAGCACCAGTCATCTGGCCAGTAGTAGACCACAGTTCTCTTTGGCTTCCGATAGGCGCCACATTATTATTTATTACTCAGTCATAGGCCTCATTTACACGACCACTGTTTGGGTCCACGTCCGAGCTGCATTTTTTGCGGCCTAATGTGGACCCATTCACTTCAATGGGGCCACAAATGATGAAGGCAACACTCCGCGTGCTGTCCGTATCTGTTGCTCCGTTCCGTGGCACCACAAAATAGATAGGACATGTCCTATTCTTGATGTGGATGTCACTTCTGAGCTTGACACCATGGCTTGGAGCTACGTGTCACAGCATTCATTCTGCTCCTCCATGCATCCCCAGAAAAAGCCTTTCAAGTTGCATCCTCTCAGTCTTCATTTCCCCCTCCTAGTGAAGTGCCTTCTTTTTCCTAAAAAGAGGCAACATGTGCTATGGAAGATACTGCAACCCCATGTGCTATGGAAGATACTGAACTTAGTCTCCTGGTTGATCACTTGTGGAGGTGGTCCAGGGGGAGGTGGGAACCCCATGCAGAACTGTGGTGGCAGTAGTGGCACTTGCAGCCACAATGGTAGCAGTAGGGGTGGTGGCATTGACAGTGGCACTCAGGTCAAATACAGAGCAGGGAATTGGGAGGAGGGCAAGGAGCCCATGATGACATATCACAGTTTGATAAAAGTAGAGGGCAAGATGAGGACTAGGACAATGATTGTATAATAGGCAGAATCTGGATTGGGGTGCTGAGGAAGAGCTTTGTCATGTGCAAGATCTGCCAGTTTAAAATAAGCCATGCGCATTCAAACACAAATATAAGCACCATAGTGTTATTGCAACACATGAAGCGGCATTACCAGTTCCTTTCGGAAAATAGAAATGGCCACCAGCTAGCGCAACAAGAGTGTCCTCCTTCTCCTGGTCCGTATTGCGGCAGCCAGGACACATCCATGTGCAGTACAGTGTCCTTGTCATCATTGTTGGCATTTTTGGATGTGTTTTGAACACCATCTGCCCCTTAAGGCAAATTTTTGGAAGCTTTCTAATATAAAAAAAACATTACATATGCGATGGCGCAGTATGTTTTTAAACACCCTGTTTGTTAATGCTGTCAACCATGCGTTTACCCATAGCTATGTATGTCAGTGTGTCGATCAAGACCTTAAAAGGGAGGGGAGGGAGGAGAGAAAGAGCAAAAATTCTTAAAAAAAAAATAAAGAATGATGAGATATAAAACAAATCTGAGTTCAAGGAGACCTCCGAATGTCATGCACCAACTGAAACCTTTTTTCATTTGTGTAGAATCTATTTGGAAACAAATCGAAATTTTTTTGCAAAATTTGATGAACCGGACAAAACGAATTTCAATCAGTTCGCTCATCTCTAACATACACATATTTTTGGTAAAACTTTACATTGGACAAACAATAGGTTCCAGACTTCCATAAATTTGACTCATTTGATCCTCACTTTCATACCAATGTCATTTCAAGACTTAGTAAACCTTGTTGTGGTGACACGAATGATGAGTGAGAATAATTGAGCTGCATGTTTTAAATTGTGGACAAATGGTTTGCAGTGTTCCCCATCGAAACCACATGTAATATACAGAGACGTATTACATGAGACGTGAACTGCATAAATCTCTGCCTGACAGAAAATAACCATTGTGTTTCGAAATCACAGAGTCTCGCCGCCGGTCGGTGGTGTCCTTGCATTGGTAATTTGATTAATTAGCATAAAGATCTATTGTTCATTAGCATAAACAATCTGACATCATCACCATCTTGTTTGTATTTTAATGAGATTTTATGGTTTTAAACCTTACTGACTTCATTCACTATGGAGGAGAAGCAAAATGTACTTTAGGGAACACAGTTAGGTCCACATATTAAAAGCATAAGAGAACATCCAGAGTTACATAGTTTGTAAGGCTGAAAAAAGACATCTGTCCATCAAATTCACCAATTCTTATCCATGTATCTCACATCATGTGCAGGGTGGGCCACGAAAACCAGAACTGTTTCCCTAATGTGGTCTGTACAGGATAAGGACATACTTACCCATTATAGAAGAAGCTGGAAGTGGTTTCTGCCGGCAGCTATGTAAAGTTGTACTCATCTTATGTTCTGGAATACCTTCTGCAACACAGCATTGATAAGGATGACTCACAAAGGGAGCCACAAAGTTTGTTTCTCTGCTCCAAATTAAAGTAATCCTAGGATTTTACATGCATGGAAGAAACAACACTGACACCTTGTAGGGTCAAAGAGGTTCTCGTTTATTAAGGGGGGTTACAAAGGTTATATACCCCAGGGAGGGGGAAATCTCTCCTGAGGGTTAGAGAATATATAATTGGTTAGTAATGCAAAATAAAGTTTCACTTCTGCGCATCTAGTTCTACTAAAGAATGTAAACTACAGATAAGAGCAGGAGTGGTCCCGGAGCCAGCGCCATCTTGTAATGGCTTCACATCTTCAGTCTTCATATCCATAACAGTCCCCCCTTTGAAGCCATTTCAAGCACGGTGTTGTCTGTCCCTGATCTAGATGGACCTAACAATCTGTCCCATTGTGCCTTCGTCCTTTTCACCAGTTAGGAGACAATCTATCCCTAATAGATAGACTCCCTCTTAGTGGACTTGCACAAAGGGAAGTCAGATTCTAACTCTGACCTTAACACAGGCTTCACTGGAACTGCGTGGGGGACTTCTTCGCTGACATCCATCTGGTGGTCCTCTTCTTCATCCGCTCTGGTTCAGGAACCCTCCGGGCACACAGGACCACTCACACTAAGCTAATTTTAAGCAAAGAATGTGTAAATATGTGTTAAAGCTAAGTGCGGATTATGTGAACATGTGCTAAAGCTAGACATATTGTCTTTAAGGTTAGTTGTCAGGCTCATTGACCATTGAAATACAGGGTCCCAAGGAATCTTCACTCCCGCCTCACAGAACTGTAGTTGAGGGAGGGCTGATGTCATCCAAGGGCACACGAATCTCCTTCCCGATGTCATCATATGGTTCAGTCATGATCATCTCAGGGATGGAATTCTCCACTGCTTTTGCCAAAAGTTTCCTGATACAAGGGATTACACAACAAACAGTTAGAGCAAGCATTATTAAGATTTAGCAAGATGACAACTCCTAACTGAGCAAGAGATTTTCTCCAGTCTTTCAGCCAGTCAAACCAGGCATCCCATGGATCACTAATGCCTGAGTTCCTTTTCAACTCCTCAGATAAAGATGTGAGTTCCTTCAGGGCATTCATCACTTGGCCATCTGGTCCCAGGTTATCTGGAATAAGAGTACAACAGGTATCTCCTATCATCTTACATACGCCACCTTTCTCTGCCAGGAGCATGTCCAATGCCATTCTGTTCTGGAATGCCATGATACTTGTAGGACCCAACTGTTCCACAATCCCTTTCAGAGCATCTCTGGGGTAGTTTACAAATCTCTGATTCCTTGCTTTGAACTCATTGGGGACTCCCCTTGGGACGCCTATGTGCGTCCAAACTCCCAGCTGGTTTTGACTCCCTTTTTCCCCTAGAGAGGATCACCTGATCTTCCCAGGACTGTTTGTGGGGGTTCCGGAGACGGTCAAGAGTCAGTTCCCAGTCTGGGGGATCAAAGATACGGAAGGGCATGAGTATGAGAGCCAGGGCACACTGGCCATGCCATACTCCTTCCATCCTTGCCCTTAACTTCATGTCAGCACACAACCATACCACATCCCCCCAGAGCTTGTGACTGATTTATAAGGTAGTTCTGATAATCTGTCCCTGTGGTATTTATGACCTTACCACAGTATCCTTCACATGTCCTTTCCCCCCTTTGTCTCTACCTGAAAACATGTGTAGCTTCCTTTGTAAATGGTGATCCCCTCTCCAGGGCCAGGGGCTTTCTCTAGCAACGGGTAGAGGCCCTTCCAGGTTTGACAGGCAGTGTCATTGACCGTTTGATTGACATATATACTCAGGAAACAGGAGAAATGATCAGGACCTAAAGGAAGGGGCACGGTCCCCAAATGTGGCCTGGCAGTGGCACAAGTAATGCATCCAGTGCGGTTCATCTGGGAAGCTGTATATCTGGCCCATTCCAACCACAAGTTGTGATCTGAAAATCCTGTCTCCATAGCCAGTGTCTCCTGCATGGTATAAGGAGCCCTAGCCATCAGGTCATACTGTGAAGGTAACAAAGGGTTAATGCCATCAGGGGAAGGAGTGGTCACAAATGATTTAGGCTTGTTTTCAAAACTTTTCCAGTACAGTTGGAAAAGAGGCATTTGGGACCCATGTGGGGTATACCTTCCCAAAACATATAAACCCATGTCAGTAGGTTGGGGGTTTGTCACGGTCAGTATGAGAGTTTGACACCTGCTTCTTGTGAACTGAGTTGGAAGACAGTTTCCTTTTACTGCCAATGTTACTCTGCTGGAAAGGGAAAGGCCCTGCCTGTCTACCCGTTCCTGTCCTTCTTTGGGACAGTATCCCCAGTCAGGCCCTGTGTTTACCAACACATCATGCCAGCTGTGGCACCATTCATTCCCTGATCTTGTGACACACAAGTAGTACTGTGCATCTTCCTGAGGTGTACTCCAGGAGGGACAACAACCTACACTGCAATAATCAAATTCAAATATCTGCATTGATGCTGTAGCATTAAACCAAAGAGTAAATATTGTCTCTCCACATTTTTCCCTTAGTGCCCCCCCCTACTGGTAAGATCACAAGAAAGGATATCATTGTGATGGGTCCACCTCTGGTCTCTCTTCTACCAGGGGGAACTTCACTCGCTTGCAGTGGGAGGCGTGGATCCACGTTTTCTTTGTCTCGAGTTTCACAGAGGTGGGAGACGTCAGCAGAACCTGGAATGGACCTTCAAATCGAGGTTCTAGAGCTTTTCTGACGTGTTTCTTCACCATCACCCAGTCTCCTGGTTGCAGGTTGTGTGTGCCAGGGATACTCTCTGGGTCTGGAAGGGAAGAGAAAACTCGAGAATGTAGATCAGTGAGATGTGTACACAAAGCAGAAACATAAGAAGACAAGCAATCATGTTGCAAGGCTAACTGTCCGGGGAAATACTGGCCTAGTTTAGGGGCATAACCAAACAGTATTTCAAAGGGGGACAGTTTCTCTTTACCCCTCGGGGTGTGTCTCACACTGAACAGAGCTATGGGCAGACTTTCTGGCCACGGCTTCCCAGTTTCCTGGGCCATCTTCAGCATCTTCAGCTTTAGTGTTGCGTTCATTCTTTCGACTTTTCCTGAGCTTTGCGGTCTGTATGGCGTATGGAAGGCTAGCTGGGTCCCCAGGGCCTCCCAGATCTCTTGGGCCACATCCGTAGTGAAAGCTGTTCCTTGGTCACTCTCTATAGTTTCAGGTACCCCGTATCTGCAGACTATTTCATTCAGTCGTTTTTTGGCAGTAGTCTTGGCAGTCAGATTCTTAACAGGGTAGGCTTCAGGCCATCCAGAGAACATGTCTATGACCACTAGGGCATACTGGAACCCCTGTGTAGGCGGCAGCTGTATGTGGTCAACCTGGATCCTTTGAAAAGGGTAGAGAGGTTTTGGTGAACACTTTACTGGAACTTTTTCCATTTCCCCAGGATTGCAGCTGGCACAGATTAGACAGCTGCTGACGTGCCTGGCCATGAACATGGATATGCCAGGATCAAGCCAGATGGAGGATATCAGATTGTTCATGGCATTCTTATTCTGATGTGTCGGCCCATGGGCCCAAGACGCCACCACAGGATACAGGTTTCTTGGTAAACAGAGTAGATGTCCTTTCTTCCATATCCAGCCTATGTCACTCCCCATGTTTGCTCCTTTTTCACTCCATACTCTTTTTTCTTCCTCTGATGCTTTCTCTTGCATGTCTTTGAGTCTTTCCTTGGGTATGGAGGATAGGCAGGCTGCAGATTCACCTTCTGCAGCTTTGGATCTGGTTTGCACCACCAGAGTCATCACTTCTTCTTTTTCCTCCATTGCTGCCTTTTTTGCTGCTTCATCTGCCAGCGCGTTACCCTTTGACTCTTGGGTGTCTGCCTTAGTATGAGCTTTCACCTTCAGTATGGCAACTTGTTTGGGGAGGGCTAGAGCCTCCATTAGCTCCTCTACTGATTTTGCATTCTTGATAGGAGTGCCATTCGCAGTAATGAAGTTCCTGCTTTTCCATATGGGTCCAAAATCATGGGCCACTCCAAAGGCATATCTTGAGTCCGTGTAGATGTTTGCAGTGGTGTCCTTGGAGAGTTTGCACGCTTCTGTAAGGGCTATAAGTTCTGCCTCCTGTGTAGACATATCTGGTGGTAGGGCTTGAGCCTTGATAACCTCATGTGAGGAGGTCACCGCAAACCCAGTGTGATATCTTCCCTGATCATCAGCAAACCTGGACCCATCCACAAAGAGTGAGAGCTGGGGGTCCGGCAAAGGAGTCTCCGAAATGTTAGCCAGTGGCTCAGTTTCTTGCTTGATGAGCTCCAAGCAGTCATGATGATCTTCTGACACGTCAGGGTCTTCTTCATTTTCATATCCTTCTTCTGCACCTTCATGTGCTCCTTCTTCCATCCCCCCTTGAGGAAAGGGGAGAAGTGATGCAGGGTTGAGAACATGACACCTGGAGATTGTGACTGTGTCAGGCAGCAGTAGTGAACACTGCATGCGAAGATGATGGGCAGCTGAGAGATGCTTGGGCTGTGTTTGCTGTAGAATGGCAGAGATATCGTGAGGTGCCAAGACTTGCAGGGGATGTCCCAAAACAATGTCAGAGGTCTTGTCCAGTAGCAGATGACAAGCATGTATGGCTCTGATGCATGAAGGAGAGCCTCTGGCTACTGGATCCAAACGGGCAGAGTAATAACCTAAAGGTCTGTTTCGGCCTCCGTGACTCTGGGTGAGGACTCCCGTTGCATGGCCTTCTCTCTCCATCACATACAGTCGAAAAGAGAGATCGTAGTTTGGAATACCGAGGGCCGGCGAAGAGGACACTGCAGTCTTGAGCTGTGAAAATGACTCTTTGGCCTCCTGGGTGAGGTGAAACGGAGAGTTCGTGATACAGTCATACAAGGGTTGCATCAAGATGGAGGCATCCAAGATCCAAGGCCTACAGTACGAGACTAGGCCCAAAAATGTTTGAAGCTGGCGGGGAGTGGTAGGCTCTGCAATGTCAAGGATAGCTTTTTTCCGGTCCTCAGTTAGGTGCTTGGCTCCTGGGCTCAGACAGTGGCCAAGGAATGTAACCTTGAGTTCACACCACTGGACTTTGTCCTTAGACACTTTGCATCCTTGATCAGCCAGAAAGAACAAGAGAGAGACAGAGGCCTGGTGGCACAAGTCCCAAGATTTTGCACACACCAACAGATCATCCACATACTGTAGGAGGACTACATCTGTGTGTTGCAGTTTCCATTCATCCAGGATAGATGACATAGCTTTGCTGAACTGAGAGGGACTGTTTTGAGCTCCTTGAGGCATCACTGTCCATGTGTACTGGGAACCAGCGTGAGTGAAAGCAAACAAATACTGGCAGTCTGGATGTAAAGGAACAGAAAAGAAGGCATTGGCCAGATCTATCACAGTGTACCTTCGAGTATCAGCCAGAATCAGAGATAAGAGGGTGTGTGGATTAGGTACCACTGGAGTCTCTAGGATGGTGGCTTCGTTGACAGCCCTGAGGTCATGGACCATCCTGTAGGTAGCTGGTTGCCCCTTCTTCCCTTTTTTCTTGATTGGGAACAGTGGAGTGTTGCAGGGCGAGGTAGTGGGTACAATGGCCCCCACTCGAAGATACTCCGAGAGCTGCTGAGTGACAGCATCCATCTGAGCTATGGACAGTGGATACTGAGGTTTCCGGGGCAAGACTGCCCCAGGCTTCAGGTGCACCATGATGGGTTGCACACGCAACCGGCCAATGTCCTGAGGTCCTTTTGACCACAAGTGCTAAGGAATCTGTGCTTCCACTGACTGGGGTACTCCCCTGAAGGACGGGGTAGGGAGCTCTTGGGAAATGGAGGCAGCAATGAGAACTGCTTCCTCAGGCTACAGGGGTGTAGACAGTGTCACTGTACCATCAGGGTGGAACTGAATGATTGCCCCCATTTTCTGTAAAAGGGCATGGGCTGAGTTTCTGGGTCAGGGAGGGAGTTGACAAGAGTAGTGGCCTGATTGGGTTAGAAGGTCACATACTTTCTGCGCTCCTCCACCCCCAAAGGGGGGAGGACAGGGGGTGCTTTCACGGGTGCTGGGGCCTGCTGGGTCTCTTGGACCTGACGTAGCTGTCTCTGAACTTCATGCAACTGCTCGCCCATTCTCTGGAGGGCGGCATCTGCTTGTTCCCTGCGCTCTCTCTCCTCTTCGCCACTCCTCTCTCCCCCCCTTGCCCCTCCTGAGTCTGGATCAACAGGTTGATCATCATCTTCCTCGCCTCCTGTCTCTGGGGGCTTGTTTGCTTTATTCCTACCCCCTGCCATAAACAAAGGGACCAGACCAGTATCTTCTGACGGAGGGGGTGCAGTCGCTGGGACAGGTACGTAATAAGAGCCATCAGTGTTTAACACAGGGTATAACGGAGTCACTGCTGGCACAGGCACTAGTTTCGGGGCCTGGTCATCCTCCTCCTCAAACTGAATGAGAGGCTCCTCCCCCTGTGTGCTTGGGGCCTGAGTAGGACTCATAGTGCTTGCTGTCGGAGGCTGCACTGGGGGTGGTACTGGAGGCAGGATGGGACACGCAGTGATGTGTGCTGGAGGTGGTGTGGGACTCATGATGACGTGTGCTGGAGGTGGTGCTACATATATATCAATCTGCCGTTTCAGTTCGAGCACTATCTTGGGATTAAATTCACAATCTCTACCTTCAGGTAACCTCAAAGATAGTAGCCCCGATAGGACTGGTGACCATGGAGGCCACAACCCTTTGGTCTTCATGCTGTAAGGGGGAGCCGGCAGTGCGCTCCCTCCCTACAGCGTCGCCAGTCTCCCGGCGTCCTCGTCTCCATGGCAATCAGGGGACGGGGAAGACCCGGCCGCACTCGCGTCCTCAGAGCGGCAGGCGTTCCCCACCCCCTGATCAAGAGGTAGGAGGGACTGAGCGCCGGCAGCTATTAGTCAGCGCTCAGCTGTATAAGATGAATGGTGGTCACATGACCCATCTCCTGGGCCTATTTAAACAGGCAACCCGCTGACCACAGGTTGCCTATGATTGATCTTTATTTACCTTCACCAGCGTTGATCTGTATTGCGACTTCTGTGTTTGATCTCGGCTTTGAACTTGACCTCGTCCTTGCATTCCCCCTTGTACTATGTGACCGCTTGGCTCCTGACCTCAGCTAGTATTTGACCTCGTCCTTGCATTCCCCCTTGTACTGATGTTACCTCTCGGCTTCTGACCTCGACTCGTATTTTGACTCCGTGTGTTCTGTCTTTGTCTGTTGTTTTCTCCCTTTGTTCCCCTCCCTGTAAGCCCCAGCACGTACGTAAGCTAGGGACTGCCGTCCAGTTGTACCCCGTCAGTTAGGACGGACTGTGCAAGTAGGCTGGGACAGTGGTGTGGGTTTGAGCTCAGGGCTGCACTATTCCCTGAAATGTGACACATGCATTCTTCTGTGAATGTGCCATGAACTCAGTCAAACTGGCCCACCAGAGTACCAGAAGATCCTGTGGTGGGGCCAGGCTCTGATACCATATTGGGCCCCAAAACTCCAGAAAAAAAACCACAACATTTGGAGTTGCCTTTGGCCTGGTTTACCAGAGATTTTCCGGTGACAGACTCCCTTTATTTGCTGAAAATGTTATATCCCTTTAAAACAGTTTCTTTAACAGAGTAGGTATAGGTGCAGTCTATGTTATCTGGTCACTTCAATTGATCTTCCAGGAAGTACAATCCATTACACCTGGAGGGAGAGCGGGTTTTCGTTCATTAATTATTTTAGATACCAGATGAGGAGTTTTATTTATTTAGATGCTTTTGTCATTAAATTAATACAAAGGCACATGGTTCACATGGCCGATAGATTGAGGTTTACCAAGGGTTACATTCTTCACCTCGGTCTACTAAGAAGTCAGAGATCAGCCTTTTGAGATACTAAATCACATGGACATTATTGAGCGGTATATTAGCTCACATCACTAAATAGTATACAGGTTATGTCAAGCCTCCTGATATGTCTGGTTCAGTAACTACTCGCTTTCCCTGTGCAATATCGATTCTGGAGCATCTATTCCTATGACTCTATGTTGTGCCATTGCTTTGTTATAGCTACTAGAAGTTTATTAATGAATCTGCAATAGGGTGTTACCAGTTGGGGGTGTGTCCCTGCACAGTCTGACATTGGCAGCACGGATTGGATAGTGTCATACTGTGTAGGGACACCCCTTACACACACACCAGTAACAGCCAGCTGCAGATTTGTCAATAAACTTCTAATAGAACTGAGGACCAGAACAACAGGGAGTTGTATGAAGATCCAGAATCATTATTTCATGAGGAGTAAAATAACATCAAATAATTTAGTAAAACAGACATCAGAGTCACAGTCCAGTGCATTTGTTTGTCCTGCCTCCTCTCCTGTCTGCGATCTCCCATTGAAGTCCATGATCACCTGCTCTGACAGCACAGCAGTACAGGGTCACCTGAAGATAAAGCTAAATCCTGCTATGCATTGCCTAGTAATTAAAGGGAGTCTTTCACCTGTTTTTCACCTATATAACTAACAGCAGTGCCCCACAGAAGATTGCAGACACCTCCCAGACATACCTGTGTGCACTGTGTGTCTGTATTACATGTCACATCCCAGACATACCTATGTGCACTGTGTGTCTGTATTACATGTCACATCCCAGACATACCTGTGTGCACTGTGTGTCTGTATTACATGTCACATCCCAATACCTGTGCCGTGTCTGTATTACATGTCACATCCCAGACATACCTATGCGCACTGTGTGTCTGTATTACATGTCACATCCTAGACATACCTGTGTGCACTGTGTGTCTGTATTACATGTCACATCCCAGACATACCTGTGTGCACTGTGTGTCTGTATTACATGTCACATCCCAGACATACCTGTGTGCACTGTGTGTCTGTATTACATGTCACATCCCAGACATACCTGTGTGCACTGTGTGTGTATTACATGTCACATCCCAGACATACCTGTGTGCACTGTGTGTGTATTACATGTCATATCCCAGACATACCTGTGTGCACTGTGTGTCTGTATTACATGTCACATCCTAGACATACCTGTGTGCACTGTGTGTCTGTATTACATGTCACATCCCAGACATACCTGTGTGCACTGTGTGTCTGTATTACATGTCACATCCCAGACATACCTGTGTGCACTGTGTGTCTGTATTACATGTCACATCCCAGACATACCTGTGTGCACTGTGTGTGTATTACATGTCACATCCCAGACATACCTGTGTGCACTGTGTCTGTATTACATGTCACATCCCAGACATACCTGTGTGCACTGTGTGTCTGTATTATAGGTCACATCCAGACATACCTGTGTGCACTGTGTGTCTGTATTACATGTCATATCCCAGACATACCTGTGTGCACTGTGTGTCTGTATTACATGTCACATCTCAGACATACCTGTGTGCACTGTGTGTCTGTATTACATGTCACATCCCAGACATATCTGTGTGCACTGTGTGTCTGTATTACATGTCACATCCCAGACATACCTGTGTGCACTGTGTGTGTATTACATGTCACATCCCAGACATACCTGTGTGCACTGTGTGTCTGTATTACATGTCACATCCCAGACATACCTGTGTGCACTGTGTCTGTATTACATGTCACATCCCAGACATACCTGTGTGCACTGTGTGTGTATTACATGTCATATCCCAGACATACCTGTGTGCACTGTGTCTGTATACATGTCACATCCCAGACATACCTGTGTGCACTGTGTGTCTGTATTACAGGTCATATCCCAGACATACCTGTGTGCACTGTGTGTCTGTATTACATGTCACATCCCAGACATACCTGTGTGCACTGTGTGTCTGTATTACATGTCACATCTCAGACATACCTGTGTGCACTGTGTGTGTATTACATGTCACATCCCAGACATACCTGTGTGCACTGTGTGTCTGTATTACATGTCACATACCAGACATACCTGTGTGCACTGTGTCTGTATTACATGTCACATCCCAGACATATCTGTGTGCACTGTGTGTCTGTATTACATGTCACATACCAGACATACCTGTGTGCACTGTGTCTGTATTACATGTCATATTCCCAGACATACCTGTGTGCACTGTGTGTCTGTATTACATGTCACATCCCAGACATACCTATGTGCACTGTGTGTCTGTATTACATGTCACATCCCAGACATACCTGTGTGCACTGTGTGTCTGTATTACATGTCACATCCCAGACATACCTGTGTGCACTGTGTGTCTGTATTACATGTCACATCCCAGACATACCTGTGTGCACTGTGTGTCTGTATTACATGTCACATCCCAGACATACCTGTGTGTACTGTGTGTCTGTATTACATGTCATATCCCAGACATACCTGTGTGCACTGTGTGTCTGTATTACATGTCACATCCCAGACATACCTGTGTGTACTCTGTGTGTGTGTATTACATGTCACATCCCAGACATACGTGTGTGCACTGTGTGCCATGTTCAGAAAAAGCACTTTTATTCTCCTGGAAAACAGCTCCCAAGTGCCTGGCTGAAAGTGAAACTAAAAACAGCTTTCTCTCCCGACTCCTATCACTGCCCCTAACAGCACCCAGCTAGTTTATAGCTCCTCCCACCCAGCTAGTTACATAGACAATCCCCTATCACTGCCCCTAACAATGCCCAGCTAGTTTTAGCTCCTCCCACCAGCTAGTTACATAGACATTCCCCTATTACCACCCCTAACAACGCACAGCTAGTTTTAGCTCCTCCCACCAGCTAGTTACATAGACATTCCCCTATCACCACCCCTAACAACGCCCAGCTAGTTTATAACTCCTCCAACCTAACTAGTTGCAAACCAGAAAACCTCTTTAAGGTAAATTCTTCCTGACGCTTTTCACATATCTTTGGATTACTATTGATCCTGACCATGACTTTGTTCCTGGCTATACTCCTGGTCCTGACTCCCAGCTATTTCCTAACTACATTCCTTTGGATACCATGCCTTTTACTTTTACCGCTGCCCATGACTCCTGGCTCTCTTCTGACTTGCTCGTCTCATTCCTTGGCTTGTTGTCTACTTTCCTGGTGATAAATCCCAGCTCTATTTACGACGGTGCCACAGCTTCGACACTGCCACCAATCCGTGACTGTTTTGGGAGCGTGCCCTTTGAAGTCCACACCTCCTTGTGGGGGATAAGGGTGGAAATCATGAATTTCTTAGATTCCAGATCCCAGTCTAGCCCGAGCCAAACGGACTGTGGCTTTGAGAATCCGGTACGTGAGAATGTATAAGTCATGTAAACAGACGCTCATCTAAAGTTATCCCCAAAATTACGACAAAGTATGGGTTTGATGAATGGAAACTTAGCTTACTTTATGGACTTTATTTCTCATTTATTTGAAATTGTTGTCCATCTAATATAGTTTTATTAGAAATAAAAGCATTTTACGATCTGTGACTCTTTAATATGGCACCAACTAAACTTCCAGGCACTGGTTATCCTTTTGTTTTACAATTGTTTCAGAATGTTACTATAACCCTATACATCAACCTTGCACTTATTTATGGCTAAAATAATATTTCCACTGTTACAACCTTAAGTTACAAACACATTGTAATATTTTATAGCTCCAGGACTTACCAGTAAGGGAGAATACACAGAAGACGTTCAAGGCTATGGCTTTTAAACATTGTTTTATAACATATAAATATTATATTAAAAAGGTAATTTTGTACTTATATCACTTTATTTATTGTGCACTGGTACTGTGACACAGCCTGTATTATAATCCAGAGCTGCATTTATAGTTCAGCTAGTTGTCATTGAAAACAGTTAACAAACCTAACAGACAGCATAGTACAGTTTCTTATCCATTAGATGACCTTACAAAGCCTAGAATGCCATTCACAAGACCAATCTATACATTGGTGTACTGTATCAAATGGTAGATTTCAGCTCTGAAGCCAGCGACGTACTGAATGCAGCTCTGAGCAGTAATAGAGACTGTAATACAGGATCATTACAGGAAAAGTAATGCAATGAACTTAAGAGCTGCTCCACTTTTTAACACATTTTACTTAATGTGTATCTATGGTCAGACTTGAACCCACCGCCCAAGTCCCACACTGCAGCAGTTCTTATCATTGTGCGGTTTAGGGGCTCATGCACACAAATGTATTTTCTTTCCATGTCCGTTCCTTTTTTTCCAAACCGTATGCGGAACCATTCATTTCAATGGATCCGCAAAAAAACAACAACAAAACAACAGAAGGTAGTCCGTGTGTGTTCCGTTTCCGTATGTCCATATTTCTGTTCCGCAAAAAATAGAACATGTCCTATTATTGTCAGCATTATGGACAAGGATAGGACTGTTCTATTGGGGGCCAGCTGTTCCATTCCTCAAAATACAGAATGCACATAGATGTCATCCGTATTTTTTGAGGATTTGTTTTTCGCGGACCACAAAATACATACGGTCGTGTGCATGAGCCCTAAGAGTCATATTCTGCATCTGTAAAAGCAGGCCACATCCTCGCCATGCTGCAGAAGCCATATAAGCCACAATGAGGCACATTTTTGGTGTCAACTAGAGATGAGCGAGCAGTGCTCGTTACGAGCACTGTAACGCTCGGGTCCCGTGTGAAATGCCCGCAGGCATTGCAGATCCGTCCTCAGCTCCATGTAAGTCAATGAGGACGGATCGTTTGGTATGACACTCATACCAAACGGTTCCGTCCTCACCCGTCTTAAAGTCAGTGGGGACGGAACCGTTTGGTATGAGTGTCATACCAAACGATCCGTCCTCATTGACTTACATGGAGCTGAGGACGGATCTGCAATGCCTGCGGGCATTTCACACGGGACCCGAGCGTTACAGTGCTCGTAACGAGCACTGCTCGCTCATCTCTAGTGCCAACCTGTTCTCCGTTACTAGCTCCCCTCAGGATCTCGTCTGCTGTTTAATCACTAAATTCCAGTGCTGCCAATTAAAGGCGTTCTCCCATGTTTAACCCTTTCAGCCCCGGAGGGTTTTTTTTTTTCCATTTTGCATTCCCTGCCTTCATACAGCCATAACTTTTTATTTTTCTGTTCAAATAGCTGTATGAGGGCTTGTTTTTTGCGGAACAAGTTGTACTTTCCAACGCCACCATTTAATATTGCATATGATGTAGTGGGAAGTGGGAAAAAAAGTGAAAATGCAAAAAAACGCAATTCCGACAGTTTTATGGGTTCTTTTTTATTTACGGCGTTCGATGTGCATTAAAACTGACCAGTTACTTTCATTCTACAGGTCAGTACGAATCCGCCGATATCTAATATGTATAGTTTTTCTTGCGTTTTGATAAAATAATTATAAAGTTGGAATTTTTTTTTTTTTTGTCACCATATTTTGACCCCTATTGGTATTTATGTGTACGGAGCTGTATGGGGGCTCATTTTTTGAAGGGCGTTCTGAACTTTTCATTGATACCATTCTGGGGTGTGTAGGACTTTTTGATCACTTTTTATTAAATTTTTTAAAGAAAAAAAAGCGACAAAAAACGTCGAATCATCCATTTTGACGCTTTTTTATGTTTCGCTGTTTACCATATTGGAAAGAAATTTTTATATTTTTATAATATGGGCATTTTCGCACACGGCGATACACATGATGTATATTTTTTTACTACTTTTATTTTTATTTTAGGAAAAGGGGGGTGATTTGAACGTTTATGTTTTTTACTGCTTTCCTATGGAGCCCTATTACACAGAAGGGCTCCATAGGAAAGTCTATGCAGCAGCCTCCTGTCATTCACTATGACAGGGGCTGCTGCATACACGCTCCGGCTCCTCCGATCGCCACATGGGGGAGTTGGAGCAACACCGGAAGCGCGCGCTTCCGGTGTTTTAAGCCATCGGATGCCGTGGTCAGAATTGACCGCGGGATCCTAAGGGTTAAATGTACGTGATCGGCATACCTGCCGGTCGCGGACATCAGCCGCAGGTGTCTGCAGTTCACCCGTGGCCATCTTTTAACACGCACCCAGGGCGCGAAGGGGTTAATATAAAAAATGAAAATCAGACATCATATAGTACATGACAATCTCTTTCTAACAAAGCTAGAACCAGCCCTGTACCTCACATGGATCCAGAGATCTCCGCATTCATTGCTCTGCTAGATTTATATCAAGCTGACAGCTGAAGGGAAGTGTCCTTTCTGCTCTAGCTATTCTGCTTGGGTTCTCTCCCTATCACAGCTCAGGAGGCAGTTGAAGGGTGAAACTGAGCATGTGCAGCCTTCTCAGTGAGCAGAACAAAGAAATAAGAAAAGAACAAAACAGCAGGTGGCGCTATACAGATACATTTTATGGAATAACTCAGTGGCTATGCAAAATTTTTTATTACATGCAATTACAAAAGTATTCAGATCCAGGGGCTGGTGTGAAAACTGTAGAATTTTTTTTGAGGGTGATGGACACACATAAACCAGGAGAAAGATTTAGGGTCTGATTTCTCATTTTCTCTTTGCTACAGAATAAAGGTACCCATGGATAGGTGATAAAAGTTAATTAGGTGGGGGGTTCAACAGTTGACACTTCCATTTGGTAAAATGGGGAACTCACAGTGCACAATATGGCTGTTTGGAGTGGAAGGACACATCCACAGTTGCTTGACCACCTCTCCATTGAAACTCCTTCTTGTCACAGATATACCGCTGTGGTCCAGCCCAGTGATTTTCAACCAGTGTGCCTCCAGCTGTTGCAAAACTACAACTCCCACCATGCCCTTCTGTAGGCTGATAGCTGTAGGCTGCCTGGGCATGATGGGAGTTGTAGTTTTGCAACAGCTGGAGGCACACTGGTTGAAAATCACTGGTCCAGCCCACAAGTGTTTGGTGGGAGCCTCAACGGCCGGACCCCACATATCTAATGTTTATCACCTATCCGGTGGGAGGGTGATGTTTTTGGTTGGAATGTCATAAAGATTATGGCAGTTTCCAAATTGGCTTTTTCTATTGGGGGGCGTAGGTGGTGGAATTCCCAATCCAGAAATCTAAACGGCAGCCAGGGGCTCGTACTTGTATAATTGTTTCAGAACCTGTAGGTTTATGACAAATATCCCTAATTTCTAGCAGCCTAAACAGCCACTACATATGTACTTTTATCACAAACATTTGTAATTGTAATCACATTTACTATAGATCTCTTTTAATAAGCTCGAGTGGATTAATAGAATATAACATTTTAATTGTGCTTTTTGTTTTTTTAAGTGCAAATGAAACTATGAGGACCTCATACGTGAGCCGTGTCCTCATATGGTCCTTTAGATAGAACTGAATCTCCTTAGCTCAGTTCCTGGGGATGGGGAAAAGTGGTGCAAGACACTGGGTTCTATCCAGAATTTCAACATACAAGGACCTTGGCACAATAAACCTTAGGCTACTTTCACACTAGCGTTTTTAAATTCCGGTATTGAGTTCCGTCATAGGGGCTCAATACTGGAAAAAAATGCTTCAGTTTTGTCCCCATTCATTGTCAATGGGGACAAAACTGAACTGAAGACAACGGAGGCTCCTGAAAGCATACCGTTCCGTCTTCAGACCGGAGAACAAACCACAGCATGCTGTGGTTTTCTCTCCGGTCCAAGCATCCGCACCAAGACGGATCCAGAATGTCCCCCAATGCAAGTCAATGGGGACGGATCCATTTGGTGTGACCACAATAGTAATCCGGATCTGTCCTCCATTGACTTGCAATGGGGGGTCATTCCGGATCCGGCTACACAGAAATACATACAGACATACATACATACACATACATACTCACGGCAGGGACGCCGGCAGCACGTCTTCACTCCATAGCTGCGCGCAGCTATGACGATTCCCCACTGCGCCCAGCAGCTGCCCTCCATTCATTTCTATGGGGCCGCCGAAAATAACTGACCACTGCCTCGGCTATTTCCGTCAGCCCCATAGAGATGAATGGGAGCGGTGGCCGCACATGCGCGGTGCGCTCCCATTCACTTCTATGGGAGCAGTGCTTGGTGGTGGACGGACCCCCGGAAATCTGGGGTCCTCCAGCCACAGCGCTCCCAGCTCCGCTCTCGTTGTAGGTGCGGGTCTCCAGAAGGTCCTAGCGATATGCCACCATTGTCTGAGATGGGAATACCCCTTTAAAGGTCTGACATGGTAGTGCCCTTTTATATCCAATTGAAATGATGTATATATCTCATAGGTGCCAGCTGCACTTCCAGGGCTTCCATCAATCAGGAGACAGGGGGTCCTCTTCTCACCCATTCATACTCCAGAAACGAAGTGACCTTGCTTGTGGCTCTCATCCGCGTGTAGTTTACGAGTTGCTGACTTAGCTCCATTTCAGTCAGGAGACCCGATTATACAAGGAACGGCCACTCAGTGCATCATTAGTACTTACCTGTTATGGTCCCACACTGTGTACCTTCCTCTTTCTCGGACATGAAAAATACATGTGAGCATTCACCCTACATAGACAATTAAGTCTTGGGTGGCGTGTGCGTCCCTGCTCTAAACAATGTAAAAGCGGCCAGAGTCGTACAATTAGGAGAATCAGATCCATGAATCAGACCAGACATCTGCTCTGAGGCACTATACAGTACATGGAGGCCCATGCAGTGCTACAAGTAAGCGGCCAGATGTGGTTTTCCTCGAAGAAGCAAGAGAAACTGAACCTGCAGCAATCAGATAATTGCTACCCCAGCTTTGTTTTTCAGGGGTTCTCTGGTACAAAAAAACTAAATTTGAAATACCATATCTGAAATTTTTTAAGAAGGAAGTCCTCTATTTAGGACCCTCATTTATTAGCCAAAACAGCTAAAAAAAATGTGCTCTGGAAGACCCTGCACATTAAATGGACTCTGACTTGGCTACGTTGTAGAGAAGTGAATGAAGCTACGGCTATGCTTGCACGGTATGTTCTAGAAATAGGTGCGGTCCTTGAGGTGGGACCCGCACCTATCTGACATTGGTGGCATATCCTAGTGATGTGCCACCAATGTT
The DNA here is from genome assembly GCA_900303285.1 of Rhinella marina. Taxonomy (NCBI): domain Eukaryota; kingdom Metazoa; phylum Chordata; class Amphibia; order Anura; family Bufonidae; genus Rhinella; species Rhinella marina. The sequence continues at coordinate 293,012 of ONZH01006286.1, read as the reverse complement.
CCAGGTGAGACAAGGTGATGACTTCTTTTGTTGAGGCCAGGCCACCACCAGTAGTACTTCCTCTGAGTGAGTACGTCAGGTGACATTTGTCATATATCCTATGCCGGGTCATGAAAGCTCCGCTCCCTTTTTATGAACAGTTCAGAGAGTGTCTATTTTCACACAAGCGAATCTAAATCCATCCGTATTCCAGGTATGATAAACCATCCATATTAACATCAGTATTGCTTCAGTAATTCATCTAGATTTACAAGCGTATCCAATTTTGATGCACTCCCATAGACTATAATGGGCATATGTGGAAGCGAATGTGCACAGAACAAGGACATGTAGCGGATTTCAAATAATGACAGAAAATATAAGCCCATGTGAGTAGCCCTATTAATTTACATTCACAGTGGATGCCGGTACACAAGATACGCATCATATACGGATTGCATATACGCTTGTGTCAAAGAGACCTTAAGGTGGCCATGCAATTAAAGGGATTGTCTCATGATGGACAATGGGAGCATATCGCTAGGATATGCCCCCATTGTCTTATAGGTACGGCTCCCATGGCTGGGACCTGCAACTATATCCAGAACAGGGCCCCGAAAGTGAAGGAGGGCGCACTGCGCATGCGCAGCCACCCTTAATTCATTTTCTATGGGGGCGTCGAAAATAGCCGAGCCGGCATGCGCGTTACGCTCCCATTCATTTCTATAGGGAGCCGGCTTGGTGGTGGTCGGACCAGAGTCCTCCAGCCACCACCTTGCGGGGCTCCGTTCTGGATATAGGTGCGGAACCTGCACCTATAAGACAATGGGGGCATATCCTAGCGATATGCCCCCATTATGCATCATGAGACAACCCCTTTAAGTCTTGTACCGGCTCAACCGGTTCTTTTGTGTAGGGAGTTCTCATAATGTAGGGGGGAGACAAGGATCGGGTGAAATAAATATTTTCTCCCGGTCCTTTCGAGATAAGCCACCATCAGAAGTGTCTGCTCTCTCCCCATTGAATCGTTTGGCCGAAAGCTACTGAGTAAGTATGGGCGGCTGTAGTAAGGCGAGAGGACCGGAGAGTCACTTCTTTATGAGCACAGTTCCTCAGACATTACTAGACCTATATAAAACCTGGGGATTACCACCTCTAGACATTGGAGTGTGTGTAAAAAATTGTGTGTTACATAATTTTGTTTCATCTACTTAATACTACTCACATATAAATGGTAGATGTTGCTCGTTAACATTCCTAACATGCTAAAAATTGCCCATTTGAGGTTTCCATATTAGCCGATAGCTTATTTTAGGGATTCACATTAAACGGTGTAATAATCCACCACACCATGCCTATTTTCCACACCAGATTACTAGTTCAAAGGAATTCTTACACACTTATGTCTTTTGGAAACATCATTTTAGTAAATCTCCATGTTCGATAGTCCTAAAGAGCAAGGTATCTGCTTCAGAACCATGAGGCCAGTTTCAGACGAGCGCGTTGTCTGCAGGAAATACACTCTGTTTGGGAGAGTGACCTCACGGCATTATGTCTTTACAATACATTACAGCTGATGTCGGGCAGGGACACACAGCATTATAAATCACTATAATCCAGTGAAGTCTGGCTAAGGCCTGTTTCATACTTGCGGTGTGGCATTCAGGTTTTGAGATCCAGCAGAGGATCTCATAAAATGCTGCCTTGACTGAGCTTTTTCATATCTCGGACAAGCCCTTTAAAGTTCATCACGCCTGGAATTCCAGCCACTGTCGGGTTGATTACTTAAAGAAAACTGAATTGTAAAGGGTACTTACATATTTTAACCATTCTTTTTTAATTTCACATAAAAATCTTGATTAAATATATCCTACATTTTTGTGTAAACAGCTACTTTACATTCCTATGAGTCTCCATGGTTACAGACTACAAATAACCTTAGTGTAGTCTGATCCGGCTGTCATATTCCCTTCCATTCGTTTAAAGGGGTATTCCCATCTTATACAATGGGGGCATATCGCTAGGATACGCCCCCATTGTCTTATAGGTGTGGGTCCCACCGCTGGGACCTGCACCTATATCGAGAACAAAGCCCCAAAAGCGAAGGAGGGCACACTGCGAATGCGCAACCGCCCTCTATTCATTTGTATGAGGCCGCCGAAAATAGCCAAGCACTGGCTCGGCTATTTCCGTTGGCTACATAGGAATAAATGCGAGCAATGGCTGCGCATGCACAGTGCGCTCCCATTCATTTCTATGGGAGCAGCGGGGAGCTGCGCATGGTGGTGGCCGGACCTCAGGAAACCCGAGGTCCTCCAGGCACATCGCTCCCCGCTACGTTCTCAATATAGATGTGGGTCCCAGCGGTGGGACCTGCACCTATCAGACAATACCGGCATATCCTAGCAATATGCCCCCATTGTCTAAGACGAGAATACCCCTTTAAAGGGGTATTCTTATCTTGGACAATGGGGGCATATCGCTAGGATATGCCCCCATTGTCCTATAGGTGCGGGTCCCGCACCTATATCGAGAACGGGGCCACCGAAGTGAAGAAGTGCGCACCGCGCAAGCGCGGCCCGCTCTCCATTCACTTCTATGGGGCCGCCACAAATAGCCGAGCACTGGCTCAGCTATCTCCGTCGGCTCCATAGAAATGAATGGGAGCGCACTGCGCATGCACGGCCACCGCTCCCATTCATTTCTATGGAGCCGACGGAGATAGCCGAGCCAGCGCTCAGGCTATTTTTGGCGGCCCCATAGAAGTGAATGGAGAGCGGGCCGCGCTTGCGCGGTGCGCACTTCTTCACTTCGGGGGCCCCGTTCTCGATATAGGTGCGGGTCCCAGCGGCGGGACCCGCACCTATAGGACAATGGGGGCATATCCTAGCGATATGCCCCCATTGTGTAAGACGAGAATACCGCTTTAAGCTAGCAAGTGTTCAGATAAAAGGGAATATGACAGCACAGGGTTTGTTTGTCGTGTGTACCCATGAAGGCAGAAGTCTGCAAAGCAGCTGCATCCACAAAACGGTAGGATATTTTTAATCAAGACAATTTAGCGAGAACCTTCATTTTTTAAAATTTATTTTAGGTGTATTGGCGCAATAAAAAATACACTGATATACTATATATTATGTGCGCTTTCAAAGCCTTTGACCCAGGAAACAAAGAAATAAAGGAAAAAAATACTTTAATCACAACTATAAAAATAATGTATTTAAAACACATTTGAGGCTATTAACAGACAGGCTATTTACAAGACACAGCTCTGTACACTTATAGTACACACGGAAAAAAATATTAATAACACAGGAAACCAATATTTACAGCTTAAAAATAAAATAGCGCTCATAATGATCATTCACAGAAACCATTAGTAAAAACCATGGCTTACAGGAACCTCTTAAAGTTGTAGAATTTTTTTTTTAAATTGGTGCTGGGATCTCCAGCTATAACGCTAATGCTTTTTACATTACCACAATGTGTGGGGAAATCCTGCCTGCCAATAAAAGCGCTTGCATGAGTCGTCTGTGTCCAACAATGCATTTTCAGTGAAAGGGAAATAAAATGCACTTTGCTAAAGTACAAAAAATGTCACGGAGAACGAGACGAGGCAAATCTAGACTATGGATATGAGTGGTGCTGCTTTTAGAACAGGGATCAGCAACCTTCGGCACTCCAGCTGCTGTGAAACTACAACTCCCAGCATGCACACTTGCTTGGCTGTTTTTATTACTCCCATATAAATGAAAGGAGGATTCTGGGAGTTGTAGTCACAGAAAAGCTGGGATCCCTGTTCTAGAAAGAAAAAGCAAAAAGATTTTCTAAACCCGAAGAACTGGCGACCACCCTGTTACCCTTCATTACCAGAGCACCATAGGTCACAGCTTCCTCAACACCCATGAGAACTGGGTAAAACGGGCGACTGTGGCTATGGATGTGGCATAAATATCTTTGGCAGGGATGCCCCTTGAAGTTTACTGAAAGTAAATCTCAAATCTGTTGACTCGACCCCTTGACAGTCTGCCATTGCCCAGCCAATTCAATCATCTATGGTTGTGAATACTTCTAAATCGTAATAAAATTGAGGTTCGTCTAAGAGGCGTAAGATCTGAAAGGATATAAGTACTTGCTGTACAGACCTTTAGAAGATCGGATATTATAATACTGCAATCATGTCTGTCCACAAAATAATATTATTCATATACACAAAGTTCATAGACATTCATACACAGAGTTTATGTGAAGTTAAAGGGTTATTCCCATCTTGCACAATGGGGCCATATCACTAGGATATGCTCCCATTGTCTGATAGGTGCAGGTCCCACCGCTGGGACCCTAACCTATATTGAGAACGGAGCGGGGAGCGCTGCGCCTGGAGGACCCCGGGTTTTCCAGGGTCCGGCCACCACCAGGCGCTGCTCCCATAGAAATGAATGGGAAGCGCACCGCGCATACGTGGCCACTTGTTCCATTCATTTCTATGTAGAAAGCGCTCGGCTATTTTCGGCGGCTCCATAGAAATGAATTAAGGGTGGCTGCGCATGCGCCCTCCTTCACTTTGGGGGTCCGTTCTCGATATAGATGCGGGTCCCACCACCCTAACGATATTCCCCCTATTGTCAATGATGGGAATAACCCTTTAAAGGGAGTCAGCAGGAAAATGAGCGTGACACTAGACACAAAGCCTGGTAGGGCTTTCTCATCACAGTCCATTAGTACCTACTAGTCTTTGATCCCTCGCTGCATTGATGAGAAAAATCAGTTTGTAATCCATATGCAAATGAGTTGTTAAGGGCACCAAGGGCGGACCCCCAGCCCCTTGTTGCACCTTAGCTCTGTTCCTTTCCCTGCCCCTCCCTCTCAATGATTGGCAGGGCCTGGATTCCGTTTCATCATCTTGCCATCCTGAGCCATTCATTTCATATTGGGAGCATGCGCAGGAAAACACGCTGCCCTGGACGAAAAGAACTGTACTGTGCACATGGGTTGTAGCAAACAGCGCAGGCCTAAGATTAAAGAGCCAGGCAGGATGACTATTCAGAAGACTGGTCCTGTGAATCATCCATGAGGGGGGAGGCGCTACCAAAGAAAAGGAGCGGCGTGAGGGTGCACTGAGGTGCTCTGGCCCTCCCCTGATGCACTTAACAGCTCATAAGCATACAGATTAAAAACTGATTTTCTCATCAAGGCAGCACTGGATTACAGAATATCAGGTAATGCTGGATTATCAGGAGGCACTCTACCAGACATCGTACATGGTTTCACACTGTTCTACTGACAGGATCCCTTTAACTGTACCTTCCTCGATCAGCAGTCCTTCTGGTTGACTTTCCTTGCTTTAAAGGAACACTCCACGTAAAACTGATCTACCTAGAATTAGGACAGCATAGGACAGCGCTGCAGCCCCTTCCAACGGCTGATTGGTAAAAATGCTAAGAGTTGGATTCCCACCGATTTAATACAGGTGGCCTATTCCAAGAAGGCTGGATAACCCCCTGCCATTAATGGGGTGCAGCATGCCTACTGTGCACCCTCAGGTCCTACACTATGTATAATATAGTGTCAGTTCTGCCGGATTACTCCTTTAAGGCTCCATTTTTCTTCCTGAAGCCAAAGTACAATTCCACACAGGCCATGTATATTAATGGAAACAGATGGCATCCACAGGAATGCAAGAAACCCTCAGAACTAGCAAAGCCACACAGACATCTTACAACCAAACTCCGATGGCGCCTTCCTCATGTACGGACTTCGCATGGTGTAAGGACGGATTATATTAAAATATTAAAAAAGAGCAACACATTAAGACTTGGATTAGGTTTTGTTCCGTACAAGTAAGTCACTTAGTGTCTCTGTACACATAAAACGTATTTTTTTCTAAGACATGACAAGGCTTTCTAGTCATTGAACTGGAGAATACGTTCCAGATGCGGGAGGCTATTTTCTCTTCGCGGCTTGTAAAAGCTGCTGAGATGATCCAAGGAATGAGAAAGGTTTCCTCTTAGCGCCAGCTAGGCTTCCTTCCGAAATACTCCTCGGCAGACGTCTTTGTGCACTGTTGTCCTTGCTCTTTGCTAAACCTACAAAAAGAAAAAAACGTTGGGTGGTTTGACCACACAGGAAGCATGGCGGCTACCAAAACACCAAGAGAAATATGGTTTGCTGATATTTGCATCCAAAAATTATCTATATCTACATGGCACGAGTCAACACTGCTAGAGTGACCTCTCTGGTGGTATCTTGGTTGACACTAGAGAGAAGGGACTGAGGGCATTCTCTGCAGAGTGTCTGGGACACAGCACATGAAGGAACCACCATGGGACCCATGCATGTCTAATGTGAGGAAGATTAAAACCTATCCATCTATCTAACCCGATCTGCAGTTTTGAGGGCTGAAGGCCAGTGGTCCGCTCCCCTTATAGGGGTTTATTCCTTTTTCTGGTGGTTTGGGAGTATTGAAATGTCCCACAATTTGAGATTACAAATATTAGTAAGTAAGAGAGCAGCAATAATATGGCTTTGTACATTGTGCGTCCCCCTTCCTTAGGAGTAGACACATAATCAGTAAACGCTTTAAAGGGAATCTGTCACCATCGACCTCCCTTTCCAACTGCTTGCACAGACACATAGCCATGGTTCACCTGATTGTTTTTCTTTCCGTTAATCCGGGGTTACAGTTGACACCCAGCCTCAATGACAGGGCGCAATGATCTGCCGAACTGTGTCAAATATCCCCTCAGAACCGAAGGTGTTAATTGACAGGGCTCGGCGGGTCGTTGTTTCCATTCATTGAGGCCGGGTGTCGGCTGTGTGATACAGCCGGGACCCGCCACCCACATTTGTATTTAGGAGTTAATTATATGCATTGGTGGCGCAGTGTTAATGGCCCCCTCCTCCTCAGTATTATCTTCTCATTGGTGGCAGCTTCACAGCGCTTCCCCTCGTTTCTCATTGGTGAAAGTGGCGGCCACGTCAAAGTGGGGATGGAGGGACTCCCTCCTTTTCCACTGTATTGACTGATGGCGCACATGGCGCATGCCGAGGGCAGCGTGTGCCATCTTCTCTAACAGATACTATCAGTATCGGAAAATAGCAAATCCCGGTATCGAATCAATCCGGGTACAAAAGTATCAACTGGGTATCAAAAGTTTTATACCTGGTGCAACCCTACCAGACACATATGGTGGCGGCTTAGCTCCCGGGAGCTAATGGATCAAGCGAGAGTAGGATGCTCCTCACACACATTGGTGCGTCGGCCAAACCCGCTGTTCTCGGAGGGTTCGGCTGACAAAAGACTAACATGTATGGCCAGCTTGGTGTCACACAATAGGAAGAGGTTGGGTACACGGTGTGAGCCCATGAAGAGTCAATGCTTTCTAATAAACATCAGCTTTTACTACTGGTACAGAAGAAATGGGGAAGGGGGGATGGCTGGGAGTTCTACCAGTAGCTCCAGGCTCGTATCCTCCTCTGCATGTTGATTGCCAGGATAAGCCTCATTGAAATCCATCCATCCCTAGTCTATGTCCGTCTAGTTTATTTGCCCATCTATCTATACACATCACAACTTCTTTTGCCCGATTCACATGACAAGAGAAAATAAAAAGATCTTTTAGAACAGAGAATTCTGCAAAATCAGGACATAAAGGACAAATCATTCAGAAAATATGTTAGATGACTGATTACAGCAACAAACCATTACGGTGATGACTGGGAAATGTCAGGCTTTCATCAGACAGTCAAAAGTGAGAGATTAATATCATAATCTGTCATCTCAGGCTCACCTGCTGCCCTTTTCACTCTCATTGCTTTGCAGTCGATGGGGATGTCCTGCTTGACACGTTTCGGTACAGGAAGTGGCACAATCTCCTCTTTTACGGCACTGCCAGCAGCAAGACTGAAAACACATGAGGAAAAAAGATGAACAAAAATAAGCAGTGAAGTTTCAGGATGATTTCAGAAGTGGAAGAACTTTTTTTCCCCAGAGTATATGGTATATATATATATATATATATATATATATATATATATATATATATATATATATGTTCAGAAGATAGGCAGAACAAAACCGAGACTAAAGCTTAAAGGGGTTCCTCCTCTCCCCAGCATAAGCTGTAAAGTGAGCTATTACTTACCCGCTCCCCGCTGTTCTGTTTAGCCTCTGGGCGGTGACCCAGTAGTGAGGTGCTACTTGGAGAGACTTCACCACATTGGCTGCAGTGGTGCAAGTTAGGCTAATTTCACATCTGCGTTGTGCTGTCCAGTTTTGAGATCCGGCACAGGCTCTCAAAACCGCAGCACAACGATTCGGTTTTGTCCCCATTCATTGTCAATGGGGACAAAACTGAACAAACTGGAACCAGAGTGCATTCCGTTCTGGTTTGTTGCATTCCCATGTCGGACATAAAATTGCTGCAAGTGGACTTCATAGATAATTCACTGACTTAAAGGGGTTTTCCGGGAGTCATCAGTATTTTCCATGAGGTCATCAGTATCTGATCGGTGGGGGTCCGACACCCCGGGACCCCCACAGATTAGCTGTTTGAAAAGGCACCGGTACTCCCGTGAGTGCCAAGGCCTTCTCTTAGCTTTTCCTGGGCAAGTGACATCACGTTCATCGGTCACGTGGCCTAGGAGCGGCTCAGCCCCATTCAAGTGAATAGGGCTGAGCACAATACCAACCACAGCCACTGTACAATGTACGGTACTGTGCTTGGTAAGCAGTGAGAAGGGCGCAGCGCTCACAGTAGCGCTGGTACCTTCTCAAACAGCTGATCAGCAGGGGTCCCGGGTGTCAGACCCCCCTGATCCTGAGGATAGGTCATCACTAGGAAAAACCTGGAAAACCCCTTTAAATGGGTACTGTGTAATGCTTAATTTAACCTGTGGAGGCGCTGCTGAGAAACAGAAGACTTAAAGGGTTATTCTCATCTTGGACAATGGGGGCATATCGCTAGGATGTGCCCCCATTGTCTTATAGGTGCGGGTCCCCCCCAAAGTGAAGGAGGGCGCACTGCGCATGCGCAGCCGCCCTCCATTCATTTCAATGGGGCCGGCGAAAATAGCCGAGCGCTGGCTCGGCTATTTCCGTCGGCTCCATAGAAATGAATGGGAGCACACCGCGCAAGCGCGGCCCGGCTCCCATTCATTTCTATGAGCGCAGCGGGGAGCTGCGCCTGGTGGTCGCCGGACCCCGGGAAACCCGGGGTCCTCCAGGCGCAGCGCTCCCCGCTCCGCTCTCAATATAGGTGCGGGTCCCAGCAGTGGGACCCGCACCTATAAGACAATGGGGGCATAGTGATATGCCCCCATTGTCCAAGATGAGAATACCCCTTTAATGCCAGGTTTACCCATTTTCTGCTCAGATTATTGACTAAGACTACTTTCACACATGTGTTTTTGCTGGATCCGGCAGGGTTCAGCAAAAACGCTTCCATTACTGATAATACAACCGTCTGCATCTGGTATGAACAGATCCGGTTGTATTATCTGTAACATAGCCAAGACCGATCCATCATGAACTCCATTGAAAGTCAATGGGGGACGGATCCGTTCTTTGTGTCAGAGAACACGGATCCGTCCCATTGACTTGCATTGTGGGTTATGATGGGTCCGTTTTGCTCTGCATCCTAGAACGGAAAGAAAACCACAGCATGCTGCTCTCCGGTATGAGAACAGAACAGAATACATTTTGGAGCACTGCGTTCAGTTCAGTTACATTTTGTCCCCATTGACAATGAATGGGGACAAAATGGAAGCCTTTTTTTCCGGTACTGAGACCCTATGACGGATTTCAATACCGGAAAATATTAACTCTAGTGTGAAAGTAGCCTAACAAGTAGGGGTTGTCCAACGTGGACAAACTATTTAAAAGGCCAAATGGAGGTCACATAAGATTTACAGACTAACAATATCCTAAGTTTAACCATTCTTGAAAAATGTCTGAATTCTATATTTGCGAGGATATAGCGCCACGTGGCCAGCAATATCACTATTATACACTACTTTCATCTCTTCTTAGTAAAGGCCATGAACGTTGTGTCCTTCTAAGACAGAGCATTCTTTAAATACCGTACAAGCTATGTCATTATATAAAAGCCATATGACGCTAGTACAAGAACTGTAATCCTACCTTAATAACTTTCTCTTTCTTTCTGCAGCTGAAGTCATTGCCATGTAGGACGGCTTCTCACTTAGTTTTCCAAGATTCTTGCCCAATAAAGATGGGAGCCCTAATCTGAAAGAAGATTAGGATTGGAACAATTCATTGACGGGTCACGGCCAACACATGATCAGATGTAAGCACAATTGTTAAGCTGTATAGCTATGTTTGTCTTTAAAGGGTTTGTCCGGGCTCAGAACAGCGTAAAATAATAAGTCACCAGCCCTATCCCCAGTGGGACCTGTCGAGGGAAACACATTTGTACAGGACTGTCTTCTCCAGACTTCCAGTCTGTGCAGGAAAACATCCTACACATGCGCTGCTGGAATCAATGCCTGCCTGTGTCCCTGCTGTGTCAAGTGCCACTTGGGGACATATCACTGTGAATAGGCATTGGCTGCAGCGACACATGGCCCAGTCTGCACAGGAAGTTTACCTACAGGGACTGGAAGACAGAAGAAGACAGCCCTGGACTCATGAAGCTGGAAACGAGCTTCAGAGAACAGGTAAGTATGCTTTCCTTGATGGGTACTGCTTTAACCCCCTAACTGTTTTGCCCGAGTCCAGCTCTGGCAGTGTGAAAAGTAGCTAACTGGAGGGGGGAGGGCTGCTATAGATGCGGATATCTCCTGAATGGTAGCACCTATGAAACATGGTCTTGTTTGAAAGCTGACAGTCCAGGCTTTCATACAAGACCAAAATGACAGCTAAAGTCCAAGCAACAGAGGAGAAATCACTGTTAGAAATCAAATCGGGAATAAATCGCGAGTTTTTACTTTCACTTTCAGCTGCATTCACAGTATCCCGATTTCTATCAGTGATATCTTGCTCTGTCCTGAACATATTGTAGCCATTTAGATATTGTCTGAAAGCTTGGAATGTCTGCCTTCAAACAAGAGCACTTGCATGTTTCTAGCTGCTACCATTCAGGAGATAGCAGCATCTAAAGCAACCCTTTCCCCTCCAGTTAGCTACTTTTCCCTCTGCTGGAGCTGGACTCTGGCAAAACAGTTCGGGGGTTCATTTAAAAAGCTGGAAAACTCCTTTAAAACCTGCATCATTTTAAAAGTACAGCATGGATTTAACCCACTGGATCCTATCATTTTTTCTGTTGAGATCCAGTGGCATCACTTTTTGGTGGCTCAGATTGACTACCAGTTTCTTGGTATTTATTTTCTTGGCATTTATATGCCCGTTTTGCAGAGCTCTGGTACAGTGCTGCATAACAGAAATATGGTATAGGAACCATTAACTAAAAGAACTCAGCCATTTACTGATGCCCCAAACTCTGAGCAATCTGGAGCACCGTTTTGGGCATGAAAAAAATTAGTTTAGGCCTTCGGACCCAGCTGGATCGCTCTATGAGCTATTCTGACAATCTAGGCACAATGGCTACCGAATTTCGCAGATTTGTCCAGCCGTGCATGTTTTTAACTATAATTTTAGCAATTTAATGTACTGCTATCATACTAATATTATGTCTAACAGTTAAGGTTACTTTCACACCCACGGCGCGGGGCTCCGGCAGGCTGTTCCGGTGGGTGAGCAGCCAGCCGGATCCGTGCTGCCGCAGGTGCACATGTGGGGCCGGAACTGCACTCTGGCCCATTCACTGTAATGACACGTATTTTTGTTCCGGCCGCCTCTCAGCAGGGGTTGCCGTGCTGTGGCCGGATCCGCGGCCCACCCCCAATACAGTGAATGGGGCTAGAGCGCAGTTCCGGCACCACACGTGCAAAGGGCCTTATATGGCAGCACTGGTAAGGCAAAAGATGAGAAGGGATCTTCTTGAATACCTCTGCAGCACGCTGGTTGAAGGCTGAGTCTCTTTTCCAGGAGCCTCTGGGTTCACGCTACTGCCTGCCTCAGAGAGGATAACGGTGGAGTCCATGATAGCATCTTCAGCCTTTAAGTTAAACGTGAAACCCAACTTCTGGACGTCCTTGTCATGGGCCATAAAGCTGCTGGTACTTTCCAAATTCTGCCCGACCTCTTTGGTAATGGTGATGGTTTTATTAAAACCTTCTGGGGTGTAAACAATGGGGTTGAGCTCCTCGCTGATCGAATCTTCAGCATCATTGCTTTGGGTAGCTCGAGGGGCTCCAACATTTTGAGAAGCTTCCGGAGAATCCATTAGTTTCCTTCTGGTCCTCTTACGAGGGAGGACAACTTCTATTGGCTTTGGAGGAAGATTTTCCTTTAAGGCTATCACAGAGGCATCTAAATAGGGAAGATACGTTCTGTCATTTTAGGCCCTGTTCACAGAACATTCACCGGGCGATGCTACCAATATATAACACGTACAGTGAGAACACAACCTTAGATTTATTCAATTTATTAAGTAGATAAATATGCTTAAAGGGGTTGTCCTAGTTATATAAAAACTCGGGCAACCTCTGTAAACGACCTAAACTAACAAATTAATGTTTACTGACCCGCTTTTTTGTTACAGTCCTCCCACTGCTGACATCTTCTTGGCTGCAGTGGTCACGCTCTGTGCACAGGTCACGGGACGTCTCTGTTGAGGCCAGTGATTGGCTGCAGCAGTGACTTGTGCGCACAGAACGTCACCGCTGCAGCCAGTAAAACAAAAATCAGCGCTGAGGGTGAGAGCGCAGGAAGCAGCATGGGGGAAAATGGGTGAGTTTACTTTCATTTGTTGTTTTAGGCAGTATACAGGATTTGTCTGAGTTTTTATATACTTGGACAACCCCTCTAATGCTCAAGGGCGGACTGGGAACTTGAAGTGGCCCTGGAAAAAAATACTAAAAGTGGCCCCATTTTGTAATCGGGTCCAAATTGATAGAAGGCAGGGCCAGTAAAACCATATTGTGGCACATTATACCACCCCAACAGAGCCAAATACCACAGTCCATCACAAAATACTGCCAGCAGCATAAAATACATCCCCAAAAACTGTTACTGGCCAGCCTTGAGGAGGGCTCAGGTGGCCCCCTGGGCATCATTGTCAAAAGATCTGTAATTACCTTATAATACCAGCTTTCATTAATGTCCCCTGTCCCTTTTCACGGGTCCCTTAAAAGACTGTTGCTATGGCTCATCTAAGAAGACAGGAAGACAGAGGGGCGGTCCTTCACACTGCAGGCCTGCATTAGGCTTCAGAGTGAGGAGGCGTGTCTCTCAGTAATCCAATCTGATTGGCTGGCAGGAAGCTGCTGGCTACAGCAAGTGTGTATGTGAAGTGAAGTGAAGGAAGGCAGTTCTGGCGTCAGAGAACTGGCAGAGGAGCCATCTTGAGAAGATTCTCATATTGTAGAGGTTAAAACAGCCGTAACTAAGGGAAAAACTCAAGGAAAACAGTGGTATGTGAAGAAACTAAAGATTGCTTTATGCATAATGCTCCACCAGCAGCAACATATGCTAAAACTGATTTTTTGATAAAAACATGACAGTTACACTTTAATTTGCCATAAAATCTCTATAATCCAAATCATGAAATATCCTGGATTACTAGGTGTCGATAATAAAGCATATAAAATTCAACAGTAAAGAGGGTGAACAAAAATGCTAATACTGTATATCCATCTGTCCATACACAAGTCATTTTATTCGGGGAGTCTCTTTTGCTCAGTCGTCTGGTTACAGTTTTGTGGAATTGAAGATTATTATACAATTATGTTGGGGAGGGAAGTGGGATGGTGGATTATGAGACCTTGTGGATCATCGGACGAGTGATTAAAATTAACTTCAGCAATTTCCATTCGCTAGCGTTTTAACACGTTGACAAGAAGTGATTTACAGGTCACAATCTACGGGAAAAGGGTTACACGGGACGGCACTGAGTGATTTCTGAGGTGGTGGGAAGCAAGTCCAAAAAGACTCCACGGTGCCTGGTCTGTGTGAACACTAACGAGACTTGTCTGAAATGAGTTATATCACAAAAATAAAAATTAAATGAAATCCCTGCAGCTTTTCTGTCACTTAATAGATAATATTTCACAAAACAGAACAAGGTTTTTATCAGAAACAGATTTCGGGCTCTTGCGCGCGGGAGGCTAGTATGAAACGAGCAGTAATGTGGAGCCCTGTGGTCTTAGGCTGAGCTCATAGCCTCCGTGAAAGACATTAAGTGGTTAATGAACACGAATTGTGCTAATTGTACTTAATTATTAAGTATTCTCCACTTTTACATCCTTATGCTTAAATGTCTGTGTGTCTGCTAGTACCTGATTAGGAGTCATAAAAAACATGGATTTTAGTATCTGTGTTGGGGCTCATTCAGACGACCGTACAGTACAGACCAAAAGTTTGGACACACCTTCTCATTCAAAGAGTTTTCTGTATTTTCATGACTATGAAAATTGTAGATTGTCACTGAAGGCATCAAAACTATGAATTAACACATGTGGAATTATATACTTAAAGGGGTTGTCCGGGTTCAGAGAAGAACCCGGACATACCTGCAATTTCACCCAGGCAGCCTGCCTGAAGAGGACATCGGAGCATCTCATGCTCCGATGCCCCCCCCTTGCCCTGCGCTAGATCGCGCAGGGCAAGGTCTCTTGTTTTGAAAATACTCGCTGCCGGGCGGGTACTTCCGCCCGGCAGTGAGTTCGGTGACGTCACCGGCCTTAATGGGCCGGCTTTAGCGCTGCCCTAGCCGTTTTACTGGCTAGGGCAGCGCTGAAGCCTGTCCATCAGCGCCGATGACGTCACCGACTCACTGCCGGGCGGAAGCCTCTGCCCGGCAGGGACCGGTACGTCACCGGAACCCGGCGAAATTCCTTTGCCCTGCGCTAATTAGCGCAGGGCAAAGGAGGGCATCGGAGCATAGGATGCTCCGATGCCCTCTTCAGGCGGGCTGCCTGGGTGAAATTGCAGGTATGTCCGGGTTCTTCTCTGAACCCGGACAACCCCTTTAACAAAAAAGTGTGAAACAACTGAAAATATGTCATATATTCTAGGTTCTTCAAAGTAGCCACCTTTTGCTTTGATTACGGCTTTGCACACTCTTGGCATTCTCTTGATGAGCTTCAAGAGGTAGTCACCTGAAATGGTATTCCAACAGTCTTGAAGGAGTTCCCAGAGATGCTTAGCACTTGTTGGCCCTTTTGCCCTCACTCTGCGGTCCAGCTCACCCCAAACCATCTCAATTGGGTTCAGGTCTGGTGACTGTGGAGGCCAGGTCATCTGGCGTAGCACTCCATCACTCTCCTTCTTGGTCAAATAGCCCTTACACAGCCTGGAGGTGTGTTTGGGGTCATTGTCCTGTTGATAAATAAATGATGGTCCAACTAAACGCAAACCGTATGGAATAGCATGCCGCTGCAAGATGCTGTGGTAGCCATGCTGGTTCAGTATGCCTTCAATTTTGAATAAATCCCTAACAGTGTCACCAGCAAAGCACCCCCACACCATCACACATCCTCCTCCATGCTTCACGGTGGGAACCAGGCATGTAGAGTCCATCCGTTCACCTTTTCTGCATCACACAAAGACACGGTGGTTGGAACCAAAGATCTCAAATTTGGACTCATCAGACCAAAGCACAGATTTCCACTGGTCTAATGTCCATTCCTTGTGTTCTTTAGCCCAAACAAGTCTCTTCTGCTTGTTGCCTGTCCTTAGCAGTGGTTTCCTAGCAGCTATTTTACCATGAAGGCCTGCTGCACACAGTCTCCTCTTAACAGTTGTTGTAGAGATGTGTCTGCTGCTAGAACTCTGTGTGGCATTGACCTGGTCTCTAATCTGAGCTGCTGTTAAGCTGTGATTTCTGAGGCTGGTGACTCGGATGAACTTATCCTCCGCAGCAGAGGTGACTCTTGGTCTTCCTTTCCTGGGGCGGTCCTCATGTGAGCCAGTTTCTTTGTAGCGCTTGATGGTTTTTGCGACTGCACTTGGGGACACTTTCAAAGTTTTCCCAATTTTTCGGACTGACTGACCTTCATTTCTTAAAGTAATGATGGCAACTCGTTTTTCTTTACTTAGCTGCTTTTTTTCTTGCCATAATACAAATTCTAACAGTCTGTTCAGTAGGACTATCAGCTGTGTATCCACCTGACTTCTGCCCAACACAACTCATGGTCCCAACCCCATTTATAAGGCGAGAAATCCCACTTATTAAACCTGACAGGGCACACCTGTGAAGTGAACAACATTTCAGGTGACTACCTCTTAAAGCTGATCAAGAGAATGCCAAGAGTGTGTAAAGCAGTAATCAAAGCAAAAGGTGGCTACTTTGAAGAACCTAGAATATAAGACATATTTTCAGTTGTTTCACACTTTTTTGTTAAGTATATAATTCCACATGTGTTAATTCATAGTTTTGATGCCTTCAGTGTGAATCTACAATTTTCATAGTCATGAAAATACAGAAAACTCTTTGAATGAGAAGGTGTGTCCAAACTTTTGGTCTGTACTGTATGTGATTTGCAGTCCGCATATTGCAGATCCGTATATCACGACTAACGGAAGTGAGCGTTCTGCATTTTGCGGATCGCCCGCGGCCAGCCCTATGATAGAAATGCCTATTCTTGGCTGCAATTGCGGACAAAAATAGGACATGCTCTATCTTTTTTGTGGGGTCGCGGATCGGAAGTACGGATACAGAGAGCACAGGGCGTCAGTCAGAAGTTTTGTACCCATGACACTGGCTGACCTGTTACATGTGCACTTGGCAGCTGAAGACATCTGTGTTGGTCCCATGTTTATATGTGCCCACATTGCTGAGAAAAATGATGTTTTAATATATGCAAATGAGCCTTTAGAAGCAACAGGGGCGTTGCCCTTACTCCTAGAGGCTCTGCTCTCTCTGCAACTGTAGCACCCTCTACACCAGGGCTGGCCAACCTGTGGCTCTCCAGCTGTTGCAAAACTACAACTCCCAGCATGCCCAGTCTGCCTACTGCTATCAGCCTACAGCAGGGCATGGTGGGAGTTGTAGTTTTACAACAGCTGGAGAGCCTCAGGTTGGCCAGCCCTGCTCTACACGTTGATTAGGAAGGCCAGGCAGTGAAATGGCATCACACCTGGCCCTGTCAATTAATGTGCAGAGGATGCGGCAGCTGCAGAGAAAGCAGAGTCTATAGGTGTAACAGTAACGCCCCCGTTGCTCCTACAGGCTCATTTGCATATAAAACATAATTTTTCTCAGCAATGCGGACACATATGAACATGGGACCAACACAGATGTCTTCAGCTGCCAAGTGCACATGTAACAGGTCAGCCAGTGTCATAGGTACAAATCTGCTGACAGATGTGAATATATTTATCATAAATTAATATTTAAGTATTTTCATTTTTTTAATTCCCAGAGAACCCCTTTAAGACAGGAATGCACCTCCTGGATATGTAAGCCAGATCCTATTAATATGCCATAAAATGTCCAGAAAGGACGACCCCTTTAATGAAGAAAAGGGAAGGGCAATATATGGCACAAAAAGCCACGATGAGAACATCAACATAAAAGTGATAGCTATGAATGGAAATCAGGGAACGTATACTTGCAAAATGAAATACATTAACAAAAAAAAATGTCAAGCAACAATCTACCAGATCATTTCCACTTATGAAAGGCTTGACTACAGCTTTGGGGAAAAAAAAAAAAAAAAGCGGAGACTAATTTGATAACAAAGGCCATTAATCACTAACATCACATGCCAAGTATTACTCATATATGCAGCAAATCTTTACAACAAGGAGGCATGGCTGCCTGGAGTAACTATGGCTACCTATCTGTAATGTCAAAAGGAGCAGTGTGGGTGAGTTTCAGACTCGTGGTCTCTCTGGTAACCTACATTTGTGCAACTAAATAAACATTAGCGGCGTAAATGGATCTGCGGTGGCAAAGGAAACGGTTAAAACTGAGAAAAGTTTCAAAAGCAGCCAGTGCATCACATACAAGTCCCCGTCGTCATTGTCATGGATGAGCCCGATGCAGAGCTATGTTCAGCTTCTTTCCGGGGTTAATTATTGGCAGACATAGTGTGAAATGTCTGGCGAGGGCAGCAATGAACTTATATCAGCAAAAAATAATAAAATATATATTAAAAAAAATAAAATAAAAAATGGATTGCTTTGGGTTACTAACCTCTAAGTGTTGCTTTTTCTGGACTGTGCCAGAAACTTTTTTTTTCCCCTTCCCCTCTTGACGTCATGACGAATGTACCAAATTGATGTGTTATTGGTAAATTAAGGAGAAGCAGATACCCTGCGGCTTTCAGTTTCGCCAGCCTACAGGGAATCTACGTGCTGTACCCTGGAAAGAAGGAAGATACAGATTCTTCCATCGCGAGCTCGTACTCAAACAAAAGGAAGAACCTACATTCATAACGAGCATCCCCCACCCTTAAACAGATGTAGCAGTGCTGAATTTGTCGCTGAAATGTTTAGCTAACTGTTCCAAGAATTTAAAGGGAATCTATCCCCACATACCTGTAACTAAAAACCATCAGCCTCTGTAGATGTGTGCTGGTCAGGATATTCTAATGCTATTTATTTGTTCCGTCTCGACACGTGCTGCCAATCTGGAGAAAAGAAACCTTTTTATACTACGCAAATAAGCCCCTTGGTGCAACAAGGGCATTCCTATTGCACTGAGGGGGATTTAAAGGGGTTTTCCGGGAGTTAAAGGGGTTATCCCACGAATAATGTAAAAAATGAAGATCAGACATCATATAGTACATGACAACCTTTTTCACAAAGCTAGAACCAGCCCTGTACCTCACATGGATCCAGAGATCTCCACATTCATTGCTCTGCTAGATTTATATCAAGCTGACAGCTCAAGGGGAGTGTCTTTTCTGCTGCAGCTCAGGAGGCGTGTCCATGCTCTCCCTATGACAGCTCAGGAGGCGTGTCCATGCTCTCCCTATCACAGCTCAGGAGACAGTTAAAAGTTGAAACTGAGTATGTGCGGCCTGCTCAGTGAATAGGTCAAAGAAATAAGAAATTAAGTGGTCCTATACAGATACATATTATTGAATAACTCAGTAGCTATACAAAATTTTGAATGACATGCAATTACAAAAGTATTCAGATCCAGGTGCTGGTTTGAAAACTGTAGAAAATTTTTCGTGGGACAACCCCTTTAATAGGCCATCAGTATCTGATCGGTGGGGGTCCGACACCCGGGACATCCGCCGATCAGCTGTTTGAGAAAGCACCGGCGCTCCCATGAGCGCCGCTACCTTCTCTCCGCTCACCAAGCACAGCGCCATACATTGTACAGCTGCTGTGCTTGGTATTGCGCTCAGCCCTATTCACTTGAATGGGGCTGAGCCGCTCCTAGGTCACGTGACGGCTCTGGCCTAAGAAAAGCTGAGAGAAGGCCTTGGTGCTCACAGGAGCACTAGTGCCTACTCAAACAGCTGATCGGCGGGCGTCCCGCAAGTCAGACCCCCACCGATCAGATACTGATGAGCTATCCTGAGGATAGGTCATTGGTAGTTAACTTCCAGAAAAATCCTTTAGCTGCCCCCGCCGCTTTGACTGACAGGGCCAGGCAGTGTAGACGTACTCACGACTGGCTCTGGAGTCTACCGGTAGCATGCTCAGCGCACGCGCAGTACATGGTTGGGGATCACTGGGCAGATGCCATTGGAATATGCTGACCAGTGTACATCTACGGAGGCTGATGGTTTTAGTTACAGGCATGTGGTGACAGATTCGCTTGCAGCATCCTCTAAAAGTATGGCATCTAGGAGAGAATATTATGCCACATGGAGGCATCCAAGGGTGACCCCAAAGGAGCCCATGAGCATGAGGCCAAACTCTTAAACTTGCCCACCTAACAGGTGCTGACTTCTTGCGCTGTGGTCAGAAGAGCCTAACTTCAAAAGGAAAAGACTTCCTTCTATGCCTCCTCTGTGGTCCAGCGTTCCCCTGCACCCTACTCCGAACACCCAGGTTTCAAGGAGCTCAGAGAAATGGGTCATGGCGTTGGCTTAAAGATTAATAAGACTATCTGCAAATTCTCAAATGATATCAAGATAATCAGCGAAGGACATTGCAGGCGGATTCTTCATGTGCGCACTTGAATAGCAATCCTTATGTGCGGGAGTATTTGTTCAGTGAGATACACAGGGGAAACGTGACTAATGGCTAATTACAGATTAAGTCCTAATTCCAGGAACTACCTAAGAATCCCGGTTCGAGTGGAATTACCTACATTGATGGTTCTTAGGTGTTTAAAGGGTTGTCTGATACCTCCCTCTAAAAAATATCAAATTAGTAAGCACCGGAAAAAAACCAAAACACTTATCTTTTCATATTCATCCATTCCAGCGCCAATGTTCCTGTGCCTGGAGCTTCTGCTCAATGCTGAGGCCACTGAATGGTAGCAGTGGTCAATGTGACCACGGACGGGATGCCATCGCTTTTGGATTGTTAGGGCCTGGAAACAGTTGGACCAGCCACCGCTCAGTGCGGGCCGCTGAAAAGGCGAGTGGGCATGTTCTTTGTTTTGGAGTTCTCCTTTTCCGTTTCCCTTTCCTTATGACCTATCCCCAGGTGCCACGAGTCAGACCCCACCAATTAGATATTAAAGTGGTTCTGCAGTTCTTTTAAACTGATGATCTATCCTCAGGATAGATCATCAGCATCTGATCGGTGGGGCCCGACACGCGGTACCCCTCGTCGATCAACTGTTTGAGAAAGTAGCGGCGCTCCAGGAGCGCAGCGGCCTCCTCACTGTTTACCGCAGGCCCAGTGACGTCACGACGAGTATCACTGGCCTGGGCGCGGCTAAGCTCCATTCAAGTGAACAGAGCTTAACCCGGCCCAGGCCAGTGATACTAGTCGCAATGTCACTGGTCCTGAGGGAAACACAGAGAAGGCCGTGGCGTGGCCGTGGCGCTCCAGTCATTAGTCACGTGGCCTTCATTCAAGTGAATAGGGCTGAGCGCGATACCAAGCACAGCCGCTATACAATGTACAGCACTGTGCTTGGTAAGCTTCGAGAAGGTAGCGGCGCTCACAGGAGCGCCGGTACCTTCTCAAACAGGTGATCAGCGGGGGTTCCGGGTGTCGGACCCCCACCGATCAGATGTTAATGATCTATCCTGAGGATAAGTCATTAGTTTAAAAGAACTGCAGAACTCCTTTAATGGCCTATGCTGAGGACAGGTCATCAATATTACTGGCTGCACACCCCCTTTAAAAACACTCAACTTTACAACTATGGCTACTTTCACACTTCAGTTGTAAGGATCTGTTTGTGAGATCCGTCACAGGCTCTCATAAACGGTCCAAAACTGACCAGTTTTTCCCTAATGCATTCTGAATGGAAAAGGATCCGTTCAGAATGCATCAGTTTTGCTTCAGTTCAGTCTCCAGTCCGTTTTGGAGGGGGACACTAAAACACTGCTTGCTGCGTTTTGGTGTCCGCATGAAGAAACTGATCCAAACGGATCCGTCATGACTCACAATGTAAGTCAATGGGGATAGATCGTTTTTTTCAGACACAATAGAAAACGGATCCATCCCCCATTGACTTTCAGTGGAGTTCATGACGGATCCGTCTTGGCTATTTAAAAGATCATACAACCGGATCCGTTCAGAACGGATGCAGACGGTTGTATTATCATGACGGAAGCGTTTTTGCTGATTCATGACGGATCCAGCAAAAACGCTGGTGTGAAAGAAGCCTATACGATACAGATTTTCCATCCGGATTTACAGTAGCAGAAAAAAAAATCAGTGGAGAAAAGGAAGCAAAATCAGCATGTTAATAAATGTGTATTTTGCAGAGAAATCCAAGATTTTTTTCATTTCCATGTGTGGACGTGCCCTTTAAGCTTGATTTCTGGCTTTTTATTTTTTTCAGCGAGACATAATGGCTAACATATGCAATGGTATGGGCATACATGGCAGATGTCCAGGCAGCCATACATTTACAGACATACTGTATTTTAAAAGTATGTATCTTGGGGATTGTGGTTATGCAGATGTGTGTGCATCTATAGAAGAGCCATGCATACCTCATACATGCTGCTTATATAACCTAGGCTTGCCAAGATGAAAGATATGAACGGTAGATAAGTCTTATAATCAAGGGGTTCAAATACTCAAAATGACTAAACCCTAAACAGTTTATCCTCTTAGTGCATCTAAAGTTAAAAAAAATAAATAAATTTGCAAACTGTCTTGATAGAAATCCTATTGTTTACTAAACATAGGTCCTGTGTCTCTATAGCAACAGACTACAAACAATCGCTGTGTAGTCTGATTCCGTAGTCATACTCCTGTCTCTTGCTACTATATATTTAGCAGCTCATATGTTTCTATCTAGTGCCAGTTGCAGACCAGAATTTTTATAATTTACCTCCATGTCTAGATGAGGGATTCTGGATCTCTACTAGAAAAAAACTGGTTCAATTGCTAAAAATATATATATATATATATATATATCTTATCTCCTGATATGCCTGTTTTAATAGCTTAATGCATCCCCCATGTAATAACAATTCTGGAACATCTATTCTTATGTCTGTATGTTGTACCATTCCTTTATTATTTCTACTAGAAGTTATGAATGAATTGCTAGCAGTCTGCAGTAAGAGTACAGAGGGGAGGTAACCAGTTGGGGGGGGTGTACCTGCACAGTCTGAAAATGGCAGCACTGATTGGATAGAGTGAGACTGTGCAGGTACACCCCCCCAACTGGTTACCTCCCCTCTGTACTCTTACTGCAGACTGCTAGCAATTCATTCATAACTTCTAGTAGAAATAATAAAGGAATGGTACAACATACAGACTTAAAGGGAACCTGTCATCTCCGAAACACCCCCTGAATTAGAGTAAGCGGTGTATAGTGTAAGTGATGCTGAATCCGAATATGTAAGTTTTATCTTCATACTCACTTCCATTCTGACGCTGTGCTCCCACAAACCTGCAGTAAAATGCATTGAGAGGACTCTTCTTTGAGTCCTCTCCATTATATGAGTGAGCACCGGAGTCCACTGAGTGCATTTTACTGCTGGTTTGTGGGAGCACAGCGTCGGAGTGGAAGTCAGTATGAAGATAAAACTTACATATTCGGATTCAGCATCACTTACACTATACACCGCTTACTCTAGTTCAGGGGGTGTTTCGGAGATGACAGGTTCCCTATAAGAATAGATGCTCCAGGGCGTGGCCTGCGAGCTGAGGAAGATGGCCGCTTGATCTTACTTCCTCACATGCAGCTCTAAAAAGCGACAAAAACCCTGCATACTAGTGCCTTAATCCACTACCAAAAGGTACCCTGTCATGCCCAAACGGAGGAAGACCGGGCTGGGGCCCAAAAAAATTTCTGATTTCTATTCCCTGCAGTCTGTGGACACTGACCGGGAGAGCGCGGCATCCCCGCCTTCCTCCCTCGCGTCGGAACCCCCACCACCACTTGAAGCCCGTGAAGCGCGGTATTCGTCACACCGCAGAAGCGGCTCTGAACCTCCAACTCCGGGTAAGACCTTGGGCATACCTGTGCCTTCTTCTGCATCTTCACCGGCCGGGTCCCGCTCACGTGGCGGCGGCCATCTTATATCCCCGGCAGATGTACTCAAACAGCGCACGCCGCTTCAGGCCTTGCCGCCGGCTGCCCGTTCACCTGCATCGGAACGGGACCCTACAGATCAGCCCACACAGGTCACAGAACCTGCTTTATCTTTGGATGACATGCCGGTAGCTGACACGGGCGTCACAGAATCGTCTCTAAAGGCTATGCTACAGGCCCTACAACATTCCATCAATACGGCTATGAAGGAGTTAATCAGGCCTGTCCGGGAGGCGCTCCATGAAGTAGAAGACAGGGTCAATCATGTGGAGACAAAAATGGGAGAATTAGTGTCCTCCCATAATGACCTAATAGATGCTCATTACGGGCTGGAAGGGGAGGTTCGTAACATGCAGACCAAAATGGCGGACCTGGAGGATAGGTCCCGCCGCAACAATGTAAAGCTCCGAGGGGTGCCGGAGACAGTATCTTCAATTGAGCTGGCTGACTATCTCATTGGTCTTATGAAAGCCTTATTACCAGCCTGTCAACCTGCAGATCTCATCATTGATAGGATACATAGAGTGGCGAAACCAAAGCATCTAGACGACTCCATCCCTCGTGATGTCCTCGCTAGAATACACTTTTTCCATGTTAAGGAACAACTACTTCAAGTGGCAAGAAAGACGTCACCTTTCCCAGCTCCGTATCAGAATGTTGCTTTATATACGGATCTATCTGCAGCGACATTGCGATTGAGAAGGGAGTTTGCTCCGATTATCACTACTCTGAAAGAACGTGGTATCCTGTATAGATGGGGGTATCCCACTCGGCTCCTTGTCAAGTACGACAATTCAACGCTTGTCTTCAAATCGCCAGCAGAGGGAGACTCCTTCTTGAAGAAGCTACGTCCTCAGATGGCTAAACCAGGGATCGCACCTCCTCGCCTAGACAAGTCTCCGCGGACTGGAGTACCGTTCACCGTTGATGCTACACCTGGCACTATGTTTTCTCTTTATTGCTGCTGAACACTAGTGCTGTTCTCTATGGCCATACTTCCAAAGTAGGCTGAACTCTCTTCCCCTGAATACTACGGGATGGCGCTTGTGAAGATGGACGCCGACCATCCCCATGGCTGGATAAGTCTAGACCAGTCATTTTGTTATTTACTGTTATTGTTTTTTCATGATATGGTTACTTTTGTAACTCGCTTTCCGCCACTTACACAAGCTTACTGAGAGGGGGGGGGTTACTAGGTGATGAATTGCTTCCTGGAGGCGATGGGGGGCCTGGAGATCCGGGACTCTTTATTTACCATCACATTACTTACTCCACACCATGGTACTGACAATTTCATCGCTTAATGTAAATGGACTTAACAGTCCTCTTAAGCGTACGCAAATGTGGAAAGAAGCGCTGAAATTAAAGAGCGATATTTTCTGCGCGATAGAAACACATCTTCTCGCAAAAGATGCCAACAGACTCAAACACCGTGGATTCCCGGATCTTTTTCAGTCCCACCACACCTCTAAAGCTAGGGGAGTGTTGATAGCCATTAGGAATACTGTGGCGTTTCGCCTCATTGACCAGGTCATTGACACACAGGGTAGATATGTGATCCTGATATGCTCTATCAATAATGTCATATACACCCTCGCTGCGGTATACGCGCCAAATCGCAGGCAAACCCGTTTCTGCAAAAAAATATTTCGACATATTCTTGAGGTGAGACAGGGCAAATTAATTGTCCTGGGTGACTTTAACTGTACGTTGAATCCTGATCTAGACTCAACTACACCTTCTAGGAGTCTTCAAATCTCCCCACTGAAATCTGTATTATGGCAAGAGGGCCTCTACGATGTCTGGAGAACATTGCATGAATCTGAGAAAGATTTTTCCTTTTTTTCGGCATCACACAATTGTTACTCCAGAATCGATTATATATTTGCGGACCAACATACCCTCCTTCTCACACTAACGGCCACAATAGGGGATATCACATGGTCTGACCATGCACCGGTCACCATCAGACTAGAGGAATCCTTCAAGCATTCCGCCACTTCGCCTTGGCGATGCAATTCCCACATTTTATTAACCCCGGCACACAGACAGTCCATTGAAGATGACCTTAGATCATTTTTTGCCCTAAATGAAGGATCAGTCCAAGACCCATTTATTCTCTGGAATGCTCACAAGGCAGTGATTCGGGGTTCCTTCATTAAGCTTGCGCATGTTATTAAAAAGAAAAGGGAACAGACAACATGTACCCTTTTACAAAATATACGTAAACTGGAAACGTGTAATAAACTAACCCAGTCTCCAACACTAAAAGCCCAGCTTATCACAGCAAGACAGCAACTTAGGGATCACATGTTGGCTGACTATAATAAACACCTTTTCTACACCAAGACACACTATTACTCGCAGAACAACAAAGCGGGGAAACTGTTGGCTGCTAGGCTTAAGGAACAAACTTCTAAATCGCGTATCCCCTTTCTAGTGAACCCTACAGAACAGTCTAAAATATCTCACCCCACTGACATAGCAAAACAATTCCGGGCATACTATGCCTCCCTGTATAATTTAGCTACTGACCCCTCCACAGTACAGCCCTCCAAAATAGATATACAGACATTCTTGGATGGGATTAATTTCCCTACTCTTACACCTACTAAACTTGATCAGCTGAATGCCAATTTCTCCATATCTGAACTCACAGCTGCCATTAATTCCTTGCCGTCTGAAAAATCACCTGGACCAGACGGCTTACCTGGTGAATATTATAAAGCATTCAACTTGGTGCTATCCCCCCACCTGCGCAGTATTTGTAACAAGGCCATGCTAGAAGGTAAATTGCCGGGGGAGAATCAAGAAGCCTTGATTGTTACCTTACCTAAACCAGGTAAATCCCCAGACAGGCCCCAAAATTTTAGGCCAATATCGCTCCTAAATGTAGATGCCAAAATATATGCAAAACTCATTGCCTTGCGATTGGCGACATTGCTTCCAAACCTTATCCATGAAGACCAAGTGGGTTTCATCAAAGGGAGACAAGCGTATGAGAATACGCGGCGAGTGCTAAATGTGCTGCATTATGTTAACCGAACGAATACCCCTGCATTATTTGTGTCACTGGATGCCGAGAAGGCGTTTGACCGTA
Source organism: Rhinella marina (assembly GCA_900303285.1). NCBI lineage: Eukaryota > Metazoa > Chordata > Amphibia > Anura > Bufonidae > Rhinella > Rhinella marina. Next base: position 266,267 of record ONZH01006286.1, on the reverse strand, counting down.
TAGGCTGGTTGTACGCCTTTTCGGCACTTGAGCGTTATGGATTTCAAGGGCCAATTTTACGAGCTATACAAGCTTTATACTCTGCCCCTTCAGCCAAAGTTTACAATAATGGCACTCTGTCAGAATCTTTTCATATTACCAATGGTACCCGACAGGGGTGTCCTTTATCCCCATTAATCTTTGTCCTGTGCATGGAACCATTGGCAGCTACACTTAGAGCAGACCCAGAGGTCAAAGGGGTTCAGATAGGTAATAGAGAGCATACCATTTCATTATACGCTGATGATGTAATTCTGACGCTAACAGACCCTGCCCGATCTCTTGGAAAAGCCCTGGAATGGATAAACATATTCGGGCGTCTCTCCCTGTACAAACTCAACACCTCTAAGTCTCAAGCCTTCGCATTCTCCATTTCTCCTTCTTTGGTCCGAGACCTCCAGAGTGCATTCTCTCTGGACTGGCAAACAGAGAAAATAACATACCTAGGTACTCAAATCACCTCTGACTTCCAACACTTATACAAACACAACTACCCTCCTCTCCTAGCTGAAATCCGCACTGAAATCGACCGCCTTTCTACGTTTGAGATCTCTTGGACAGGCAGGATAGCCACTTTTAAAATGCTCCTATTGCCCAAACTTATGTATCTGTTCCGCACAGTCCCCATACAGATCCCGAATAAATTCTTTCATGACGTCCAACAATGCGTGTCACGATTTATCTGGTCTACTCATAAACCTAGGATTGCTTACTCCATCCTATCGAAGCACAAGTCCTCTGGTGGATTAGGGGTACCGAACATTAAGGCATATTACACGGCGCTACAGATAGAGGTGATCTCCAAATGGAAACAGGGAGTGGTGAATAATTGGATCCATATTGAGAACTCCATGGCATATCCCACATCTCTTAACGCTCTCACCTTCGTTCTCCATAAACCCCCATCTATGCACAAGAAACTATCTCCACTAACGCATATCACTCTGAAATGCTGGAGAGAGTTCCATTTACATACAACTGAGACCACACCTCATTCTTGGGTTACTGTACCCCTGCAATATACGAGTGTCTTCATACCGGATCTGAATGTCTGGAACTGGGTGGATAGCGGAGTTACATATATTTCTCATTTGTATGGAGATGGCCAGCTCTTATCCTTCGAACAACTGAGAGCCAAGTACTTCCTCCCTAAATCAGACCTACAAATAAGACACTTTCTATCAGATAAGTCTGTGGGGGTCACTGCAGGCAATCCTGACATGCTGCGATGCCTCAAAGGAAAGTATAAACTCCTGAGACACATATATGGATCAATTGACTCACACTCCCAATTTAGCAAATCTCACCCATACTCATCTTGGGAAAAAGACCTAGCATCTACTTTTGACTCCAAACAATGGACCGCAGCGCTCCGACTAATCCAGTTGTCTTGTAAATGTAGTACCCACTATGAAGCGGCGATGAAAACGCTACTCCGGTGGTATTTAACACCTGACAGATTGCATAAAATCTTCCCTAACACATCACCTCAGTGCTGGCGTAATTGTGGACACATCGGTACGATACACCACATACTATGGTCCTGTCCCAAAATTCTGGGCTTCTGGGCTGATGTGTTTCAGGTTTTGAAGAGAATAGTTAATTGTACTATACCACCAGTCGCTCATACTGCCCTGCTATTTATAGATCTGGATAAGCTTCTGACGCGCAACAAGGTGTTAGTTTGCAAAATTCTAATTATTGCAAAGTTGGTATTGACTAGACATTGGAAGAGCGCTAACGCTCCATCTGTGGACGAAGTGGTTGCTACGGTAAATACTATCTATAAATATGAAAAAGCACTCACACCTGCTATCATGTCCTTTAAGACATTTCAATCCACATGGCAAGCGTGGGCAGCATCTCGATACTGGGCGCCCTCCTAGACCTTCCTTTCTTTGCACTTCCATGTGTGCTTGTCCCCTCTTTCCTCTCTCGGTCTTTAACACACCTTTTCTTATACTCATGTCCATTCTAGCCGTGTTATTAAGCATCAGAGGTACCTTGGCGGAAACGCTGTTGAATGTTATTGTTGTTATTATTGCTGCTGCTTATTGTCCCTTTATTGCATAATATACACGTTAATACTGATATGTACATTATAATCGAAGCTGTACTCTATTTGATCACCGGAATTTTTGCGGTAACATCCTGCATTGTTATTATCGCAGTATGGCTGTCATTATCGCGAGGCATGTGATGGTTAACATGCTTTGCTGTTGTAATGTTTGAATTTTCTGAAAATCCAATAAAAACTATTTGAACAAGAATAGATGCTCCAGAATTGTTATTACATGGGGAATACATGAAGCTATTAAAACAGGCATGTCAGGAGCAGTGAAAGGTCCTGTTTAACTTGCTCAGTACAGAATTCTGGACCTAAAAGTTACTTAGTGTTTAAAAAAAAAAAAAAGAAGATTCATTTTAAGTTTTAAATTTCCCTCGTCATACCATGGACCATGACAATAACATTCCAAAAACTATTAACTTCTTCAGGAACAAGCGATTTCCCGTTTTTTGCATTTTCATTTTTTACTTCCTGTCTTCCCAGAGCCATAACTTTTTTTTTAAATTTCCCTTCACATTGCCATATGAGGGCTTCTTTTTTGCGGGATAAGTTGTACTTTCTAATAGCACTATTTATATAATGCATACGATGGAGTGGGAAATATTAAAGAATATTGTAGAAGCTTTAGTATACAGCTTGTCCGCCATCTTGGCTCCTATTTAATATGGTTCTCCTAATGCAGCCTACATTTCCCATCATGAATCTGGCTTTGCAGGGCTAGAATGTAACAAGTAGAAGATCTGGTCAGCACTCGGACTTGTGGCGGTGCACGTGGAACGGATGTGTGCCCGGTCTTTTTTGAGAGCAGATAATCCCGGCACTCACTTTCTTCAATAGGCTTTTATTTATCACAACATCAGTTGTTGCATTATCACACTGATCTTGTGATAAATAAAAGCAGAGCTAAGAAAACGCATGTTGGGATTACTTGCATAAATAGAGGGAATGGAGACTTATACTGCATTTGCCCCGCTTTTAGTCCTATCTAAGGGCAGCAAGTGGTAGACCAGACCATAACACACACCGCAGAGTCTCAGTGTATCCTATGAGATACAGCTTCCGCCTGTCTCCTCTATCTCCTGCTTGTCATAACTTTCTCCCTGTCAGCTCTTAGAAGCAGGCGGCAAGGAAGAGCAGTGTGAAGCAGCATCTCATAGGATACACTGGAGAGTCTACACACAGCATAGACAGATATATATAGACAGTCAGGAGAGTTGTAGAACTGCAGCTAAGCATTGTAGGGACTCACTATATTTGTGCACTTATTGGTCATTTAGATGAGGCAGAAATGAGAGCAGTGTGAAGCAGCTTCTCTTAGGATACACTGGAGTGGCTGCACACAGCATAGACAGATACATAGACAGTCAAGGGAGTTGTGGAACTGCAGTTAAGCATTGTAGGGACTCACTATATCTCTGCACTTCTGGTCGTTTAGATAAGGCAGAAATGAGAGCAGTGTGAAGCAGCATCTCATAGGATACACTGGAGAGTCTGCACACAGCATAGACAGATACGTAGTCAGGGGAGTTGTGGAACTGCAGCTAAGCATTGTAGGGACTCACTATATCTCTGCACTTCTGGTCGTTTAGATGAGGCAGAAATGAGAGCAGTGTGAAGCAGCTTCTCATAGGATACACTGGACAGTCTGCACACAGCATAGACAAATATATAGACAGTCACGGGAGTTGTGGAACGACAGCTAAGCATTGTAGGGACTCACTATATCTCTGCACTTTTGGCCATTTAGAGAAGGCAGACATGATATCTTCTGCAGTGCTCTATGAATAAGGAGACATACAGAGAATCAAGGAGAGAGAAGCTTGGTGGGGAAGGTTGATCTCTGTGAGATGCCAGGAGGGATCTGATAGATGCTGATGTAATCCTGCAGCTCACAAGACGCCAGTCACACAGGAGTGCTTCTTCAAATAATCTCTAGTCTGTTATAGGTAAACTTTAAAGTGAATCACAAAGCCTAGAAGCCAAAACACTGACAAAAATGGTTGCCTTGAGTCTACAAAGACGTTGGGTGCACTCAAAAGAACTCTGTACTGAAAGACGAGATGTTCTGTCAGGAGAAGACAGCCCACGCTTTAACCAAAACTTACATGAAATCCAGAAAGAAGTAAACAAACAAACTGCTAGTGATTAGCTTTATGATATGCAAGTTAGCAAATTCCCTCGTGGCTGTGTTTGATGAATTGAAAAACAATTACCATTTTGCATAAAAACTAGACACCTACATTAAAAATAATTAGTTTTTTGGGACTTGAGAACAACACTCATAATGACTATTAGTGGATAGTACATGTTGACTGCAGATACCACCATTTCACGACGCCGGATGAAAAGATATTAAATAATACCGCCAATTGTTACCATTTACTAATGGATAGACGGTGGTATGTCACGCATCGAGTCCGCAACACAGCTCCCGGCCTGACCTCCCGGCATTGACGGGGTCACATAACATTATACTGATTTATGATGCTATGTAGCCCTTATAGTTCTGGAATGTATTGGATAACACTGACATCATTATGTCAGTGTCAACTAATACATTCCAGAACTGTAAGGGTTACAAAGCATCATAAATCAGTATAATGCTATGTGACCCTGTCAGTGCCGGGAGGTCAGGCCGGGAGCTGCGTTGCAGGACTCGATGCATGACACATGCTCATTGCAAGGGACCTACATCAGCATTTGCCGGCAGCAGATTGTGGTGTCTAACCTGAACTCTGCTTCCGGCACATAATGAGTTTGTATGGAGACGAGTGATGGCATTAACAATCTCTCCTCTGCATACTGTGAAGGAGCTCACTGCATTTAAATGCGGCGGTCTCCTTCACTGACGCGCAGGCAATTGTCAGAAAGGAACACTTCTGAGTGTAAAGGCCTTAAAGGGGCTATCCCACAAAAATATTGTACAGTTTTCAAAACAGCGCCTGGATCTGAATACTTTTGTAATTTCATGTAATTAAAAATTTTGCATAGCCACTGAGCTAGTTAATAAAATGTATCCCTATGGCGCCACCTGCTGTTTGTTTTTTCTTATTTCTTTGACCTGCTCACTGAGAAGGCCGCACATGCTCAGTTTCATCCTTCAATTGCCTCCTGAGCTGTGATAGGCAGAGCATGGACACGCCCCCTTAGCTGCCGCAGAAAAGACACTCCCCTTGAGCTGTCAGCTTGATATAAATCTAGCAGAGCAATGAATGTGGAGATCTCTGGATCCATGTGAGGTACAGGGCTGGTTCTAGCTTTGTTAGAAAGAGATTGTCGTGTATTATATAATGTCTGATTTCCATTTTTTACATTAGCCATGGGATAACCCCTTTACGATTTTACGTGGCGGCCTTTTAATGTTTTTATTAGGGTCCACTCACACAACAGTATTTTCAGTCAGCATCTGATCCGCACTTTTGGCAGATTGGGATGCGCTCCTGCTCATTTCAATGTCTATTCCACGGCCCCGCTTAAAAGACCATAAGTAGTGACAGATACCGATTCCAGTGGTCTCTCAAGTGGTAAGGTGCAGTATATGGCCAGAGAGTAGTCTGCTGCAAGCAAGGGGGTCTGATGATATTCAGGATATGCAGGCTCCCCCTGCCCTCCGGACGCTGACAGTTTTTCCCCTATTACTGTGCATAAGGAGCTTCCACGGATCCATAATGACTACTACTACTATTATTATTATTATTAAAGGGGTTGTCCCACCAAAAATATTCTACAGTTTTCAAACCAGCATCTGGATCTGAATTTTTTTGTAATTGCATGTAATTAAAAATGTAGCATAGCCAGTGAGTTATTCAATAAAATGTATCTGTATAGCGCCACCTAAATGAAAGAATTCCATTGGCTTACTTTTTGTTAAAGAAGAACTCCCGCAAAAAAATTTATTCCATGTCCTGCTAGAAATGTACATGATGTAATCTGTAGTGAATGTCATTTTCTTACCAGTGGCTGTATTTGTGAGTTATATCTCCCTGATGCTTCTCATCTGTGTCATGTGACCAGCAATCAGACCCACCAACTCACACAGCATCTTATGTGTGGACAGGAAGTCTATTTCTCTATGTATTCCTATGGGAGCCTCACTTTCAGTCTCATAGGAATGAATAGAGAAGTAACTGGCTTCCTGTCCTGGGTCAGTTGGAGGTCAGGGAGTTGGTCACATGACAGCTACAATTAGAAGAGAGGGGATAACTCACAAATACAGTCTCTGATAAGAAGATTGCATTCACTATAGATTATATCGTGCACCTTTCTAACAGGTCAGAGAATAAAAAATTTTGTGGAAGTTCTTCTTTAATACTCAAACACTCCCAAAATGCATATACTACAGATGTTTTCTTGGATCACTTGTGATATAAATATGTGATTTTTTTATTTTATTTTAATATTCTGATCCGGCCACCCTTGTGCATTGATAATTCATAAAAGGCATATGACAATCAGATTTTTTTTTTTAAATAAAGGGAATCTCTATTGCTTTGTCCCATAGACCATGAGTTTTACCCTGCGGCCACCATTAGTGGTCATCGTTCCTGCCCAGGAGCACTGCTAGATCTACAATGCAATATTCATTCGTACTGGGAAGACAACAATGTCTACAAGACTCTTACATGAAATATTGAAGAAAGCAGCTGTAAATTCTGCAGAAAATTCATACTGTAATGCACAAAACCGGATATATATTTTGATAAATGCAACAGAAGGTCTACAGGCTCACAGAAGAAGTCACTAAAAATATGGTGAAAAATGGAGGAAACGGCCAAGTGAAAAACACTTTAGCATTTTGTTGACATGTGAAATCCATATAATTATAATGGATATTAAATATGGCTCTCTAAATATGGACTAATGACCACAGTTTAACAGGTGGCCTTGGGTTTGTAATTTCCGTGCATAGTCCACCTTCCGTTCTAACATCTTGAACTGATTAAGCCTAAGAACCGGTTCCCCCAGAAGGTGCAAGTAGATCTATATAAATCTTCATTTAAATTGAGGGAACTTTGGGAGTTTATTTTTTTTAACAATAGGAAACGGTGAAGCTTGTCCCTTCTAGTTTTGTTGCGACTCTTCTTGTCAGCACATTATTATACCTTCCAGGGTATATTCTAGTTGGGATTAACATCTTTAGGTTTCTGGTTACATGGCTTAGAAAGTCACACTCTAAACAAAACACATGTGTAATATACACTCATTGAAAAAATAGAAGGAGTTGTTGGAATGGAATTAAACTTCTTATGTGTGAATGTAATGATGATATATGTAAGTGATCACAATATTGGAGTAAACGGAGACTTATTTGGGGGAAAACTGTACAACTGAAAGGAGGCTCTAGGACCAAGTTGGGCCACCTCTACTCTGGATACAAGATGAGAGGCATACAGCGCCACATTCGCCTACAGAGGTTGCAGCTGGGCCTGTAGATCCTGCACACTTGTAGGTCGCTGATGTCCCAGCTGGTCCCATAAAAGCTCAATTAATAAATCTGGTGACCGGTGAGGCCAAGGAAGTCTTGCATTCTGCTGGAGATATTCCTGGGAAATTCTTGCTTTGTGTGGACAAGCATTATCCTGCTGAAAAATGCCAGTGTGAGGCCCTGCCATGAGAGGCGACAAGTGGCCGCAGAGTGTCCTGCACATGTTGTTGAGCTGTTAGTGTCCCCGTATCACTAATAGAGGTGTCTGACTGACTTAAGTGATGGCTCCCCAGATCATCACACCGGCAGTTGGGGCAGTGTGTCGCTCCATGAGACCTCTATACTAGAACCCAACCATTACTGAACCTGGATTCCTTGCTGAAGGACACAGATATGGTTCCATTCTGTAGCAGTCCAGGTATCTCATTCACGACACCACTGTAAACGAAGGCAATGGTTGCTGCTTGTAAACAGCAGGACACATAATAGGTCCAGTGACAACAAATTTCATTCTGCTAAGCACCTGGCAATGGTCCAGTCAGAGAGAGGGGTGTGTAATGAAGGTGCCACCTGTGTCTAGATGGTTGACAACGAAACGGTGGGTGCTGCTTATGCCTGTCGACGGATCAAACCATCTTCTCAACTAGTTGTCAGTCTGGGCCGCCGGAGCCTGTTCACCATGCGTGAATGTCCTCATGTAACCACTGCTCGCAAGACCTTCTCATAGCTAGTCCAGATTGCCTATATGGTCTGCAATTCATTGATCTGACCATTCTGCTTCTCTCAGTACACACATTATTTCTCAAAGTCTGTTAACTGGGCACAATGTCTTCGACTGCATCACAGAGGCAGGTCAGGCAGTTTATCTCCCAGCAAGAGGTACACTACCCAAAAGTTGCCTCTGAGAGCCTTTTTATAGGGCGGCAGGGAAAGTACTTTTACGCCCTCTTGTGGCAAGACCAAGTGCCTAATCAGACCACACCTGTAATCATTTACATATCTGCCTGAAACATCACAGTATGCTGAGTTTTGCAGCAAACCAACTTTTCTATCTGGGTACGTTTTTTTTTTTTGTTAATGAGTGTACATTGTGGGGCACAAAAGATCAGGTCCATCACTGGAACCATCATTAACAATCATAGTCCTCTAGGTACTGCATTAAAGAGGACCTGTAAACACAAAATGCAGCACAACCCATAGGCAGTATGTTTCAGAGCAGGAGGAGCTGAGCAGATTGATATATATATATAGTTTTGTAGAGAAAAGATTCTGTAAAACTAGCTCTCACTAGTATGTATTCGGTGAGCAGGGAAACATACTCAGCTCTCCCTTGTCTTCTCCTGCCGGCGCTGCACTGTCCTGACCTCGTACAGCATCAGCACACTGCACGCAGTCAGGCGACAGTGCAGCGCCGGCAGGAGAAGACAGAGGAGCGCCGGACCCGGAGCTGAGCCGCAGCACAGGAGAGGCAAGAGAGGTTTTTTATTTTATTCTTATGGGGCTGACCTGAGGTCTGATGGGGGATGACCTGAGTGCTGAGTGGGGGATGACCTGAGTGCTGAGTGGGCTGCTCTGAGGTCAGATGGGGGCTGATCTGAGGTCAGATGGGGGCTGATCTGAGGTCAGATGGGGGCTGATCTGAGGTCAGATGGGGGCTGATCTGAGGTCAGATGGGGGCTGATCTGAGGTCAGATGGGGGCTGATCTGAGGTCAGATGGGGGCTGATCTGAGGTCTGATGGGGGCTGATCTGAGGTCTGATGGGGGCTGATCTGAGGTCTGATGGGGGCTGATCTGAGGTCTGATGGGGGCTGATCTGAGGTCTGATGGGGGCTGATCTGAGGTCAGATGGGGGCTGATCTGAGGTCTGATGGGGGCTGATCTGAGGTCAGATGGGGCCTGATCTGAGGTCAGATGGGGGCTGATCTGAGGTCAGATGGGGGCTGATCTGAGGTCAGATGGGGGCTGATCTGAGGTCAGATGGGGGCTGATCTGAGGTCAGATGGGGGCTGATCTGAGGTCAGATGGGGGCTGAGTGGGCTGATCTGAGGTCAGATGGGGGCTTAGTGGGCTGATCTGAGGTCAGATGGGGGCTGGGTGGGCTGATCTGAGGTCAGATGGGGGCTGGGTGGGCTGATCTGAGGTCAGATGGGGCTGGGTGGACTGATCTGAGGTCAGATGGGGGCTGGGTGGGCTGATCTGAGGTCAGATGGGGGCTGGGTGGGCTGATCTGAGGTCAGATGGGGGCTGATCTGAGGTCAGATGGGGCTGATCTGAGGTCAGATGGGGGCTGATCTGAGGTCAGATGGGGGCTGATTGAGGTCTGATGGGGGCTGATCTGAGGTCTGATGGGGGCTGATCTGAGGTCTGATGGGGGCTGATCTGAGGTCAGATGGGGGCTGATCTGAGGTCAGATGGGGGCTGATCTGAGGTCAGATGGGGGCTGATCTGAGGTCAGATGGGGGCTGATCTGAGGTCAGATGGGGGCTGATCTGAGGTCAGATGGGCGCTGATCTGAGGTCAGATGGGCGCTGATCTGAGGTCAGATGGGCGCTGATCTGAGGTCAGATGGGCGCTGATCTGAGGTCAGATGGGCGCTGATCTGAGGTCAGATGGGCGCTGATCTGAGGTCAGATGGGCGCTGATCTGAGGTCAGATGGGCGCTGATCTGAGGTCAGATGGGGGCTGATCTGAGGTCAGATGGGGGGCTGATCTGAGGTCAGATGGGGCTGATCTGAGGTCATGGGGCTGATCTGAGGTCAGATGGGGGCTGATCTGAGGTCAGATGGGGGCTGATCTGAGGTCAGATGGGGGCTGATCTGAGGTCAGATGGGGGCTGATCTGAGGTCAGATGGGGGCTGATCTGAGGTCAGATGGGGGCTGATCTGAGGTCAGATGGGGGCTGATCTGAGGTCAGATGGGGGCTGATCTGAGGTCAGATGGGGGCTGATCTGAGGTCAGATGGGGGCTGATCTGAGGTCAGATGGGGGCTGATCTGAGGTCAGATGGGCGCTGATCTGAGGTCAGATGGGCGCTGATCTGAGGTCAGATGGGCGCTGATCTGAGGTCAGATGGGCGCTGATCTGAGGTCAGATGGGCGCTGATCTGAGGTCAGATGGGCGCTGATCTGAGGTCAGATGGGCGCTGATCTGAGGTCAGATGGGCGCTGATCTGAGGTCAGATGGGCGCTGATCTGAGGTCAGATGGGGGCTGATCTGAGGTCAGATGGGGGCTGATCTGAGGTCAGATGGGGGCTGATCTGAGGTCAGATGGGGGCTGATCTGAGGTCAGATGGGGCTGATCTGAGGTCAGATGGGGGCTGATCTGAGGTCAGATGGGGGCTGATCTGAGGTCAGATGGGGGCTGAGTGGGATGATCTGAGGTCAGATGGGGGCTGAGTGGGATGATCTGAGGTCAGATGGGGGCTGAGTGGGATGATCTGAGGTCAGATGGGGGCTGAGTGGGCTGATCTGAGGTCAGATGGGGGCTGGGTGGGCTGATCTGAGGTCAGATGGGGGCTGAGTGGGCTGATCTGAGGTCTGATGGGGGCTGAGTGGGTTGATCGGAGGTCTGATCTGACATTGAGGGCTGATATGGGGGTCTGATGTGATGTCCTGAAATTTATGGGGGGTCTGATATGAGGATCTAATATTTTTTTCTTATTTTCCTCTAAACTCTGAGTTGCGTCTTATCGGATGCGTCTTATAAAGCGACAAATACGGTAGTAAAGAATTGCGAGTCGATGAACTAAGGCTCCAAAGCAGTCTGTTGTCACTCAAGTCACAGCCAAATCTGCAACAATGTTAAAAGCTATGTCTAATACAAGGACTTGAGCTGTGATCTGTGCAAATGTAATCCCCTCTCCTTAAACTTCACTCACTTTTCTTGGCACTTGAGATGTGAAAAGATGCGATTTATTGCGCAATTTTGCAGCGTGCCATAATGTGACTTTTCTATGTGATAAAAGTGGCATAAGGAGGCCTTTAAGAAATATCCCCAGGAATGTTTTAAGTTAAATCCCCCTCCCTAGGACAGTTACCATAATTTAGTATATTATTGGTTTTGCTTTGTCTAAGGAGATTAGAAGTTTGTTTTTAATATCTTAGTCTGGAACTTTTTTTCTAAAATGATTACTTGCATTTCTACTTTCTGATCTTGCAGATGTTCAATATCATTTTCCAGGTAAACACAAGAACTAAAGGATAAAATGATTCAGACTCTCGCTACCGTTAATCGTATATTCAGAATGGCTGCAAGAAACGGTAAGAGACAGCGGTCGCCGAGGGGCTGATAATGTGTCTGCCGCTGATACTCAGAAGAACACACTTACTGTCTTGTCCGGTGCACGGCTCGGCAGCTGGCACGGCGATCTTGTTGGGTGCTTCGCTGCTCATGGGCTGTTTTTTATCAGCCTGTTTCTCCCCTCCTACAACAAAAGAAACTTTTTTTACTCTCGGTTGTGTAAATAGATAAGAACTATCCTATCAATACTGTAAGATTCAGTTTTAATTATTAGTGAGAAAAAATTAATGAAGGACACAAAACGATTTCACTTTAATTTTAAAAAAAGTGATTTTAGACAAAACAGTGTTTCTATGAGCCTAGGACATCTTAAAAAAGCCGATCAAGTTCAACTTTTGATATCACCATTTTATCACATATATTTACTGCATTTTTGGCCCTATAAGAAGCACCTCCCTTCCTCAAAGTGTGTGTGTGGGGGGGTGTCAAGGCGTCTTATGAGCGAATACTAATGAACACTACCCTTATGGAAGCGCTCATTAGTACAGCAGGATTGGGAAGAGGTGAATGCAGCGCTCCCTGTACTCCTGTTTCCTAGTCCTCTCCTGCAGGCTCCGCACGCTCTTTTTGCACTTTCATTGGGTCTTTACTCTCTAGGAGCAACAGGGGAGTTGCCATTACACCTGGAGGCTCTGATCTCTCTACAACTGCCACGCCCTCTCCACTTTCATTGACAGGACCGGGTGTGATGACGTTTACACAACCTGGTCCTGTCAACCAAAGTAGGAATAGCGTGGCAGGTGAGGAGAGAGCAGATCCTCTAGGTGTAATGGTAACGCCCCCGTTGCTCCTAGAGGTTCAATTGCATATATTAAAACCTCATTTTTCTCAGCAATGCGGGCACATATGGACATGGGACCAACACAGATGTCTTCAGCTGTGAAGCTCACGTGCAACAGGTCAGCCAGTGTCATAGGTACAAAACTGCTGACAGATGCCCTTTAATTTCACTCCAGATTTATTACTGCAGCTATATTAAAAAGTTGCCAAGTAACTTCAGTAAGGGGTGGAATAAAAAAACTGTAATAACATTATAGATAAAAGTGCTAGATTAGACACGCGGCAAATTTAAAAAAAAAAAGAAAATGTGCCGTTTGATAAATTTGGTGCAAGGTATGTCAATAAAGACTCAAGCAAAACTGACCAAATGATAACCTTACGATAAATCCCCCCCATATGCAATTAAAGGACGAAAAGGAGTTGCATAAAACTATAAAGCACTGTTTAGATCTGTGATGTGGCTTCAATTTATAATGGAAGCCACAACACTCTACCAGATCCATTGTACCATGAGCACAGACAAACCACTATGACTAACTGTAGGGTCCATCGGGTCCCCAGAGGCGTCCATAGTTTTGGCAAGAAAAACAGCGCAGCAAGAAGTGCTACTTTTGCTGTCGGTTATAGTGGGAACTAAGACAAGAACGCCGACGTAAAACAGAGTCTTTAACTGCAGCTTGCTGATGGCTTCTAAGAAGCAAATGCACAAAAAAAAAAAAAAAGTTTATAGATATATATATATATACATACACACACACACACAGTATATATTAAAGTGGTTGTCCCACGAAAAATATTCTACAGTTTTCAAACCAGCACCGGGATCTGAATACTTATGTAATTGCATGAAATTAAAAATTTAGTATAGCTACTGAGTTATTCAGTAAAATATATCTGTATACTGTCTCTTAATTTCTTATTTCTTTGAACTGCTCACTGAGAAGGCCGCACATGCTCAGTTTCATCCTTCCCCTGCCCCCTGAGCTGTGATAGGGAGAGCATGGACACGCCTCCTGAGCTGTAATAGGGAGAGCTGAGACACGCCCCCTGAGCTGTAATAGGGAGAGCTGAGACACGCCCCCTGAGCTGCAGCAGAAAAGACACCACCCTTCAGCTGTCAGCTTGATATAAATCTAGCAGAGCAATGAATGTGGAGATCTCTGAATCCATGTGAGGTACAGGGCTGGTTCTAGCTTTGTTAGGCCTCTTTCACACAGGCGTCACGGATTCAGTCCGGATGCGTTCCGGAAAATCCACACGCATGCACATCAATCCGCACGCAATCGCAGTCAGTTTTGACTGTGATTGCGTTCAGTTGTTCAGTTTTTTCCACGCGGGTGCGAAGCGATTTGATGCGTTTTTCACGCACGTGATAAAAAAACTGAATGTTTACAAACAACATCTCTTAGCAACCATCAGTGAATCACTTGCGTGCGGATGCAATGCGTTATTCACGCAGCCCCATTCACTTCAATGGGGCCAGGGCTGTGTGAAAAACGCAGAATATAGAACATGCTGCGATTTTCACGCAACGGCAAACTGATGCGTGAAAAACATCGCTCATGTGAAAAACCCCATTGAAATGATTGGGTCAGGATTCAGTGCGGGTGCAATGCATTGCGGAAATCTCGTCTGTGTGAAAGGGGCCTTCGAAAGGTACTGTCTGAGTGTCATTTTTTACATTATTCATGGGATAACCCCTTAAAAAAAAAAAGAGATAAAAAAAAATAAAAAATCACAATCATGCCAGGGTCTATAACTAATGATCCTTGACCAGTGTTAATCAAAGGTGGGGCTTTATTTTAATTATCATATGAAACTGTGAAGCAGAACAGATCTTACGGCATGGCGTTGTCTGGATGTACGACAGATGAGGGAAGGAGAGAATTGATGTAATATCTGGGACGTCCGCTTTGCTTGGATCTTCGACAATTGTCTGGTCGGCCCATACCACGGCCTTCTCTCTCTGGACCAGGTGCTTGAGTTCCTGGAAATCAGACTCTACGATGGCATTCGCTAATCCAGCCTGTTGCAACATCTCATATTGCCTCCGGAAGGCAGGTAGAAAAGTATTGAGCAACCTAGAAGAGCAAAAGAGAAATCAGTAAGATGGATTCTTTTTCTCACTCTGCAACAGAACCCCCAAAAATTAGGCATAAATGTAATAACACTAATTATCAGATGGTCGAGGTAAACACTTTTTTTTGCCAAGGTACAGAAGATAGTGTTGGTGGTGGGGGCATCTTCAAAGCAAAAATCATAGTGATTAATGGTGAAACAACACACTGCTACGTGGTACCATCGCTTTATTCACTGGAGAAGGCTGACCATCCTTACAGGCAGTCACTTTAGGATATGCAGGGTAACTGCCTCCCAGTATGAAGCTTACTGTAAGTAGAGTTGGTCCTGGGTGAACGCTCAGTACAAGTATGCAGGGCATATGAATTCCTATGTCTTATGATTTCACTGTGTACCATGTAATGTTTTACTTCCCCCATGGTGGCGTTGCAGGGGAACTCGTCACCTACTGCTAAATTCACAGCAAACTGTGACTACCTTATATTCAAAATATCATAAAAACTACACGTAATTAGTATAACATGGGCAATGACTACCTTTTTTTTTTTTTTTTAAATAAAAAGAGCTTTTATGACTTCTTAAAGAGGACCTTTCACCACTCCCGACATGCCTGTTTTATAGCTTCATGCATTCCCCATGTAATATCAATCATAGAGTATCTATTTTTATGTCTGTATGTTGTGCCATTCCTTTATTATTTCTACTAGAAGTTATGAATGAATTGCTAGCAGTCTGCAGTAAGGGTACAGAGGGGAGGTAACCAGTTGGGGGTGCGTACCTGCACAGACTCACTCTATCCAATCAGTGCTGCCATTTTCAGTCTGTGCAGGTACACCCCCCCAACTTGTTACCTCCCCTCTGTACCCTTACCAGGGCTGTGGAGTCGGTAAGCCAAAGCCCCGACTCCAACTCCGACTCCTCAATTTTCCCTCACCCCGACTCCGACTCCCTCATACATGGAGCATGTTTAAGTGATAAATTTAAACAAATTTGTATAAAATCAATAGTACAGATAAGTCATGACAAAAACAGTTTGTAATCTATCAGGCTTCTCTGGGTACAGCTCACTTAGGGCCTGATCAGAGGTGTAGCTAGAGTTTCAGCACATGGGGGGGGCGAAACATACTTGAGTGGGCCCCCCACTTATTGGCTTCCCAAACGCACGTTTCCAACTTCACAGGCAAATACTACTAGTTGTGGTTATAATATTGTATTAGCAAGATTATATAAACTGCTAGATCATCTATGCTGTTAAGTACAGTACAATAGACTTTCTACATACCCTACTCTAAATACTCTACCACATAATGCAGTAAAATATAGGATTAATAGGAGTAAAAAAGGGGACTCCTATGTTAAAGGAAATCTGTCTCCAGCTTTTACATCACTAAACTAACAGTCCCTTGCCCCCATCAGACCTCAGATCAGCGTATTGTGCCCCCATCAGACCTCAGATCAGCGTATTGTGCCCCCATCAGACCTCAGATCAGTGTATTGTGCCCCCATCAGACCTCAGATCAGCAGAATGTGCCCCCATCAGACCTCAGATCAGCAGAATGTGCCCCCATCAGACCTCAGATCCATAGAATGTGCCCCCATCAGACCTCAGATCCATAGAATATGCCCCCATCAGACCTCAGATCCATAGAATGTGCCCCCATCAGACCTCAGATAGGCTTAATGTGCCCCCATGAGACCTCAGATCAGCGTATTGTGCCCCCATCAGACCTCAGATCGGCTTAATGTGCCCCCATCAGACTCAGATCGGCTTAATGTGCCCCCATCAGACCTCAGATCAGCAGAATGTGCCCCCATCAGATCTCAGATCGGCTTAATGTGCCCCCATCAGACTCCATAATGGAAGCGCTCACTTGTATTCGCCTGATTGTACTAAGGCCATCCCTGCTGGGCCCCCCCAGAGGTATTGGGGCCGGAGCATCGCCTCCCCTGCCCCCCCTCCTCCCCAGTAGCTACGCCTCTGGGCCTGATGTATGAAAACTGTCTAGGTCTAAGACTTTTTTTGTTGCCCATAGCAACCAATCAGAGCTCCCCTTTCATTTCTCCAGAGCACTATATGAAATGAAAGGGGAGCTCTGATTGGTTGCTATGGGCAACAAAGAAACTTCTACACCTAGACAGTGTTCATACATAAGGCTCTAGGTGTTTTACATCAGCAGATAGAAGCCATGAGAGCAGCTAACCTCTCCAAACATGATCTCAGAGGAAACATAAAGCAGAGAGAACATGCACTGGACACACAGCACACAGTCATCTCAACTAAAAGCCTAAATCTTTAGATCAGGAATAGAACAGACATTTATAGGACATTTCATCATTTTCACAAATTCTTATAAAAATATATTCAGCACTTATTGCACTGAACTAAATGTACTAATTCATTATATATTTTAGGAGTCGGTCCATTTTATACCGACTCCGACTCCACCAAAATGGTGACCGACTCCACGACTCCGACTCCACAGCCCTGACCCTTACTGCAGACTGCTAGCAATTCATTCATAACTTCTAGCAGGAATAATTAAGGAATGGCACAACATAGAGTCATAAGAATAGATGTTCCAGAATTGTTATTACATGGGGAAAGCATGAAGCTATTAAAACAGACATGTCAGTAGTGGTGAAAGGTCCTCTTTAAGGTACAGGTTAAAGGTGTTTGTCAAGGAAAAAGAAAAAGTTGTATAAAAGGAAAAATAAAAGAACCATTGCTTATCCACTCCAGCTCCCCCTCGCCAGTCTTTGTTTGATGTGCGGCAGCAGGGACTTCATGTGGACACACTTGACTGCTGCAGCCAATGACTGGCCTCAGCACTTTCAGTGACTGGCTGCAGCAGTCACACGTGTTGTCATGATGTCTCACAACAAAGACTGGTGAAGGGATGCTTTTCTATAGTTTTATGTATCCCTCGCTACGCTGTTTTTTCACTTGATAGCCAACAACTCTTTTCAAAGGCATTTTAACACTAACAAGGCATATCGCCTAGCCAGAGGATAAGAGAAAAGCATCTGATCGATGGGGGTCCCGCCACTGGAACCCACAGAGATCATGAGAGCAAAGGTCCGAGAATGCCCCATGACATGGAGTGGTGGTGCGCTGACCGATGCTCTACCCACTTCCATTGGGCTGTTCCGAACAGCTCGTGTGATCTCCAGCAGTCCATAAAAGTGAATGGAGTGGTGGTCACAGGTAGACCACCAATTTATTCTTATTAGGGACTCTGGAAACCTCTGTTCTTGTGATTGATAGGAGTCCAAGAGGATGGATCCCACCAGCAATCATAAATTTCCCTGTGATGGCTAACCTCTATGTAGTTTCCCCACAGCTGGAGTGACGGAGGTCAGCCATCACTGCCCTATCCTATGGCTCAGGGATAATTATTGTTAGTGGGGAGAACCTCTTTAAGGGCTCATGCACATGAACGTGTGCGTTCAGTGCCCGTACTTTGGACCGTAATTTGCGGTCCACAATGCACGGGCACTGACTGTGGGGCTGCCGCATCCGACAATCCGCATAGCAAAAAAAAAGTAGTGCGTGCGCTACTTTTTTGCGGTCCGGAGGCACGGCCAGAAACACCACGGATGCACACCGTAGTGCTTCCGTGGTGTTCCGATCCGTGCATCCGCGCCGCATCTCTGTGATTGCGGACCCATTGAAGTGAATGGGTCCGCGATCCGTGATGTGGGCTGCACACGACCGGTGCCCATGTATTGCGGACCCAGCATATGCAGCCCGCAATACGGGCACGGGCCGGTCATGTGCATAAGCCTTAAGTTTGATGATAAACCACCATGCCATATCAAAGTTTGGCAAGTGTCAAAAGTTTACTCAACTCACGTCGATTCAAGCACAATTTTATTAGAAACAAAAAATAACATAAAAAGCACATTTGCACCTACTTTTCACTGTATCTATATTCTCGTTCTTGAAGAGACACGAGGAGATTCATGTGTTCAATCTGAGCTTTCAAATCTTTTACTTCTAGTTTTAAGTGGCAGCATTGTAAATCTTTGGAAAGCTCCTGAAACAGAGAAAAAAAAATTGAAAACTTCCAGCGCTTTCCTGCAGACTAGAGCAATGCATACATCAATTTCCAGGCACATTTATCAGGGGGCGATTATGAAATGCCCAACTTATTCTAGGCCTTTACAATTAACTACTGGCTGGGGTAAATTATTCATGAAAATGTCACAGGAGCTATTTATAGAAAAGGATCATGGCTACTTTGCAAGAGAAGCTTATGAAATATTAACAAGTGAAATCTGTGTAGAATCAAAAACCATTGGAAATTAACTTAAAATAGAAATATTACAATATTCAAACTCATCGTCTTCTACGATCGTTACGCACATGTCTGAGGCCTCAAAAAAAAGAGGAAAAAAAAACGACTGGCTTTCTGGTAGGCGTTCAGAAAATTATAGGATACTAGGAATAATTTTATGTTATATTAATGAGAACGTGAGATGATAATGCAGATTTAAAAAGCTATGGACACCTTTGGCATTTAAAAATGATTTTTACAACCTGCTACTAGTTTTAAAATGTTCTCATGTAAGAGCAATACATGACGGATGTAAGGCCTGTGTGTCCAGGATGCTGCAGTCTTCACTAGCTCTCAAGTAGTAGCACAGCTTCATTTCTAGACTGATTTCCCATTTTACAAATCGTAAGAGATCTTCTCTCACTTGTACTGGCAGTCACTGATGCCGAGGAGTGATTTCCCTTCCCTTTTCCCCATTGAGCTTCCCTTGAACCTCTCAGAATTCTCTCTGTACTTGTGCACAGCCTGTGTGAGACTCCACCCGAAAAATGCCTTGTGTGCACTTTCCTCCCCAACTGTGTGAGCAGTCTTCCTTACATACCCCCAATACACACTCTGATCTGCCGTGTACAACTTTCTCATGAGAGATCTCCTCTCACTTGTACTGCCAGTCACTGAAGCTAAGCAGTGTGTGGTTTCCCTTATCCCTCCTCTCCATTGAGCTTCCCTTTAAAGGGTTTCTGTCAGCAGTTTTTGGGGTATGAATCAGGCTGACATTAGAGCCTTTTATTTTATGCTAATAAGCCTCTAAGAGCGGGAGGGGGGGGCGCTTTACCCCTTCTCCTAGAGGCTCCATTTGCCCACCTTTAGAAACGCCCCCTTGATCTTGATTGGGAGGGCCAGGCAGCTTTCTTCTCCTCCTGCTGGCCCTGTCCTCTAGGAGCAGGGCTAACGTACCCCCTTCTCCTAGAGGCTTATTACCATAAAATAAAAGTTTAAAAACCATAAAAACGGGGGCACTAGTAAAAATCTACATATTTAGAATCAGGTGACATTAGCACATCTCTAATGTCAGCCTGATTCAAACCCAAAAAACTGCTGACAGAAACCCTTTAACCTCTCAGCATTCTCTCTATACTTGTACACAGCCCGTGTGAATCTTCACCCCAAAAAATGCCTTGTGCGCGCTTTCCTCCCCAACTATGTGAGCAGTCTTCCTTGACTACATACCCCCTATCCACACTCTGATCTGCCATGTACAACCTCCTCCCCGTCCCTGCTGCTATCTATAATACTAAGAGAAAGGAGGGAGTAGCAAAGAGAGCTGTCAATAATAGCAGTGCTGTGACAGATTTATGCAGCATCTGATTCAGCAGCATATGTCAGGTGAGCTCTAAGTGAAGTGGTCAAACACACTTTGCAGAAGAAAGAAGGTAGGAAATTCTGGAAGACAACAATTTAGCAAATTATTTAAATTTTGCTGTGACATTCATAAAATGCTAAGACTACATGTACGGTCATACAGCAAAAATAATACATATTCTATAAAGTACGAGTATCATTCACTAAGATGAAAGCCTTGAAAAAAAACAAAAACACATTTTGGTCAATGAGCAAAAATACAGTTCTTACCACTGGAATCTGCTTGTCTGGACCCAGCAATTTCATTTCATTTTCCAGACGGTGGAGCCAATTTGTGTTCTCCTCAAAACGTTTCATCTCCTCTTGTTTTCTCTTCTGTATAATGGCCTGTTTGGCCGTCAAAGCCTCCAGTCTGTGATCCCTTTTCAGAGTTGCCTACAAAACAGACGGCATTAAACTACAATGTGACGAGTTTCCACAAACAGAAATAATGACATCTAAAAACTCTGCCTTTGAGAAACATTAAAGGGGTTCTCCGAGTTATAAATATTGATGACCTATCCTCAGGATAGGTCATCAATATCAGATCGGCGGGGTCCGACACCCGGCACCCCCGTCGATCAGCTGTTTGAAGAGGAGGCGCGCGCCGTATCAGCGCTGCCTCCTCTTCACTGTTTACATGCTGGCCGACACGGGGGTAGTGGTGAGTAGGTGTAATTACACCTCACCACCCCATTCATTTCAATGGGAAGAATCGCTCCCATACAAGTCTATGGAAGCGATCCTTCCCATAGAAATTAATGTGGCAGTGAGATGTAATTACACCTACTCACCACTACCCCTGTTACGGCCAGCATGTAAACAGTGGAGAGGAGGCAGCGCTGATAGGGCGCGCGCCTCCTCTTCAAACAGCTGATCGGCGGGGGTGCACATGTCGGACCCCGCCGATCTGATATTGATGACCTATCCTGAGGATAGGTCATCAATATATATAACTCGGAAAACCCCTTTAAAGAAGAACTCCCGCAAAAAATGTTATTCCATGTCCTGCTAGAAATGTACATGATGTAATCTGTAGTGAATGTCATTTTCTTACCAGTAGCTGAATTTGTGTGTTATATCATCCTGAATTTTCTTATCTGTGTCATGTGACTAGGAATTAAACCTACCAACTCACACAGAGACTTATGTGTGGACAGGAAGTCTAATTTTCTATGCATTCCTATGGGAGCCTCACTTTCAGTCTCACAGGAATGAATAAAGCAGTTACTGGCTTCCTGTCCTGGGTCAGTTGGAGGTCAGGGAGTTGGTCACATGACCCAGCTACAATAAGAAGAGAGTGGAAACTCTCAATTTCAGCATCTGATAAGAAAATGACATTCACTACAGATTATATCATGCACCTTTCTAACAGGTCAGAGAATAAAAATTTTTGCAGGAGTTCTTCTTTAAGATATCATGATCGAAGCTAAAATGTCTACCCATCCTCGAGCATCATTTTTCTTTCTATAGATCCAAAATTTATCTTAATTTATCTATAGTGGTTGGTGCTCATTTTTTTTTTATTTATTGCTCAAAATGCACTGTGTTGCCAGATAATAAAAGAATACAATTCTGATCGCCACCACTAGGGGGAGCCTTATTATTGAAGTCAGCTTATGCAGTGAGCCCCTCTCAATGGTGACTAAATAATATAATTTTATTTCATCTCTATAGGGGACTTTGAGATGTATAATTATATAATTATATATGCTGCAAATACAAACCTATATTTTTAAATCAGTGAGCCCAACCTTTGGCTCTCCTACAACTCCCAGCATGCCCTGACTGCCAGGGGCCAAAGTTGCCCAATTTGAAGAGGTTGGTCACTTTATTTATCACTATTTAAACGATATGTACACCTTTGGGGGCAATTTTTTTTTTTAGTGCATTGTACTCATTGTGAGCTAAAAATTTTTTTTTAATTGGTCCCTATTAAAAATATGGCGGCCTTTTCTCTGTATAGAGCTGAGATGCTCTACTAAGCAAGATCTGAATTTTCTCTCTCTTCCGCAAGACAGGGAGCTGATGGGCTCCTTATCTCTGAACTCTGACATTATAAACACTTATTAGAGCTCAGTTCTTATCTTACTGATAAGAATGTGGCTTAAATAAGTGTTTATGACCTCCTAGTAATTTAGAGCTAAGGGTTATTAGATGACCGGCACAAAGTGAAAGTAGGATGCACACAGCTAGAAAAACAGTTAATCCTTTGTGACAGAACGGCTCAATATTTGAAATAAAGACCAGTGAAAAAATGATTTTTAGGCCCAAATGAGAAAAATGCAATCATAAAAAACTGTCCCCGAAGGTGTACATAGTCTTTAATGCTTATGAAGTTTTGCGCTGATGTCGCTCCTGCGCCACACTACTCCAGCCCATAATATGGTCACAGATGGGTAACCTATTTAATATTATGCCACGCGCAGAGAAGTAACTTGAGGCTTCTAGGCTCCAATGCAAACCTGTAACCATCGCCCAAAGTACCTTGTGTACTTTATAGTCCCGATTTCCTCCTGTGGAGCAGAGGGATCTTCTGGGTCATCTTTGAAGACCAGGTGTGCCTACATCCTCTGCACCTCTTATTACACCCCTGTACACAAGGTCTATCATACTCTGCACACAATCTCACATCTTTTTCCTATGGTTTCAACCTCACTGCATGCAAAATTGGCACATCCAGTTATTCCAGCGTGTGTGGGGTAGAGGGGGTTAGAATAAATTCCTGACAACCGAGCAGATCTCAGCCTCATCCAACTTCTTGGGAATTCCGCTCGGTGGAGCTGCTGTCTCTATAGTTACTCTGACGTCATCTAAGGTCCACGAAGAAAGATTATAAAAAAATATTAACCGGAAACAGCTGCCGAGTTAAAAAAAAAAAAATATATATAATATATAAAAAATCCAACCTTATATTGTCAGGTGGCAGGTTGCTACTCTTTACGTCCTGTAAATTCGAGCTTTCATTTTAATATGTGCCTGAGATCGTCAGTATGTTCGCAAGCAAAAAAAAAAAAAAAATTCTAAATCAAATACACCGGCATATGGTCCTCTCACCAATTCTGAGTTCTGTAGCTAAACTTTCAAGAATTAAGGCAGTTCAGAGATGCCAACCATATGTCCGTTGAAAGCAAACAGTCATGTTCGTTGAAAACCTCACCACACATCCATCGAGTGTATGTAATCTTTTCGTAAAATGTATTTCCTTTAAAACCATCGTTGCTGCGCAGGAGAGGAGACGCTACAAGTTAAAACCATATGGCATTTAATCAAGTTTAAGCCTTCTGACATTTTTAATTTCACAAAGGCTGCATAACTTGGCAGGTTGAGAAGTCGCACTATACTTGGTGACATTCACGTCTGAAGGACTCACCTTTATCGTCTGCTCATGGGAGCACATCAGCTGAATCTGCTCGTGGTACTGCCTCTGGTAAATGGCCTTTAGCTCTGTTTGCTTCAGACGCATCTCCAGGTTGCAGAACTCGGTCCGGATTTCTTCTCGGTTGGTAAAAATGTACTGGAGAAGTTCTTGGCACCTGCAAATAAGAGGAGGAATTATGTTTAAAGGTGTTTTCCGAGACTTCGGCTTGGGTTACAAGGCGATCTTGGCCGAAACACCCGCTGAGCGATTGAAGATCACCGTGTAGCTGCGCAACCAGTGGACTCAATGGGGTTGCAGCACGATTTACAAGTTGCTGCAACCCAAGAATCTCAAAGAAATCCAGCGCTGCTTGATTTTTCCAATCTGGGAACGCAACTTGCGAGTCAGACCATCGGTTAAAAAGACAGTGCAGAGACTCAATTAGAGCCTCACACATTTCACTAGTCAATGCAAGGCTCTTCTGTGGAGGAGATCGTATTTCTGCTACAGAAAGATGAAATTTTTTGCAAAAATTGTCACCCGCTTACTCAGGTAAAGGGATGGAGTAACTATCTTTAGACAGAAACGTTAGACTTAAAGAGGACCTGTCCCCTCTCCTGACATGCCTGTTTTAAAAGCTTCATGCATTCCCCATGTAATAACAATTCTGGAGCATCTATTCTTATGACTATGTTGTGCCATTCCTTTATTATTTCTACTAGAAGTTATGAATGAATTACTAGCAGTCTGCAGTAAGGGTACAGAGGGGAGGTAACCAGTTGGGGGTGTGACTCAGCACAGTCTGAAAATGGCAGCACTGATTGGATAAAGTGAGTCTGTGCAGGGACACACCCACAACTGGTTACCATCCCTCTGTACCCTTACTGCAGACTGCTAGTAATTCATTCAGAACTTCTAGTAGAAATAATAAAGGAATGGCACAACATAGAGTCATAAGAATAGATGTTCCAGAATTGTTATCATATGGGGAATGCATGAAGCTATTAAAACAGACATGTCAGGAAAGGTAACAGGTCCTCTTTAAAGGGCATCTGTCAGCAGATTTGTACCTATGACATTGGCTGACCTGTTACATGTGCACTTGGCAGCTGAAGACATCTGTGTTGGTCCCATGTTTATATGTGCCCGAATTGCTGAGAAAAATAAAAGTTTTAAAATATCCAAATTAGCCTCTAGGAGCAACGGGGGCGTTGCCATTACACCTTGAGGCTCTGCTCTCTCTGTAACTGCTGCACCCTCTGCACTTTGATTGACAGGACCAGGGAGTGAAAACATGACCACACCTGCCTGGTCCTGTCAATCAACGTTCAGAGGGCGGGGCAGTTGCAGAGAGCGCAGAGCCTCTAGGTGTAATGGCAACGCCCCCGTAGAGGCTCATTTGCATATAATAAAGCATCATTTTTCTCAGCAATGTGAGCACATATGAACATGGGACCAACACAGATGTCTTCAGCTGCCAAGTGCACATGTAACAGGTCAGCCAGTGTCATAGGTACAAAACTGCTGACAGATGCTCTTTAAAGATGCACCAAATTTATCAAACATTGAGTGACATTTGATAAATTTGGTGCAAATTACGGTGACGGAGGCTCCTGCAAAATTCCTCTTGTGATAAATCTCCTCCGTGTAGTTAGGAGATGCTCTGGAATTTTTACATTATGTGGAATACAAGCATTTACTATAATGGATTCATCAGGATTACTTCCAAATGGGAAGCAATCATCTTTTTACTGTATTTTTTTTTTTTAATAACCTTCCTGGGAAAACAGGAGAGATCAAATACGAGCTATAATTTATGTCCTGACTCTTCAGAATGGAAAGAGGCAGCGTATTGTGTTAGTTCTAAGCCTGGGGATACATTTGAACAGCTCAGACACCAGCTGTGCGGCTCTGCTAATGCGCAACAGTAGGTTTTAATGAAAGTTGTAGACGGTTCCTGTAATTCTCAGTGCATTCCCTATTACGTGGATGGTGATGCAGCTCTGCTAAATTTTTAATACAGAAGAGTCTACAGCTCGCGGAAGGCTTGTGCTAAGGGTGTACTGTGCCAGAGTCAGCCGCATCACGGTTAAGGGGATAGCTCAGAAAAGGTATATACATACAGGCATGGCTAATAATACACATACTATATATAGTTCTATACAAAAGCATCTTGAGACTATAGCAAGCATCTCAGACCTGAGTTTTAAATTGATGATGAGGGATCTTCGATTTAAAGGGGTTGTCCCACAAAAAATATTCTACAGTTTTCAAACCAGCACCTGGATCTGAATACTTTTGTAATTTCGTGTAATTAAAAATTTAGCATAGCCTCTAAGTTATTCAATAAAATGTATCTGTATAGCGCCACCTGCTGTTTATTTTTTTCTTATTTCTTTGTCCGGCTCACTGAGAAGGCCGCACATGCTCAGTTTCATCGTTCATCTGCCTCCTGAGCTCTGATAGGGAGGAACATGGACACGCCCCCTGAGCTGCAGCCGAAAAGACACTCCCCTTGTGCTGTCAGCTTGATATATATCTAGCAGAGCAATGAATGGGCAGATCTCTGGATCCATGTGAGGTACAGGGCTGGTTCTAGCATTGTTACAGAGAGATTGTCACGTACTATATATTAAGGGGGTTATCCAACATCATACAACAGCCCCCTCATGTGCGGGGACCC
The DNA here is from genome assembly GCA_900303285.1 of Rhinella marina. Lineage (NCBI taxonomy): Eukaryota > Metazoa > Chordata > Amphibia > Anura > Bufonidae > Rhinella > Rhinella marina. The sequence continues at coordinate 239,854 of ONZH01006286.1, read as the reverse complement.
TCAGAGGGAATATACCTACCCCGCTCCGATCCTGGTCCCCATACCGCCGCTGCTGCTTCTCCCTGTACACGGATGAAAACATTCGGTGTCGGGGGGGGGAGCAGCCAATAGCAGGCGGGGACGAGCCTCCCTAGCATTGCAGGTGACGTTAGGGGGGGCTTGTCTTCATCCCTGCACAGGGAGAAGCAGCGGGGAAAGTATATTTTCTCTGAAGGGCACGGCTGTTGTATGATGTTGGATAACCCCTTTAATCACAGGATAACCCCTTTAATCACAAGATAACCCCTCTAATATGCCCAGGTCAGGGAGAATCTGTGTCATGATAGCTGAGTGGTTAAAGGGTTTGCCCCCCACAAGCAACATTCATGCTCTATCTACAGGACTCCTAGCAATTACGAGAGCAAGGGAGAAACGAGTGGTAACTTGAATGTGTTACCACCGTTCCATTCACTTTAGGGTGCCTTCGCACACCGCAGATTTTGTTGCAGAAATTTCGGCGACTGAAAATCAGTTCCATTCATTTGAATGGGGAGGCAAGAATGTGGATTTCTGCAAGCCCCATTCTGGAAAAAATCTGCAGTGTGTGAGGACGTCCTTATGGGACTGAATGAGATAACTGAACTCTGTACTCAGCAGTCCCACAGACAGAAGGTGTGCATGGGCAACACTGCTCCATTCACACACGGCACTCCTTCTCATGATCAATGAACATCCAATCGCTCGGGCACCCTACCTCAGCACCCCTTTAGTTACACCCTACTCACAAGGTTTGTGTCAGTTTCCTCCACCTTCTTCAGTTTCATCTCATACTCAGAAAACATCCTAACAGTTTAATTGTAAAACTGGTCCTAGTGTGTGTGTGCCACCGCTACCCAGAATTCAGACTGTGAGCCCCATTGAGGACGGGACTGTTATCAGCGTTTACAATCTGTGTACAGCATTCAGGAATATGTTGGCGCTAGAGGATTCAGATTCTTTTCTTTTTAAAAAAAAAAATTTCCTGTAGTTTATATAACACCAATATATTCTGCAGCACTGTACACCAGACGTAACCACTCATGTCAGCATCCTTATTTTATTTTTGGAGCGTGGGAGGGAACCAAAGTCCCCAGTGAAAACCCAAGCATCATGCAGATGGTATTGGGTTTGGCCAGGACTTCACCGCTGCAAGGCAATAGTGCTAACCATTGCACACAATAAGATCCCTGCTGGACTTAAATGTTCTTAAACTGCCAATGTACACGTAGTCCTGAACATGCAAATCGAGGACGTAGCAGATGTCTCTAAGGTGTACAGATGATGACATTTTCAAGCACCTAGCTCCAATCAGTGGCATGTGGGAGGGGCATAAAAGCCAGACTGAAAGCAAAGGTTTTTTTTTTTAGCCACATGAGATCTCAAAAATCAGAGTCAATCGGAGTCAATTCATGTGCGATGATTGTGCAATGTCTCCTGTTCGTAGATGTGCTAGTTATCTCCTCTTGCAAACCGAATCCTTGAACTGAGAGACGTTGGTTTGTCACTTTGGCAGATCACTACGCGCCTAGGCTGAGATGTCAGTAGTGTCAACGTTGCGTGCCCCAGTGGTTGGGAGAAATACAGTCAACTGGAATGACAGCAAGAAGAGCACGTCGAACCTTGGTGTCTTAGAAATGAATGGGAGCAGTGGCTTCGCTTGCGCAGTGCTCTCCCATTCATTTCTATGAGCGCAGCAGGGAGCTGCGCCTGGTGGCGGCCGGACCACGGGAAACCTGGGGTCCTCCAGACACAGAGCTCCCGCTTCGTTCTCGATATAGGTGCGGGTCCCAGCGGTGGGACCTGCACCTATAAGACAATCCTAGTGATATGCCCCCATTGTCTGAGATGGGAAAACCCCCTTAATATCCTCACTGATAACCATTGGCACTGATGCCGATGTGTGTAAGTGCATATATTTCTACGTGTGCCGCTCCGACTCGATACTGAATAAATCAGGATGTGTTGAATATTTTGTTTCTACCTTTTTATAATTTGCAAATCATTACCATGTCTATCGATCCTCTGATTCCCATAAATCAATGACTTTTCCTTCTTGGTATTGCAATGTTGAGGAGTTTAAGATGGGATATAATTAAAATGGAGATAGCGGTAGGATTTCTTCTTCCATGTAAGAGCATGTTTCATTGTGGCTATTGTTCATTTGGAGAAGAATACGGGTAAGTGCATGCAGCCAGCCCACACAGTATGTTTGTGTATGACAGTCTATGTGGGGGTGTAGAGCTCAGGGTCTCTATCTATGTCACCGTCATATTTCTTTCAGTCCTTGGTCTCAGCCAATCCGGCATGTCCGCGATGACAAGCAGCCTTTCCAAGGGTTGCGATATCCATTCACAGCGCATCACTATGGCATCTGCTGTCCTTGTCAAACATTAGTCTAAGTCAGAAAAGTCTGACAACCGCTCTGCAGCTTACTTTTGTACAGTTTATTCTTACATGTTTCCCAGGACTAGGCCTTGAAGGTTTATCTAGTACCATACATAGTGTATAGCGGTTATCCACTCATGCCGATCATTATACCGTCACTGCAGTTACCGCTATACACCCTGAACGCTTGGTGTGTGCTTGGCCCACCAGGCATGGTCAATAGAGGCTGGGGAATAAGGAGTTGCTTATCTCCAGGGAGAACAAAGGTGCGGGCATGTTGAATTTCACCATGTCAAAGTCTTCTCCACCTTTTACATCTTTCATCTTCTGAGCATCACCTAGTGATCATTCAGGCACAATATATTTTCCAAACTTGGAAAACGCCCAAACAGTCACATTAAAATTGGAAAAACCCTCACAAAAATGGGTGACAACTGTTTAAAAAACGTCTGTCACACAACCGTTTTCCACTGCTGTGTACATGAAGCCTAAGGGCTCGTTCACATGACCGTGTGAATGGGTCCTGCAGAACACACACTGCCCGGCATCCGTGTTTTTGCGGATCCGCAAAAGCACGGACGTCTGAACGGCCCCATAGGCAGAGTTTTTAGCATTAAAGGCTATGTACACCTTTTTTTAATTATTGCATTGTACTCATTTTAAGCTAAACATCATTTTTTCATTTGGTCTTTATTAAAAATTTTGAACCACTGTCTCTGTGCAGCCTTGAGTTTGTCTAGTAGCAGGATCTGAATTTTCACTGTTCCGTCACACAACTCAGCTGATGTGCTCCTTATCTCTGACCTTATAAGCACTCATTATAGCTAATTTCTTATCTTAAGGGCTCATGCACACGAGCGTGTGCAGTCAGTGCCAGTGCTGTGGACCGTAATTTGTGGTCCACAACTCAGTGACATTGGGGCTGACGCATGCGGATTGCAGACCCATTCATTTGAATGGGGTCCGCACAGCAATCAGAGGACCAGATTTTCACAAGAAAGGTATGGCTATGTTTCAGGGCACGTAGTCTACATGGATTACTTTAAAACTGATTTTGGAAGTGACTGACTCTGCTTCAGGAATTCACTCTTGAAACCACTTTTACTCCCTACAATAAGACTACGCTAAAATAATGAACCTTATTAGCTAAAGTTGAGGGTCACAGCCATAGTCACTTTAGGCTCTGGAAGAGAAGGAACGCCTCAGCATTAAAAAAAAGGGATGCCCTGCACAACCACAGACTACACCGAAATACCTCTTAATTTCTGCCTGTTGCTGGTTTGTGGCAGACCCAGGATTCTGCTTCCTTTGCTCTGGAATCCTTTGCTCTTCATAGGTCTTCAATTTCTCCTTCAGCATGGCAATCTAAAAAGAAACACAAAAATGGAAATATGATCTATGGGAATTTCAATAAATTTAAAGGACGTATCCAAGATTACATAAAGGGTGGGCTTTTTATCCTAAGAAACAGTGACATTCTTGGTCATGGGTTGTGTCTGGTATCAAATTTAACTCTATGCTAGTGAATCAGATTCAGCAGACACAAAACATGGACTAGAGCAGGGGCAGGGAACCTCCGGCTCTCCAGCTGTTGTGAAACTACAACTCCCAGCAAGCATACTCGCTCTGCTCTTCTAAGAACTCTCATAGAAATGAATGAAGCATGCTGGGAATTGTAGTTTCACAACAGCTGGAGAGCCGGAGGTTCCCTACCCCTGGACTAGAGTGATGCCGTTTCCAGGAAAAAAAAAAAAAAAAATAGATCCTTTACTCATCATAGATAAATCCTGTTATTCCTTTAACGTGAAACTATTTTATTTATATATAAAACACATACTAGAAAGGAATAATTTATTAAACAAGCATTATACAAAAACATAATAATGCAAACTTGAATTTTAAAGAGGATTTCCAAACAATAAAACAGCATATGAATTAGTTAAGTGGTCAAAGTCTTCCTGGACCTCTGCTTAAACCGTTCCGCTCCTAACCTGGCGCCATGCTCTGCGCGAAAGTTCTCGTTGAAGGGGTCGTTTCACCTAATCAAGCTTAAAGAAGAACTCCCGCAAAAGTTTTTATTCCATGTCCTGCTAGAAATGTACATGATGTAATCTGTAGTGAATGTCATTTTCTTACCAGTGGCTGCATTTTTGACTTATATAATCCTGAGGTTTCTTATCTGTGTCATGTGACTAGGAATTAGACCCACCAACTCACGCAGAGACTTATGTGTGGACAGGAAGTCTAATTCTCTATGCATTCCTATGGGAGCCTCACTTTCAGTCTCATAGGAATGAATAGAGAAGTGACTGGCTTCCTGTCCTGGGTCAGTTGGAGGTCAGGGAGTTGGAAAAGCTAATTTGGGGGAAAAAGGGGCATGTTCATTGGTTTCTGACTGCACACATTGCTATCCAATCAGCTGTGGTGAGATTTGAACACGTCATCTCATCGCAGACGTCCCTTTTAATACGACGTGGATTCAGCTCCTCAGACTCCAGCAAACAGCTGACTTTGCTGGGGGCAGTTTCCACGGCCTGATCATGTCCCTGGCAGCAGCGCTACAGGGGAAATGTAGTATTACAGGCGGCCATTCAGATGATGGACTGACTGTGGGTAATAACGTATTCTCAGTTAAAACTGCGGGAGGGAAGGGGTGGGGTGCTTTTAGAAATAACTAGTAAACATAAATTCACACATATACCAATCAATAACCTTGTAAAACGCATCGTCACCATTACGCAAGGCGCAACATGAGCCTACCTCTTTCTTCTGCTGCTCGCAGATCTTGGCGTATTGGCTAATGTGACTGTCTAGGCTGACCACATTACTCTTCACCTGGAAGGAAAAGCAAAGGTGAACATTTTAGCCCTGTTTCAGTGATGAGGGAGACATCAAGCTGTACATTAAGAAGTGTATATCTCTGCACACGTACATGGCGAGGGATGAAAATGGAACAAAAAAAAAAAAGAATAAAGAAGAGAAAAGAAAAATTAAATCTTAAAATCTTCTGTCATTGATTACCTGACCTCAGGACAGGTCATTAATATCTGATCTTTGAGGGTCCAACACCCTGCACCACCACAATCAGCTGTTCCCTGCAGCCTCCAGCACTGGGAGTGAAAGAGGAAGCAGACAGCGCCGTTCAACGTGTAGTGGTCATGTTGGGTTACTGCAGTTCAGCTCCCATTCAATGGTAGCTGAGCTGCAGTACCCCAACATGACCACTACACATTGAACGGAGCTGTCTGCTTCCTTCTCCATTCAGTACCATTTCCAGGACAGGAGGCTGCAGGGAACAGCTGAGGATATTAATGACCTATCCTGAGGATAGGTCACCAATTTCTGGAGCCTGGAACACCCCTTTAAATGTGGGTTATCACAGTAATTTCACAAAAATGAAAAACAGCGACATCATTTTTGAGCAATGAGCAAAATGGAAAAAGCTAGGATTTTCACTTACAGCAGATTTGATATCCTTGGCTCGGTTTGCATACTTCAGAGTATTGTAGGTATCATCGTATGATAGGGAAGAGGGGCTCACAGCAGCGATCATGATAGTGTGACAGTTTCCTCCCAGCGAATCTTTTAGGAGCCGTGTAAGCTTACTGTTTCGGTAAGGTATATGCTGCTTCTTTGTCTAGAGGGCACACAAAGCATGGACCGCCATTAATAATTTGTAGACTTGGAAAACGTATACATTGCTGTAATCTGTCCGTTGTACAAGAAAATACAGTAATAAGTCCACACAGAATGGCTTTTATAGATGACCAGTCACCTTTCCTGATATCTGCTTTATTAACTATTTGCATCTCCCAATCCCCGTGTAGTAACAAGAATAGATGCTCCAGAATTATATGTTGTGCCATTCCTCTATAATCCCTCTAATTACAAGTTTCTAAATGAATTGCCAGTAGTCTGCAATAAAGGTCCATCTGGGTGTTACCAGTTGGTGACACTGGCAGCGCCACATGGAGGGGGCAGTGCTGACAGGCTACACAGGGAGCGAGACACACAGAGCTTTCTCTCTCCTCTGTGTAAGGCCTCATGCACACGACCGTGTGTATTGTGCGGACCGCAAAAACGGATTTGCAAAAAAATACGGATGACGTCTGTGTGCATTCCGTACTTTGCGGAACGGAACATCTGGCCCCTAATAGAACAGTCCTATCCCTGTCTGTAATACGGATAATAATAAGACATGTTCTATTTTTTTGCGGAACGGAAATACGGACATATGGAAATGGAATGCACACGGAGTAACTTTCTTTTTTTTTTTGCGAACCCATTGAAATGAATGGTTCCGCATACGGTCCGCAAAAAAAATAAATAAATTTACACGCCACTCTTTTCTTTGAAAACACTGCGTTTGTGACGCCTTAAACACCAGTTGCGACAAATCTTGTTTATACTCCATTATACTTTCCATTGTGGGGCGTGGCGAGGACCCGTCCTAGAACTGGCCCCTTTTTTCTTCATTTAGCTGCCGTAGATTTCTGTTTAGGTGCACAGACTGGTGGAGGGTGCTCCTAAATTATAATGAGGCCTGCACCCTCCAGCAGTTCAGGGGATTTCATAGACGTTAGGCCCCATTCACACGACTGTATAAATGGATCCGCAATTTTGCGGAACGGGTGCGGACCCATTCGTTTCAATGGGACCGCAAAAGATGCGGACAGCACACTGCCGCAAAAATATAGAGCATGTCCTATTCTTGTCCGCAAGCACGGACAAGAATAGGCATTCTCTATATAGCGCTAGACATGTGCGGTCCGCAAATTGCGGAATGCACATGGCCGGTATCCGTGTTTTGCGGATCCACAATTTGCGGACCGCAAAACACTTACGGTCGTGTGAATGGGGCCTAAAGGTGGGATTACCATAGTTGCATTAAGATCTTAGAAAACTACATGTACATGCAACACAATGTATTTCTAGGGACTGTGACCGTCATGCTGCAAGAAGTATGCCCCATCCCGATACCCTTCTTTCTGAAAACATAAGGGTGTCTTAGCTCTAAGACCCCCCTAACCAGAATTATCTAATTTGAAAAGTTTCAAAAATTCTGGCCAAGCAAATGTTACTAAAGGAGGGAAATAGCATCATGTGCACCATCTTTTTGTTCCCTCCATGGAACGCAGTATTCAGACTTTCAGATTTATTGAGGCTCTGTTCACATTGTCCAGAACTGCCTTCGATGTCTTCCTGACGGACAGATGAGGGGAGTGTGAATGCAGACTCTGACTACACAAGGTTTGTTTGTCGTCTGTTACCATGGAGATGCACACATATGCACAGCAACATATGCACAGGAGCTATAGACACAAAACACTTGGAAATTTTTTACGAAGGCTATTTGCAAAATTGCTTCATTTTAGATATGTTGAGGCAAAAACAATAAGTTAATTTGGTGACAACCTCTTTCAGCACCGCCCCCCCCCCCCCCAAAAAAAAAAAAAAAAAAAAAAAACCCTATTCTTGCCAAGGAAAGCTGCAGCCAGCCAGGCATTTCTCCTGCAGTGCCTGCTACAGGGGCACTTCGTTCAAACCTTCGGAATAATACTGTACGGAGATTCCTCTCTGTGCAGTATTAGAATGTATGGGCTCCGATGAGGCGAAGTAAGTTATTCACAAAGTTGTGCGTGATTGGTAGTTGATTTTTAAAATGTGAAACTGAACTTGGCTTCAGTTCGGAGGTACTAGTCAGAACCAAAGCAGAGTTTGGTGTCAAGTTTTAAAGTGGTTTTTAAAATTACCCAAGTTATTCAACGGAGTTGCACACAACTTTGTGAATAACTTACTTCGGCTCATCGGAGCCCATACTTTCTAAGGCTCCATTCACACGTCCGTATTTTTCTTTTCCAGATCCGTGTTTCTGCAAAAACCTTCCGTTTTTACCAATTGTACATCCGCATCCGTTCGGTTTTTCCGCAAAAAAAAAGGGAAGGAGGAATATATGTTGGTAGGGTATTTCTTTCTATTTTCTGGAAACGGATCCGCAATTGCGGATGACATATTGATGCATTCCGCACATCATCCGCATTTGTTGCGGACCCGTTGACTATAATGGCACCACGGACCGCATATGCGGGCAAAAGTAGGACAAGCTCTATCTTATTTGCTGATCCGCATAACGGAACGGAACAACGGATGCGGTCAGTAAACGGAGTGCTGTCCGCGTTTTTTCAGGACCCATTGAAATGAATGGATCCGCATCCTATCCACATGATTTGCGGATCGGATCAGGAAAGAAAAACAGGACGTGTGAATGGACTCTTATACTGTACAGAGACGGATCTCTGTACACTATTAATCCGAAGTTTTGACTGAAGTGACTTCGGATTAAGCATCCGAAGCTCACTTCGCTCAACACTAGTAGTATTACATGGCGGTCATTCATATAATACAAGGACAGCTTGTACAGAGTGACTCACAAAGTGGGCTCCTGAGAGTGCCCCTCCCGCCCTCATGTTGTCCATGTGCTCTATCAGGACCTATGGGAGGAGGCACCAGCAGTCCTGTACATACACTGCTGAGTGTTTAGGAGTACCAATGATAATAAAAGCCCTTGTTGATACCGTAGTAACGGATCTTGCAGAAATGTAGAGATTCTTGGTGGTAACGAGTTTGCGGAGGCCTGGAGAAATGGTACGTGCAGCACGTAAAGGACAGGTGTTACCTCACTCGAACCTTAAGTTTGTAAGAACAACCTTGTAAGGCGCTATGTTTTCCATTTAAGCAACTATGGAGAAGTTATCGTTTCCCTGACAACTGAACTTTACGGACATCTATGCAAGAATGGAAAAAAAAAACTATATTCGTCAGCCATGGATAATTGTACTAGATGAAAAAAAAAAAAAAAAAAAACTGGATTGTTGTCATGACAAATTTCTTGGAGAGGGTCGTCTGCTCTGAAGAACGAAAGCGATAAATCTGATCACTGCACTGACCAACTGTTCAGCTGCCCTGCAGCGCCACCACAGGAGGAACGAAGAAGTACACAATTCTTATTTAAATCAAATGCCAGGTCCTCCAAAAGCAGTTGTGCTCCTTGTAGACGCTATCAGCTCAAGAAATGGTGCAGTCTTAAAGCGGTTGGCCCATCTCGCTAGGATATGCCACCAATGTCTGATAGGTGCGGGTCCCACTTCTGGGACATCTAGGTCTAGAACGGGGCCTTCAAAGTGAACAAGGGTACATCGCGGCCACCCTCCATTTACTTCTACGAGTCCTGGATTGGTTATTTTTGAAAGTCCCATGAATTTGAATGGAGAGGGAGTTCTGGAAAAAGTCGAGCTCTGCTCTCCTTTTTATCATCTCCCTTGCACCAGAAAAGTGGCTTCAAAAAGTTGCAAACTACGTGTTTGCGACTTTTTAAAAAAATGCTGCATCTCTCAGATTTTACGCCACCCTTGCCACTTTCCCTAAACAGGGATTGCCAACCTCCCTGACAAAATTATCTTCAAACAAAGCCAGAAATCTACTGCAGCTCTGAGTTGTCTCAGACTTCTGATTAGGTGGGCGGCCTGCAAGAGGTTGATCATGAGGCATGTGCACACTAGCTCCTTGATTCGTTACTTGGGTCTCATTCCATAGGGAGCAAGAGGAGCGATCCCATAGAACTGTCCTTGGCGGATACTGAAGAAAAAGTGTTGAAGGGGTTGGCCCATCATAGATATGGCCCCATTGTCTAATAGGTGCACCTACACAGAGAACGGAGCAGGGAAAGTTGAGGAAGGCGCACTGCGCATGTGCAGCCGCCCTCCATTAATTTCTATGGGGCCGCCGAAAATAGTCGAGCGCTGGCTCAGCTATTCCCGTCGGCCCCATAGAAACGAATGGGAGTGGTGGCCTATGGGAGCAGCGGGGAGCTGCGCCTAGTGGTGGCTGGACCTCGGGAAACCCGGGGTCCTCCAGCCACAACTCTCCCCGCTCCGTTCTCGTTTTAGGTGCGGCTCCCAGAGCTGGGACCTGCACCTATCAGACAATGGGGGCATATCCTAGCGATGCCCCAATTGTCTGAGATGGGAATACCCCTTTAATAAGCCAAAGTTATGCAGAGGCGCCAGCCTCTACATAACTTAGGCGTATCCGGCGCCGGTCTAAATCTACGGCAGTTTCCTTGCTGTCTTACATTTAGACCATTTTCTATGCCTAAAACAGGTGTAGAAAAGGTGAGATGGGCCTGCCCGCCCGTCCCCCTTCTCCACCCACGGCGCCTTTTTTTAGACCTGGAGTGAGCGGGGAAGAATTTGCAGATTCTGCCGCAACACGTTGTGCGACAGAATCTGGCGTATATCCGTTCTTAAATGACCCCCCCTTTGTTCTCAAAACGGTGATCTGTACACACATGTAGAGTCCATGCCCTACTGCGAACAGAACACAATGAGGAGGAACGACGCTGCCATTTGTTATACTTGTTAGGCCAGAAAATATCTGGCACAACTACTGACGGATTCGAGTTATGCAAACCTAGAAATAAAGCTTATAAAAGGCGGCCAATAAAAACATTCCACTGTAATATAGCATGACATACCGACAAGGGCCATGCCTTCCAGACGGTAATGTAATGGTAGTTCACAGGCTCACTGAGCACCACTGACATGCCACATGGGTTTAATCAATGTACAACATGTTAGAAATCCCCACATGTAGGACCCGACCTCCTGCCAGGGACCGCTTATAAAGTACTGCACACAGAATACATATTGTGATTTTTTTTTTTTTAGCTTTGGAGTTTTTCTTACAGTGATTTTTTTGTTATCGTGGCACGACCGAAGCATTTCTATAAGAAAAAAAAAATTGCAACTTTTTTTTTTTTGCTTTTTAGTACACAATCAGAAACTCAATCTATACTATCAAAGAGAGGTTCCCATACCATCTTGTGATATGCCTTCAATTGCTGATTAATGACTGCAGGAACTCCCACTGATCAAAAACCATAAAGGGGTAGAGTTGTTTGTGCACTTTCCCTACGCAGCACCGCTCGGGGGGGTCACACGCTATGCAGAAGACTACAACTAGACCCTAAGTAAGTGGGGAGGGCTGTGCATGGGAGGATTCTGAAGGACCCTCTAACTGATGTAGATCTATCTACTTCTGCATCAACTTGGACCTCATCAACACACCATTGCAACCTAACCTGCAAAATTAAAGGGGTTGTCCAGCGCAAGACTTATCATCAGGATAAGTCATCAATACCCGACCAGTGGGGGTCCAACACCCGACACCCCTGCCGATCAGCTGTGATATGAGGAGGCAGCGGCCCTCCTTCCTGGTCTTCACACTAGGCCTCGTCTCCTGTGTAGTGGTGGTGTAGTGTAATTACAGGTATTTGCTCATTCAAGTGAATGGAGCAAGTACTTGTATTACACTGCACTTTCGAGATGAAGTGCAATGTAATGAACAGGAAGTGGTGTTGAATCCCTGTTCTAGTTAAAGAAGAACTCCCGCAAAAAATGTCATTCCATGTCCTGCTAGAAAGGTACATGATGTAATCTGTAGTGAATGTCATTTTCTTACCAGTGTCTGTATTTTTGACTTATATCTCCCTGAAGTTTCTTATCTGTGTCATGTGACTAGGAATTAGACCCACCAACTCACGCAGAGACTTATGTGTGGACAGGAAGTCTAATTCTCTATGCATTCCTATGGGAGCCTCACTTTCAGTCTCATAGGAATGAATAGAGAAGTGACTGGCTTCCTGTCCTGGGTCAGTTGGAGGTCAGGGAGTTGGTCACATGACCCAGCTACAATAAGAAGAGAGGGGATAACTCACAATTACATTCTCTGATAAGAAGATGGCTTTCACTACAGATTATATCATGCACCTTTCTAACAGGTCAGAGAATAAAAAATTTTGCGGGAGTTCTTCTTTAAGTCACAGGAATAAGACATTTATCACCTATCATCTGGAAATATGTTCATAGAGGAAAAAACCCTTTAAAGAGGTTGTACAGGATGCTTTTTTCTGAGGAGGGGGTGTTAAATCGACACTTATCTGCTCCCCCGCTTCTCCAGGTCCGCGGCTCCTAGGTTGTCTTCACTAGACTTCTGGCTCCCGTCTTTCAACATCTGCATGGATGGGGTCACGTGCACCACTGCATCTAATCACTGGTCTCAGTCACCCTCAAGCTGCATGTCACTGCTGGGTCACATCACCGCTGAGGCCAGTCATGGGCTGCAGCTCATCCATGTGGATGTTGACAACTGAGGACCAAAAGACCTGTGAAGACACCCTGGGAGCCAGAACGGAGAGATGGGGAGTAGGTAAGTATAGATCTCTTCACAGGTATTGCTGGGAGAAGGGGTATTGGAAACAAAAAAAAAATTTTGGACAACCCTTTTAATGTCTACTCTATGCAAAGAGCTGTCAGTGTCAGACTGAGTAGGGACGACCCTATTAACATGAGGAGGATAATACCCAGTTATCAAACTATTAATACATTTCCCAGGAGGAATAACATTACCACGTTCTAAGAAAAGATGCTGCAGAATTGGCCATCAATGGCAAACAACTGTATTCGGTAATTAAATCAGGTTCTGCTTTGGTACCAATAATGGCTGCACCTGAGCTGGCTGGTAGAGCACCCACATAGTGCAGAGACACACAGGACCAATACCGGGCGTCATGGTGGGGGGCACCATTAGCTACCATGGCGGTTCCCATCTAGTATTCACGTTAAGAGCATTGACCAGCCTTTGGTACGTCCAGGACATTGTGGGACCGGTCCTACTGCCTCTTTTTTAATCAGTTGGGAGAAATGGTGTTCCAACAAGATTCTATAGGGTACCCAGCAGCTCCCCTGAATCGAGAATGTCTAGGACTGGATGGGGTGACGGATCGCCCATGCACAACAGCCAACAACCACCTTGGCTGAACTACGGGTCCATGTTGAAGAAGCTTGGAATGACCACAGGAGGAGATCCATCATCAGTATGACCGTAACCACCGCCAGAGTAACCCACCTGTATCACAGTAAGGGCAGATGCCACCCAGTATTAATGTGACCCTGCCTCATCATATACCCTGCTTCAGAACCCAAAATAAAGGGGGCACCGCCTTGTTTGTGTGATTATTGACCGAGCACCACTTGCAGTAATACATTGTCTATCTGAGCGCAGTCGCATTCAGTTTTCCAGGTGTTGTTTTTTGTGTACTGCGGGGAATAAAAGCAAGTACTAAAACAAATATGTTCGGAGAGCTGCGGGGACCTCTTTACATTATGGCACAACGCACAAAAAAACAACGTAAATAATAAAAGTTTACAGAACTACATGTCAATAACAGATGCGGGAAGAACGAGGAGAGCTCAGGCGTATTTTATTGTACGCAGTGTTTTTTGGGGAAAAAAATAGCTTTATTACAAAAACAAGAGAATGTCAAGACGGCGGTGGTACGCAGATGTGAGCAACGCAGAGTCTGACAACTTAGTCATATTGGACTTGTTAGATCACGTAAACAAGTGCGGGGGCTTTATGCTCCATTGAATACTCATTTTAATTACAGGCTATTTGGGAACCAAGGGAAAGAGAATGATTCAAGAGAGAATCTCTCTCCGACATGTTGTTCAGTTTTGCATTGTAATGCTCGTGGCTGGGACAAGACAGCAGATGTGTTGCATCACTGTGAGGCAAATCGAGGATTCCCACAGTTAAAGGGGTCGTGCCAAGTTTAATAGTTATCCTCTATCCACAGGACAGGACTGTGTAATCAGTGGGGGTTCAACTACTGGGATCTCCACAGGTTTTTTGTCCTGATGGAGTAGTGAAGCTAAAGGGCATCTGTCAGCAGATTTGCACCTACAACACTGGCTGACCTGTTACATGTGCACTTGGCAGCTGAAGACATCTGTGTTGGTCCCATGTTCATATGTGTCCTCATTGCTGAGAAAAAGGAGGTTTTAATATATGCAAATGAGCCTCTAGGAGCAACATTACACCTAGAGGCTCTGCTTTTTCGGCAACGGCCGCACCCTCTGCTCTTTGACAGGACCAGGCAGAGAAAACGTCATCACACCTGGTCCTGTCAATGAAAGTGCAGAGGGTGTGGCAGTTTCGGAGAGCAGAGCCTCTAGGTGTAACGGCAACACCCCCTATTTCCTTTAGAGGCTCATTTGCATATATTAAAACCTAATTATTCTCATCAATGCTGGCACATATGAACATGGGACCAACACAGATGCCTTCAGCTGCCAAGTGCACATGTAACAGGTCAGCCAGTGTCATAGGTACCAAACTGATGACAGATGCCCCCCCCCACCCCTTCATTCATTTGCTATGGGAGAGCCGAGTGCTGTGCTAGGCTATGCACTCTCACATTGTACTGGAAATTCACGTGAAGGCTCACAGAAGTAAACTTAGAGTAAAGCTGGCCATAAAGATCCAATGTGACAGACTGATAATATGTGTGAGAATAAAGAATACAAGAATTCGGCATATTGCCTTTCATTCTGGCTCTCTGCCACTAGAGGGAGCATACGTTAAATGTGTACATAAAGTATGCACTGAGCTCCCCCTAGTGGTGACTGAAGACAGACAGAAATTCATCCATAATCAGGGTAGGGTATATTCATCTATGCAGGATATTTGGAGCACTGCATCAGATGACTGTACCACCAACCTTTATAAAGATTTCACAGCACCATGCCCATGTAGATATTAAAAGGCAACAGCTTGCAAGTACAGCTCAATGAAACACTTCTATTTGCCTTCTTAATACAGCAAATATAATGCAATATTCAATATTCATGCATAAAGGGGGTTTCTGAGGGTACAATACTGATGACTTATTCTCAGGATAGGTAATCAATATTAAAGGGGTTTCTGAGATTTTCATACTGATGACCTATTCTCTGGATGGGGCTGAGGATGATACAAGGCACAGCTACTAGGCGCTGTGCTTGGTAAGCTGCGAGAAGCGAGATATCCGTGTTTTGTGGATCTGCGATTTGTGGACTGCAAAACGGATCCTGTCATGTGAATGCCCCCTAAGCCCAATGTAACAAAACCTCAGGCGGCTAACCCAAAACTTCGGCGTGGAAGCCACATTGTGAAATGACTTGTTGATGCAGATTCCAAACCCCCACTTATAAATTTCACAGCCATATCCACTGCAATATAACAATGGGAGGCGAATAGGGTGTATATGCTGCGTCCTCTGCAGAACTGTGGGCGGCAAATCCACAGCATTTACAATCGTAACAAAGTGGATATTTTACCTAATGTTATCCGCACGCTGAGGAAATTTACCTGCGAAATCTGCAGCGCGTCCGTTTATGCGGCAGATTTCACTCTTTGCAACGCAAACTGGATTTTCAGGATGTACCCTATAGGCAAGCAACATTTAACCCTCGACAGTTCCGATGTTCACTACACATACCCAAGCTACAGCGCATGAAACATTATCAAACACATTTCTGAAAGGTTATCCGAAAACACATAAAAAACATACAGTGTATATACAGTGTGTACATATAGTGCAAAACAAAAGAAAAAAAGGACACATTTAGCCGTATTGTGTGGATTGATTTGCAGGTTTCTTTAGGGAGCGTGCAATGTTGTGGTAAACCTGACATTACAAATCCTCTGGCTGGAAAGCTGTGTGGTTCCTGCAGGTTCCATGACTAGCTAAAACAATGCCACCAATAAATGAAACCCTACCTGCAAACCCCCCCCCCAAAAAAAAAACAAAAACTTATAGGCATGTGAAATCATACTGGTACATAAGGCCTAGACTAGGGCTGTCACGATAGCAAAATTTTGATTCGGTTACAATACCATAAAAAAGTATTGCAATACTCTATACCACGCAAAAAAAAAAAAAAAAAGCAGCGTGCCTTCCACATTTTATGGAACGTCTGGCCCAGAATAGAACAGTCCTATCCTATTTTTTGGGGGACAATGTGACTAAAAAATGGGGAATCACCCGATTTTATTTTTATTTTTTTTTACCGCATAAGAGATATTTTTTTAATAGTTTGGCATTTTCGACATGGAGAGAAGTAATATGTTTATTTATTGTTTACATATTTTATATGTAAAATTGGGAAAGGGGGTGATTTAAACTTAAAGGGGTTGTCCCACGAAAAATATTATACAGCTTTCAAACCAGCACCTGGATCTAAATACTTTTGTAATTGCTTGTCATTAAAAATTTTGTACAGCTACTGAGTTATTCAATAAAGTGTATCTGTATAGGACCACTTACTTTCTTATTTCTTTGACCTGCTCACTGAGCAGGCCGCACATGCTCAGTTTCAACTTTTAACTGCCTCCTGAGCTGTGATAGGCAGAGCATGGACACGCCTCCTGAGCTTGCAGCAGAAAAGACACTCCCCGAGCTGTCAGCTTGATATGAATCTAGCAGAGCAATGAATGTGGAGATCTGTGGATCCATGTGAGGTACAGAGCTGGTTCTTGCTTTGTTAGAAAGAGGTTGTCATGTGCTATATGATGTCTGATTTTCATTTTTACATTATTCGTGGGATAACCCCTTTAATATTTTAGTGTTTTGTTTTTTTTTACTTTTGATTTAATAACCATTTAATTACCATTAGGGGCTAGAACCTGGAATCTTTTTATCCCTTGTCCTATTATCACCCCTAATTCGATACCCGGTGCAACCCTAGCCTAGACATTGTTCACTACTAGAGAGGAGCGAACGTGCTGATAACGAGCACTGTACCGCTCGGCTCCCCTGCGCTCGCATGGGCGCAGGCAGCCGCTTCCGTCCTCCTCAGGAGCACGTTCGCTCATCTCTATTCACTACACCATGGCAAAAAAAAAAAAAACCCAAAAACATGAACAGTGCCAACACTACAACTTACACTTCTGCCTATTTTTGAGGAAAATTCACATTTAGAGTATTAAATGCAAGAAAAATCAAATCTAAAGAACTCTATACCACTGCCGCACACATGTTCAATCCCTCTTTGTAGTCCTTGTATTACCAGACAGTCACTGAAGACTGACAAGCAGAGCTCTCCGCCGGGTTAGCCGGGACGTGTAGTGACAGCGGAGGAGACATTTACTGACAGACAAAAGGAAGTAAATGGACACTTTGTGAGGGGAAATAACTACACTTCATGACTCCTTTTTGTTTCCTTCAAGATACACGCAGACTGTCAAGCCCAGACCTTGTGGTCCCTGAACAGTTCGAAGTGAAGGGACGGCTGACTTCATACAATCAAAAAGTCAAATACACACTCCTCAACATTAAAACCTCAACACCAAGAAGGAAACGTCATGGAATTATGGCAATCACAGGATCGATAGAGATGTTAAAGGGGTTGTGTCACTTCCACAAATGGCATTTATCATGTAGAGAAAGTTACTACAAGGCACTTACTAATGTATTGTTATTATCTATATTGCCTCCTTTGCTGGCTGGATTTATTTTTCCATCACATTATACACTGCTCGTTTCCATGGTTATGACCACCCTGCAATCCATCAGTGGTGGTCGTGCTTGCACACTATAGGAAAAAAAAAATGGCCTATCTGGTGACCGGGGCCATGGGAGCGCACATAGGCTAGTGCTTTTTTATAGCATGCAAGCACGGCCACTGATGATGGATTGCAGGGTGGTCGTCTCAGCTGAAGGATTCTGTCCCTCTCAGTCTGCGACAAGTGGCAATAACTGGCACATCGAAAAGGAGACATCACACATTCATCCCACATGATTTAATGCAATTTTTGAAGTTTCATGTGGATAAAAAGCTCTCTTTTCAATCTGACTGTTATGCCCCTCCAACATGCCACAGATTGGAGCTAGGTGCTTGAAAATTTGGTCATCCTGAGGATAGGTGATCAAGATCTGACTCCCAGAAAAATCTTGAAAGGACAAAGGACAGACTTCTTATTTCTTCTTCAAAACGTTTCCAAAGCAGAAATCGAACCATAAATCAATGCAAGGAAAATAGACCATGTCTCTCCTACACCATCCAGACACAGGGAGATCCTGGAAGAACCTTGCTATCACTCTAGAAAGCAGCACCATCAACATGGAACTCCTCACTGAACTTCCAGTCCTTCCACAATAACCCCAAAGGCTAGAACAGGGATCAGCGACCTCCGGCACTCCAGCTGTTCAGAAACTACAAGTCCCAGAATGCTTCTTTCACTTCTGTGGGAGTTAGAAGAACCACCGATCATGTTTGCATGCTGGGAGTTGTAGTTTCACGGCAGCTGGAACACCGAAGGTTGCTGATCCCTGGGCTAGAACAAGAAAACATCAGATGTGCCAGGGGTTATATAAAAGTAGTAAGACTGGTGAAAGTCCTGTATCAAATATTTTGGTTTATGAATGTAGATTAGTGAAGGTTCAAGCAGACTCTGTAATAGAACTGGCTTCTCTACTTTCCTCCCAGGACCTTTCACACACGGATACCACATTTTCATTTCATAAACCAGTCTTAGGTCCAATATTTGCCAGTTGCGCACACCTCTTAAAGGGCATCTGTCAGCAGTTTTGTACCTATGACACTGGCTGACCTGTTACATGTGCGCTTGGCAGCTGAAGACATCTGTGTTGGTCCCATGTTCATATGTGCCCGCATTGCTGAGAAAAATTATGTTTTATTATATGCAAATGAGCTTCTAGGAGCAACGGGGGCGTTACTGTTACACCTACAGGATCTGCTTTCTCTGCAACTGCCGCACCCTCTGTACTTTGATTGACAGGGGCAGGCAATGAAAACATCGTCACGCTTGGCCCTGTCAATTAGAAGGAAAGAGGACATGGAAGTTGCAGAGAGATCAGAGCCTCTAGGTGTAATGACAACGCCCCTGTTGCTCCTAGAGGCTCATTTGCATATAGTGAAACATCATTTTTCTCAGCAATGACACATATAAACATGGGACCAACACAGATGTCTTCAGCTGCCAAGCACACATGTAACAGGTCAGCCAGTGTCATAGGTATAGCTTTAAAGAAGAACTCCCGCAAAACATTTTATTCTCTGACCTGTTAGAAAGGTGCGTGATGTAATCTTCTTATCAGAGACTCTAATTGAGAGTTATCCCCTCTCTTCTTATTGTAGCTGGGTCATGTGACCAACTCCCTGACCTCCAACTGACCCAGGACAGGAAGCCAGTCACTTCTCTATTCATTCCTGAGACTGAAAGTGAGGCTCCCATAGGAATGCATAGAGAATTAGACTTCCTGTCCACACATAAGACACTGTGTGAGTTGGTGGGTCTGATTGCTGGTCACATGACACAGATGAGAAGCATCAGGGAGATATAACTCACAAATACAGCCACTGGTAAGAAAATGACATTCACTACAGATTACATCATGTACATTTCTAGCAGGACATGGAATAACATTTTTTGCGGGAGTTCTTCTTCAATAAATTTATACATGCTCGTTCAACAGATATCTAGAAGGAGTAGGGGTGCACTATATTTTATACTAATTACTGGCATATTAAGAATGCAGATTTTAACTCAAATATAATGTTTGCCCAAATTTGTGACTTTTATGTTCCAGAAAACTGCCATAAAGTGCTTGTAAGCACCACCCGCTCCCTCCCGGTCCGTTTACTCACCTTCGGATCTGCTAGGGCATTAATTACATTTCCAAGAGCCAACAAGGAGCGGTTAATGTTTGTGCCTTCTCGTAACCGCTCTCCTTTAGCATTAGTGGCACTTGCCCGTTCGGAGCCAGCCAGATCAATGAGGCTCATTTTGGCGATGCGGACGTTTTGATTAATACTGGCACTTTTATCCTGCTGTCTTAAGTATATCTAAGAAGAAAAGACACAAGACACAACTCAGAAACTGAAGTGACAGTGGGGGAGATTCATCAGTGCCCCTAAAAAAAATCACCCTGCACATATTAATGCTGTCCCATTTTATCTCACCTGAAATACAGCGTGTGATCGGGAAGATGTTGCATTCATGTCAGTGGGATGCTGAGTTCTATTCTTATTCCCATAGTCAAGGATTTGGAGAATATTCTCCGCAGACTTTGGCTACAGGAAAGTAAAATCAAGTATAAAAAGAAAAAAAAAAATCTGTAGAACAGAAACACTTATAACATTAGCAATCAGAACTAAAGAATCAGTGATCAGTAATTAGTTCTTTAACCCCCTAACTGTTTTGCCACAGTCCAGCTCCAGAAGAGGGAAAAGTAGCTAACTGGAGGGGGGAGGGCTGCTTTAGATGCTGCTATCTCCTGAATGGTAGGAGCTAGAAACATGCAACTGTGCTTGTTTGAAAGCAGACATTCCAAGCTTTCAGAGCAATATGTTCAGGACAGAGAAAGATGTCACTGATAGAAATCGGGATGCTGTGAATGCAGCTGAAAATGAAAGTAAAAACAGGTTTTACTCGCAATTAGTCCCGACTTGATTTCTAACAGTGATTTCGCCTCTGTTGCTTGGACTTTAGGAGGTCGCCAGGTAAGTGTTCTATTTGTTCCCGTTTTTTTTCTTTCATGAACTATAGGGTCGCTTTAAACAGTCCGGATAGCTAGATAATGGTTGGTAATAATTACAGGGACACTAAAGGGGTTATCCAATATCAAAATGTCCCCTGTGCTGGGCCCCTCACAAGGAATATACTTTGGGTCCCTGCGCCGCTCCTGGTCCCTGCACCGCCGCTACTGCTTCTAAAAACATTCGGGTGTCAGGGGGGAGCAGCCAATGGCAGGCGGGGACAAGCCTACTAGTATCGCAGGTGACGCTAGGGAGGAGTTATCCAATATCATAAACGGTGTCCCCTATGTAACTGGGTCCCTGCGCCACCGCTTCTCCCCGTGCACAGATGAAAACATCCGGTGTTGGAGGGGGGAGCAACCAATGCCAGGCGGGGACGAGCCTCCCTGGCATTGCAGGTGACACTAGAGAGGCTAGGGGTGCGGGGACCAGGAGCGTTGCAGGGAGCGGGTACCCAGGTAAGTATATTCCCTGTGAGGGGCCCGGGGGACAGTTTAGGATATTGGATAACCCCTTTAATTTGATAAAGATGTACGTGTTGACTTGTCCTCCACAGAGTCCTCATGACACAGCCAGCCATGCATTAGCTCTCTTTCTCCCTCACTAAAGGGCCCTTTACAAGGGCCAAGAATCCACCAGATAATCGCTAATGATCCATTATCTGGCGGTGTAAAGGTGCCGCTGATTACACAATGAACGAGCCAAACGCTTGTTCGTAGGGTCATTGGATCATTTGTGCAGGCACCTAAATCGTTGTTTGCCGGCAGCAGCTCATGGCGTCTAAACACGCTCTACAACTGGCAAACGACGAGTCTGTATGGGGACGAGCGATTAGCAATGAGTTATTAGCTATCACTGCCCCGCATACTGCAGAGGAGATCGCTACATGTAAATACCTCGGTCTCCTCCACTGACGAGAAGGCGATTGCTGGAAGGGAGCACTTCCTTCCCGACAATCACCTTCTGAATTGTCCCATTTAAAGGGACCTTAAAGGGGTTATTTTCTTGTTCTTTGTATGTGTCTACCTACTCAAATGTAAAGGATTTTCAATTCACTTCCTTTATCTGTAGTGACTCCTTTCTCAGATTTCACTCAGGGTCACATGACCTGTGATGTCAGCTTCTCTTCCTGCTCTGCTGATGTTTTGTGCACAAGTCTGAGAGATCAGATAAGAGTCTGTACGCACTGTGCTGGCCACACCCCTCTGCACTACCGGCTGCCCTGTGTCTCCTTCCTGGATTTTTCAGCAAATTGTAACCCCTTCTGTAGCACACAATCAGGGCTCAAGGCTTTGCTGAGCTGCTGCAGGCAATGAAGAGACACAGGATCTGCCCTCCTCATCCTGCACACACAGAGCTGACCACTGGAGGAGATCTGCAGAGCATTGCACAAGAACAGGTAGGAGGAAGATCCTGTGTGTATCAGCAGTGTCATTGTACAGCTGGGACTTGTTGTCCTACACATATAACATGCTGCTGAGTATCCCAGCAGGCAGACATGTCACTCAGGGCAGCACTTGTATTCACTCCCTTTACAGAGCAGGGGGGGAGGGGCGGAGATTGTTGTTATTGCAGGTAAACAAAGGCCAGAAGAGAACCAGGTAAATGTGGAAACAGAATTTGTTTTGTCTAAAACTTGCTTAACTTAGTTATATATTGCTGCCCATCAGATTTACAGTGCTATATTTTTTTTTTTTTACATAACTCGGATAAACCCTTTAACCTCCGCATCCCATCTTCTAAAATCACAGGCGCCATACACACAAGCTAAAAGTTGGCTGGAATAGCTGACATGATCGGCTTAATTTGGTTGATCATTTTCGATTGGGCTCAGAAAACCAGGGAGTCAGTTTTCTTACAAATTCTGATTGGCCTGCCATGCAGTCATATGAATGATCCCACATTGGACTGATAAACCGCAATGTGGCCAATCGTGGACTCAAATGTATGGCCAGCTAAAGAGGATTAGTGTAAGATGTAAAGGTTGTGAATTTCCTGAATGTGTGAAAGTTAGGTGCAACTCACCAGCACCAAGAAAACCTTGTCTCACTACACACATACCTGATGTAGTGTTAGTCCTTGCACTACTACTCCTTTCTGAGCATCTTCTCGTACGGCAAGAGGACCAGAATTTGCAAGAAGGTCACGGATTTGTTCATTGTACACCTATGAAAATGAAGGAGGTTTAAGTGCAGAATATCGAGAAAAGTCAAGACATCTAAATATTCCCCGTAAAAAACCTTGCTTTATTTTTATGCTTATTCTGTGATATTTCAGAAACGGTCACAATTTCTGGATCTTGTATGGTCTTGAATGAAAACCAGACCAACAGGATTTTAGATGGACTGCTGACAGGACTCCCACCTATCAAAACTTTTTGCATGAATGGAGCGGCGGTGTGCTTTTCTCCTCAACCTCTCTGTCCATTTCAGGGGGGGGTCCTTAGAGTAAGGGGCCCCCATTCTTGTGATTGGTGGGGGTCCAAGCAATAGGACCCCAATAATCTGATATATAGGTTATATAACTTGTTATAACCGGAATACCCCTTTAAGTTGTACGGCGCACATAGATTACTATGGGCACACATTGTACCTCTGTTTTTAAAGGGGTTAACCAGCATAACAGCCAAATGGAACAGTGGGCCCAAAGGGGAAAAAAAAAAAATTAAAGGGGTTGTTTCACTTCAGCAAATGGCATTTATCATGTAGAGAAAGTTACTACAAGGCACTTCCTAATGTATTGTGATCGTCCATATTGCCTCCTTTGCTGGCTGGATTCATTTGTCCATCACATTATACACTGCTCGTATCCAGCGGTTGTGACCACCCTGCAATCCATCAGTGGTGGTCGTGCTTGCATACTATAGGAAAAAGCATCAGCCTCTCTTGTGGTCAGCTCCTCTCCTGGCCATCTCGTATCTGCACTGCAGGGTGGTCATAACCCCTGGATATGAGCCGTGTATAATGTGATGGGAAAATTAATCCAGCCAGCAAAGGAGGCAATATGGACAATCACAATACATTAGTAAGTGCCTTGTATTAACTTTCTCTACATGATAAATGCAGCTTGCTGAAGTGACAAAACCCCTTTAAAGAGGACCCCTCACCGCTCCTGACAAATAGCTTCATGCATTCCCCATGTAATAACAATTCTGGAGCATCTATTCTTATGGCTCTATGTTGTGCCATTCCTATTTCTACTAGAAGTTATGAATGAATTGCTAGCAGTCTGCAGTAAGGGTACAGTGGGGAGGTAACCAGTTGGGGGTGTGTCCCTGCACAGACTGACTCTATCCAATCAGTGCTGGCATTTTCAGTCTGTGCAGGGACACACCCCCAACTGGTTACCTCCCCTCTGTACCCTTATTGCAGACTGCTAGCAATTCATTCATAACTTCTAGTGGAAATAATAAAGGAATGGCACAACATAGAGACATAAGAATAGATGTTCCAGAATTGTTAGTACTTGGGGAATGCATGGAGCTATTATAACAGACATGTCAGGAGAGGGGAGAGGTCCTCTTTAAGGATGTACTCTTCCCCAGAAGTAATGCAGGGAGACCACAAAGCGTCACCCCTAGGAGCTGTGCACTGCAGTGCTGTACCTGGTCTGTGTGCACAGCTCTGCCATGGGAACGAGGGCTTAGGTAGTATCAGAGGCGACTGGTAACTGTATTAGAGGTAATAGAGCAGCTTTATGGATGGCATCTATTCCAAATGCAGGTTCAAAGGAAAAAATAAGCTACAAATAGGGTATTTACAAGAATAATCTAATTTGCTGTACTGATTGCAACCCAATCATGTGCTATTTGTACTGATAGAGGCTTACACCTTCCATACACTGTGATGAGAAAACATTGAACAGCAAAGATTGGTTTTCAGAAATAGTCAGTCATTTTGTTTTGATGTAAATTACCAGAGAAAACGCTATTATAGATTACTACTAAAAAGAAAGGGCCAAGAGGACCGCTCTATTCATATAGAGACACAATATAAAGAAAGATTTGTAATAAGCACAATTTTCTCCATCAAACACATACGGGCAGAGAACGCTGAGCGAGGATCTTCAGAAATAGTTGTAACCAGAACTAATCCGAGAACATGTGCCTAAAGTGGATGTAACCAACGTAGAAAGAACAACGGAAAATCCATACAAACCTCTAGGTAAGAGACGGCAACGTTGCAAACTTTTTCCTCTTTCATGCTCTCTATTCGGTTGTACAGTTCCATCATGGTGAGATACATCACCCCGGGTTGTCCTGGGGAGCCCAGCATGGTGTGCGTCTTGCCTGCCCCCGTGGCTCCATAAGCCAAAACTAAAGAGACAAAACAAAAAGGGTAACAGCTGACGACACAACCTGCAGGATACAGTAAAATTACCAATAAACATGTCAGTGGGAATTTCAACTGAACTCGTGGTGTTGGCATACTGGGTACAGGCACAACTTAGTGGTGGCATAAACACAGGCAGGGTATACTACAGAAGTGGCTAAGGCTTAAAGGGGTTGTCCCACAAAAAAATATTCTACAGTTTTCAAACCAGCACCTGGATCTGAATACTTTTATAATTGCGTCTAATTCAAAATTTATCATAGTCACTGAGTTATTCAATAAAATGTATCTGTATAGCGCCACCTGCTGTTTGCTCTTTTTCTTATTTCTTTGTCCTGTTCACTGAGATGGCCGCACATGCTCAGTTTCATCCTTCAACTGCCCCCTGAGCTGTGATAGGGAGAGCTGAGACACGCCTCCTGAGCTGTGATAGGGAGAGATGACACACGCCCCCTGAGCTGTGATAGGGAGAGATGAGACACGCCCCCTGAGCTGCAGCAGAAAAGACACTCCCCTTGAGCTGTCAGCTTGATATAAATCTAGCAGAGCAATGAAGTGGAGATCTCTGGATCCATGTGAGGTACAGGGCTGGTTCTAGCTTTGTTAGATACAGAATGTCATGTTGTCATGTACCATATGATGTCCAATTTTCATTTTTTACATTAGTCATGGGATATCCCCTTTAAGTGTGGGATCTACTTTTTGTGAGGAGTGGAGACCACAGACAATGTAGCAGGACAGTAAATGTTGCATGCAGAAGATGTTGCTGCAGGTTTGAGCAATTAACTAGAAGATGCCGGTGATTGGCACCGTGGTACTCCGACAAGGATGGGAATCTCTCAGAAAGCGTCCACTGCTCAAAAGGACATGCTGTTGGATTACCACTATTTGGTAACCACTGGCATAGAAGATGGATGTAGGAAAAATGTCATATTCCAGATTTAAAGGGGTTCTCCCATGAATAATGTAAAAAATGAAAATCAGACATCATACAGTACAAAGCTAGAACCAGCCCTGTACCTCACATGGATTCAGAGATCTCCTCATTCATTGCTCTGCTAGGTTTATATCAATGACAATTCAGCCCCCAGTGTGACCACCTATTATCATATAAACAGTGTCTTCCGCCTGTGCAGGTGGTTACTACTGGCAACAAATAACACTGTGCAGACTCACAATATTGAAACAGAAAAAAGAAGAAAAAAGTTCCCATCTACTCTGTAGACAGAAAAATGAGTATACCTGCACATCAATTGTATCACAAAAATATCTTTATTGAAGTATTAAATATATAAAAGTCTATGCATAAAAGAAGATACAGAGCAATGATAGAAAAAACGCCATCCCTGAGTCACTATACAACGGTATATAACATAGCTAAATCCTAATATACACCACAGGTAGTAACATACCATCAGCCAATGGTTTCAGCAGATGTGAACAAGCCCTATCAGACATCAATTCATTATAGCCGAAGGGTAACATAAACCACACACCATATGTTGGATAAATGTAAAGACCAAGTGTCCCATACCTGTAGTTAGTAATGCGTGACCCAGGGATGGCGCTACCCCGACGCGCGTTTCGGCGTGCCTCCGTCCAGGAAGTATTTAATACTTCAATAAAGATATTTTTGTGATACAATTGATGTGAAGGTATACTCATTTTTCTGTCTACAAAGTAGATGGGAACTTTTTTCTTCTTTTTTAGGTTTATATCAAGCTGACAGCTTAAGGGGAGTGTCTTTTCTACTTTAGCTCAGGGGGCGTGTCTCAGCTCTCCCTATC
The DNA here is from genome assembly GCA_900303285.1 of Rhinella marina. Lineage (NCBI taxonomy): Eukaryota > Metazoa > Chordata > Amphibia > Anura > Bufonidae > Rhinella > Rhinella marina. The sequence continues at coordinate 212,893 of ONZH01006286.1, read as the reverse complement.
ACAGCTCAGGGGGCGTGTCTCAGCTCTCCCTATCACAGCTCAGGAGGCAGTTGAATGATTAAACTGAGCATGTGCAACCATCTCAGTGAGCAGGACAAAGAAATAAGGAAAATATACTACTGGCTATACTAAATTTTTAATGACATGCAATAACAAAAGTATTCAGATCCAGGAGTCGGTTTAAAAACTGTAGAATACTTTTTGTGGGACAACCTTTTTAAAGGGGTTGTGCAGCCAGTAATATTGATGACCTATCCTCAGTATAGGTCATCAATATCTGATCGTTGTGGGTCCGACTCAACGGCACCCCTACCAATCAGCTGTTTGGAGAGGGTGTAGGGAGTCAGACCCCCACCGATCATATATTGATGAACCATCCGGAGGAAAGGTCATCAATATAACTGGCTGCACAACCCCTTTAACTGCACCAGATGGCATTGCCTTCAAGGTAGGGGGCCAGCTAAACTTTCAGGGTAAGTGTTCGTCAGCAGAGTTGTTACGGATTGTGGAAGCAAAAAAACTGAATCCTGATTAATACAGAGACATGTGGAAAGCATATACTGCTGTACTCAGTATTGGCCTGCAATAACAGATCCGCGGGGGTCTGACTCTCAAAACCCCGATTATCAGCTATTGGAAGGGGCCACTCTGAGCGAGAACTGCAGCCTATGTGTACATCGCTCCACATACCTCTGCACTGTATATTTAGTAGTGGCTGTGCTGGCCATTACAGCTTATTGTAGATCCCTGGAGGCGCTCTTTAAGATATCAATAAAAACAACCTATGGTACCTACCTGTGCAGTTATATCCATTCAGCACCCCATCAATCACAGCCCGCGTGGTCTGTTCGAAAACCTCCTGCTGAGTTGAATTCTCATCGAAGACGCAATCAAACACGAACTTCAGGTCTTTATTTTTCCTTTTGGTCATGTCCCGATTGGCGGCGCTCCTGCCATGAAAAAAATTCACCTCTTCGACTTTTGGGTCAAAAACCAGCATGTGCTTATCGACCACTTGCACGACGTTGGTAAAATTGGCCACTTTCTCCTTCTCGTTCGGAGGACGGACTCTGACCACAACTCTTACATGGCTGCAGACGTCAGATTCATGGGCAGCCATGTTTTAATAACTTGCAATCGAGGCAAAGGGGCTGTAATCTGGAAGGACAAAAAGAAACAGAGAATGAGAAGCACGTATTCTAACAAAAAGACAACTGTGAACTTCATCATCAATTATTCCTAGCTGCAGGGTTCCAGAATATCAGAATAAGGTCGCATGAACTGGCCCATTACGAGCCATAGACGATTACCATATGCAGAGGCTGGCAGCTACCAGCATATTTCCGGTGTTGCCTGCCAGGGCTCACGTCAGTACCGCTCACTTGCCTGAGCCATCTGTAACTTCAGCCATGGCCTTCAGAAGACAGTGGATGATCGTGCTCAACCTGCGGCCCTCCAGCTGTTGCAAAACTACAACTCCCAGCATGCCCGGACAGCCCACAGCTCTCAGCCTACAGCATGGAATGATGGGAGTTGTAGTTTTACAACAGCTGGAGGGCAGCAGGTTGAGCATCCCTGGCTTAAAGAGGACCGTTTACCACTCCTGACATGTCTTTTAATAGCTTCATGCATTCCCCCATGTAATAAGATTTCTTATGTCTCTATGTTGTGCCATTCCTTTATAATTTCTAATATAAGTTATGAATGAATTGCTAGCAGTCTGCAGTAAGGGTACAGAGGGGAGGTAGCCAGTTGGGGGTGTGTACCTGCACAGTCTGAAAATGGCAGCACTGATTGGATAGAGTGAGTCTGTGCAGGGACACACCCACAACTGGTCACCTCCCCTCTGTACCCTTACTGCAGACTGCTAGCGATTCATTCAGAACTTCTAGCAGGAATAATTAAGGAATGGCACAACATAGAGCCATAAGAATAGATGTTCCAGAATTGTTATTACATGAGGAATGTATGAAGCCATTAAAACAGACATGTCAGGAGAGGTGAAAGGTCCTCTTTAAACGATTGCACAAAAATGAATTTAAAAACATGGGGTCTGAGTGCACTTTTTAAACATACCAGATTCTCACTGGATTTTGTAGCACCTGTCTAGATATTTCTGAAAATTCACTTATTTTTCACGTCTTTAAATCCTCAACTTTTAGCATAATAATACTGATTTAAAGTTAAAAGAAAAAGAAGTCCAAAGATGATGGCTCTGTAATAACAAGTCTGAACAAATGTCAATTCTAATAACTTTTTAAAGGGAGCCTGTCAGCAGTTGTGACCAAGCTAAACTGCTGATAGCACCGAGGAGAGCAAGACAGACATACACCTTAAAGGGAGTCTTTCACCTGTTTTACACCAATATAACTAAGAGCACTGCCCCACAGAAGATTGCAGACACATCCCAGACATACCTGTGTGCACTGTGTCTGTATTAGATGTTACATCCTAGAAATATCTGTGTGCACTGTGTGTGTGTATTACATGTCACATCCCAGACATACCTGTGTGCACTGTGTGTCTGTATTACATGTCACATCCCAGACATACCTGTGTGCACTGTGTGTCTGTATTACATGTCACATCCCAGACATACCTGTGTGTACTGTGTGTCTGTATTACATGTCACATCCCAGACATACCTGTGTGCACTGTGTGTCTGTATTACATGTCACATCCCAGACATACCTGTGTGCACTGTGTGTGTGTATTACATGTCACATCCCAGACATATCTGTGTGCACTGTGTGTACTGTGCTGTTAGTCATATAGGTGAAAAACAGGTGAAAGACTCCCTTTAAGTGTAGCTGTTATTATCAGGAGTAGTGTGAAGAAGTTTTATTCTGTCAGGTTCTGGTCCTGCACGTGCCCAGGAGGCGGAGCTTCACCGTGAAGTGTCCTCTGCACTGAGCTGCATCACAGCCGAGTGACAGCTGTAACATCCAACCATGAGACCACCACAGCTGTCACTCAGAAGATAGGGGTTGTAAAGAACTTCACAGCCCTGCCTTGGCCAGAATAAAAGTTCATACTGGTTCTGATAATAAAAGCTCAACAAAAAGGTATACTTGTCCTCCTCTCTCCAGCCCCTACCTAGCGCTGTCAGCAGTTTAGCATTGTCTAAACTGCCGACAGACTCCCTTTAACTATTCTGCCGGTTATAGTGTTGTAATGACAATAATGACGTGTATTACATAGAGAATATGAAACACTAGAACAATACAATTTCGGACTATGGGAGTGTACGTCATTGTAAACAGCCTTCACCTCGTGTCACCTCATTTTCTTATACAGGTCATTCCCAGAAGACTTGTTTTTCTGGTTGCCAACACCGCTAATGAGTAGAATATACTCTGTAAGTCGATTGAAAACGTCTCCAAATTTTCCTGGATTGGTAAAGTTCAGCAGATAAATAAGTGTGTGAAAGGTGTACGCTACACATCAAACATAGTGATGAGGGGTTATGCACAGAAGGCTTTTCTTCCAACCATGAATGAGGTAGGTAGCATTTTTTTGACTCACTTCTGGGGTTTAGGCTTCTTTCACACGACAGTATTTTTTGCGGCCTCCGATTTTTTCTGCAAAAAAGTGGACCCAATCATTTTAATGGGTCAGCAAAAAATATGCTATCTGCATCAGTATGTCCGTTCCGAAGCACCACAAAAAAAAATAAAAAAATAATAGAATATGTCCTAGTCTTGTCCGTTTTGCGTTGTGCACGCAGGACTTTTGTCTCCGCTTCAAAAATCATCTTCTGAGCGGAAACCTAACGGACCCCATTATAGTCTATGGGGTCCCTTAGGCTCCGTTGGGCTCAGTTATGTCCCGAATCCGTCCTTTCCGTTCTCCTGCTCCTATAACGGAGCAGGAGAACGGAAGCCCTAACGGTGATGTGAACGAGCCCAAACACTGCCTGATGATTTACCCTCTTTAAGGAGTTTGATAATCCTCTCCTTTTTTCAATTGACATCTCTGGTGTTGGAGCCATGATTCATGTCAGTCCACTTGTTGCTCTCCAAGGTGTGATCACTCCTTATTACCTGGATACTAACCAGCAGATTTAATCTGATGCAGGTGTTATTGTTTGTAATGAAAATTTGCAGGGTGATTCCATAATTTATTCCCTGTGCTTGTTCTAAAAATGTAACCGTTACTGGCTACCACTATTATTTTTCTTGATTTCTTTTAGTATTTCTTAAAGCCAGAAAGTTGCCATTTGAAATGCCTTTAGTTTTTTGTCATGTCTCTGATCTGTTTTTTTTTCAACAAAATTAAACAACTGAAGGAACATCCTCAGAGACTGGTGATTCCATCATTTTTAACAGGGGCTGTAGATAACCTCTCGAAAACTCTGCATTTCCACTCACAATTAATATTTGATCTTTTCGATCACACCAAGCCCTCAGATGACCCAAGCCTTTCTCCATTACCTCCTCTCCACCACCTACAAAGAGTTCACGTCTGGTTTATTATCGCGCCATATAAACCTCAAACACTGGAGCTTAGTGACCTAACCCCATTTGTAAAGATGATTGCGAGAAAACACCCTCCTAAACATGTATTATCCCAGAACTATCAACTTCTCCATCCGAGGAAGCACACCTTGCCATCTCTTTCTCGAAGGCTGAACCCAATCAACTCTTTAGGCTCTCCCACAGTGTGTCTTGCCATATAAAACTTCAAGAACACTCCTATAAACCACTCTCAAGGTAGTAACTCACCCCAGTCAAACTCAGATGAGATGCATCGCTTCAGATCTTTGCTGGAAATGCTCCACAGGACCTGGAACTTACTTTCATATCTGGTGGAGTTGCCCCATACTTCACAGTTTTTGGAAAGACATCAGAGCCCTGATCAAGCAAATATGCTTATTTTCTATAACACGCTCTCCCATCGCAGTTTTACTAAATATCAGGCTCCAAGAAATCCCTTTAAAACAAAGGAAACTTCCTTTACTTAACGTCCGCTGCTAAAGCTTTGGTTCCTCACCAATGGAATTAACCTTTGGTACCAACAAGTTCTCAATGGCTGCAAAAGGTTAACCAGATCTTTCTCATGGAGGAACTTAATTTTCCAGCTGGATTCAATTTCACTCCAACCCACATTTCACCTCCATACAGAGCGTATAAAAGAACCTGTGACACCTTCTTTCCTTACTCTCTAACCCCCCCCCCCACGTCCTTTTCAACACCAACACCTCAGTAACGAATTCTCCTCCTTTTGGTCTTGTTCTTGTCCTTACTGCCATTATTTGGTTCATGCTATAGTTATTGAACTTGGGGGTCATTTACATAACGCTACGCCAGTTTTTGGCATAAAAAAAGTTGCAAGTTTGCAACTTTTTATAACACCAGCGCGACAACATTTTGTTGAAGGAGCATTTTTACACTGCCTCGTCACTGGGTAGGGGCCAGGGCCAGCCAATCAGCACCAGCACATTTACAAGCATTTACGTCATTTCCAGGTGTAAAAGTTGTCGAAAAAGAAAGTTTCACGTCAGATAAACAGTGTAGACCGGACTTCCACCCACACCCCACTCCCTACCTACTTGGACGATCCGCCCTACATGACTGCCTACAACTGGGCGACGGTCCCTGACCTGACCAAATGTGAAGGACCTACTTAGGGAGACAAAAGGGGAAGTCAGACGGGATGAGTCAAAACGAGAGAATACAGTCAGACCAAATGCAGAGTAGTATTTCAAGAGGGGTCAAGAACCAGAATCACCAGTCAGAGATGAAGTCACTAAGACGGAAGGTCAAAAGTTCAGGTATCCACAAGAAACACAAACTAAGCATGTGAGGCAAGACGACCAAATCACTGGCACTGGCTTAAATACCCACCTTTGGGAAGCATATGACATCAGTGCAGACACTGATTGGCCCGGTTACCCTGCTCCCTGATAGGCCGACCAGCCCCAATGTCAGCGGGTCTAGTTGGAGTATTGCCAGAGGCGCAACATTAGAGTGGTCGAACTGTCTGCAGGAACGTGGATGGGTGATTACATGACACAACTCCAGTAGACTTTCAGTCCAGGTGGACACTGCTCGCCTTGCCTAAATTATGCCTCCGATGAACATGGTTAAGACTTGATCTGTTCTCTCCTCTTCTTCCTCAATATTTACATTCAGCTTGAATACTTTGACTTCCCATTGCCTTCCAATGCTTATGTAGTTTACCATCACAGTGGCATTAGTTTTCCCGTTTGTACCGTTAACAATTTAATAAAAAGATAATTGAAAAGAAAATCATGCTAGCTCCTACCTGAATAAGGCTACTGTCACACTTCCACTGTGTTTTCTGGTATTGAGATCCAGCAAAGGATCTCAGTACCGGCAAAAAACGTTTCAGTTTAGTCCTCATGGATGGAAAGAGATTTGTTCAGGACGTCTTCCGTTCAGGTAGTATTCCGTTTTTCGACCGGACACAAAACTGCTGCAAGCTGCGGTTTTGTGTGCGTCATAAAAACTGAAGGAAAAAAAAAAGGATCTGGCACTGAAAACAATGTAAGTCAATGGTGACAGATCAGTATATATATATAAAAACGGATCCGTCAACCACTGACTTTCAAAGTATTTAGTGACCGTTTTCATTTCATACAACCGCATCCTAATGGAACGGATGCATCCTGATGTGCAAAATTGAGATCCTCTGCCGGATCTCAATACCAGAATTACAAACTCGAGTGTGAATGTAGCCTAGGACCTGCAGTACTATTAGTATGCTTCCTCCAAAGTAAATTCAAAAACTATAAAACTTTTCATTACAAAGTGATTACAAATGAAAAAAAAAAAGTAAAAAATAAAAAAAAACCTAAAACATATGGAGCCTCAACCACAGCAAACAATTTGTGAAATACCTTCCTGATTTCTAACCTCTTCTAGGGCCATCACGGGTCCTTCTCTTACTAATGATTGTTTTAGATTAGCCTCCATATGTTTTCAGTTTGTTTTCCCTGTGCTTCATAATTTTAGTGGATTTTTATGATGTTTTTATGTTCCCCCAGAGCTAGGATTAAAGGGGTTCTCTGAAATTTTAATATTTGAGTGCCCGATTTTTCCAGTCTTGAAAATTGCTAAATATTTTCCTGACTACTCAGAAATAGAGATGTCAAATCAATTTGCTAAACGTGTGGCAAATTGGGCTCAAATTCCCACATCTCTACTGATATGCCTGAAAACAAATTTTGAAGACAACGGTTTCAATTTTACTATCCGTCTCTGAATTAAAGGGGCATTCCACTCTTTAGAGGTTGATGAGCTGTTCTCTGGACAGGTCCAACATCCCACCAATCAGATGTTCAGCAGTAGCTCTGGCGGCAGAACAACACAGTGCTGCCCGTTGGGAAGTGGACAGAGCTGGTAACTGCAGCGTGGCTCCCACTGAAGTGAATAATCGTGTTTCATTCTTATGCTAGGGTATGCCTCCATTGTCTGATAGTTGCAGGTCCCACCTCTGGGATCAGCACCTACGTGGAGAACGGAGCGGGGAAAGTTGAGGAGGGCGCACTGCGCAGGCGCAGCCCCCCTCCATTCATTTCTATGGGGCTGTCGAAAATAGCTGAGCACTGGCTCGGCTATTTCCGTCGGCCCCATAGAAACGAATGGGAGACGTGGCCGCGCATGCCCGATGCTCTCCCATTCACTTCTATGGGAGCAGCGCTTACTTATGTACTGCGTTTGTCCATATTGCCTCCTTTGCTGGCTGGATTCATTTTTCCATCACATTATACACTGCTCGTTTCCAGGGGTCATGACCATCTCTGTAATTGCCCTGCGATACAGCGCAGGGCAAGGCTGAGCATTGGAGCACGATGAGAGGGGCTGCCTGGGTGAAAAATGGGGATATGTCCAGGTTCAGCTCTAAACCCAGACAATCCCTTTAAGCATATATTAGGGAGTTTATTATCAGTATATTATGGTATCAGCTAGACTAGACAGTAGCAGCTCCTATCTACCTTTCAGCAGGTGGCACTGCGGGGGCTTTTTTGTTTACGTTTTTCCATTGCTAGGCGGAGGCTTCTGCCTAGCAGTGTTGCCGGTGACGTCACCACACTAATGGGTAGGTTTAAGCACTGCCATAGCCGTTTTTGCAGGGTAAGGGCGGGTATCGGAGCTCCACTTAGAGGGTCTGCCTGAGTGAAGAAGGGGGTATGTCCAGGTTCAGCTCTGAACCCGGACAACCCCTTTAACACAGTGGAATTAGACCTGCTCTAGAAATTGGCGGAATGGTCTCCCACGTCCGGAAAAAATACGGAACAGTGCATGGTCCCACAGAGAAGAATAGGTCAGCGTGCTTGCAGATGGAAAATACACTCACGTGAGGCCTGTCTGTAGAAGAAGAGTAAAGCAAACCGTCCGCAAAGCTAATAAATCGATGTACTGCACATAGACTATAGCGATAGATAAAAAGTAATAGGGCTTAGAGAGGTGGACCTGCGCTTTAAGCTGTGACTCGGGGCTTTTACACTCGATCTGCTAAATGAATTGGTTTTAAGTCTCCAGCTGTGCGTCTTTTCACTGGGAGATTTAAGAGTCAGGAGAGAGAAGGCAAATGAAGAAGCCTCCCACACAAATCAGGAAAGTTGGCACGGAAGCTGTAACGTTACACACTGTCGTGAACAATCGTCTTTGTGAAGTTCAAAAAATGACAGCGCTTGCAAATGACGACAGAAAATTGCTGGATTCATTTAGGAAAGTTAGTAGAAAGGGAGGTTCCCCTCGGGTCTGGCACTACCGTAGTGTTACTGTGAATAGTATGAGGACTGTGCCTCTGCGTGAGGGACCTGTGTACAGTGACCAGCGCAGGGAAATGTATTACATGGCAGACCAGCACTGTACTCCGCCATCTCCGTCAGTGCCACCGAGAAAGAACAGAGCAGAAGCGCACATGCTTGGCAGTATTTCCATTCAAATGGGGGACTCAGGCCCCCCGTTCTTGTGATACGTGGAAATCCAAGTGGCCAGACCCGCACCAATCACTTACCACCTATCCTGTAACTATGTTTTCAAAAGAAGTTTCAATAACATCTGTGCTTCTTTGTACAATCATAACTGTGAAGGAACAGGTGATTCTGGTCTCTTTTAGCCATATTATTCTCTGCTGCATAGCTAGATGCATTTCTCTCAGAAGCAGGGGCGTCGCCCTGTATGAGGTGACCTCACTACCCTTTACTTCCCACTATCTTTATTTTTTTCAAGGGAGCTCAAAACGCTAAAAAGGAGGGATAACTCACACTTTACAGAATAGCAGTAAGTCATTCACATGATCGTATCCGTTTTGTGGTCCTGCGCATTCTGTCCTATGTTAGAAATGACTACTCTTGTTCGTGAAACGGACAAAAATAGTTCATATTCTGTCTTTTTTGAGGGGCAGCGGAATGGACGTATGGATGCGGGCAGCACGCGGTATGCTGTGCGCATCTTTTGTGACCCCATTACAATGAATGGGTCTGAATCTGATCTATCAGCATAGGCCATCAATATTAAAATTCCATAATATGCCTTTAAAGAGGACCTTTCACCACTCCTGACATTACTGTTTTAATATCTTCATGCATTCCCCATGTACTAGCAATTCTGGAACATCTATTCTTATGTCTGTATGTTGTACCATTCCTTTATTATTTGCACTAGAAGTTGTGAATTAATTGCTATTTGCCTTCAGTAAAGGAACAGAGGGGAGGTAACAAGTTGGGGGTGTGTCCCTGCACAGTCTTAACATTGCAGCACTAATTGGATAGAGTCAATCTGTGCAGGTACACACCCCCAACTGGTTACCTCCCCTCTGTTCCTTTACTGAAGGCAAATAGCAATTCATTCATAACTTCTAGTAGAAATAATAAAGGAATGGTACAACATACAGACATAAGAATAGATGCTCCAGAATTGTTATTACATGAGGAATGCATGAAGCTATTAAAACAGGCATGTCATGAGTGGTGAAAGGTCCTCTTTAAGGAATATTCCATTTATCAACTGTTCAATGAACCCAGTGACCCCACCCCCATTATGAGGAGTTTGAATGGAACGACTGGGAGGGATGATAGGTGTTCTCGTGATCAGTGGGGGTCCCAGTGGATAGGCGATATTGCTTCGGGCTGTAATACCCTAAAAATCCAGCACTTGTTTCCAGTAGAGAAGTGCAACATAACAAAGCCCAGAGGTTATACTATTATGTGGTCACCTTCTGGATGAAAGCCCGAAAATATAACGCCATCTACACTGACAGGCGCGGATCTTGTGGATTTTAGTCTTGACCGTACCTCTAACCTTTGCACAGCGGTTATACGGCCGCCTCCTTCCATCCTGCAGTTTTCTCCGCCATCATTGCTCGGGGACTCGACAATAAGCACGTATTTAGAAAGTTAGAGCAGCAGACGTTACGAACCGCTATAGAACCCGCTGTAACGTACCGTATATAACGTATACCCCGGGGGAACGTTAGCCTGTGACGGATAATCAAAAGGGTACGCAATGCTGAGAATGAAAAGTAACAATAAAACGGTAGAAAAGGAACTGCACTGATTTAGACAACCTCCTACAGGTGCGGGGCTGCGTCGAAAGGCCGTCTCCGTAAATATAGCACCTAAACCGGGCGTTTGGCAGAGGACGGAGGAAACCTCACAAACACATCAATAATGCATGAAGGAGGGAGACGCATCTGTAAATAGATCTATTATTTGAAGTCCCGGCGTCCACAGATATTACTTGCTTTTGACAAGTGTGATGGGGAAATCCATATTCCCCTTTAGGCTGTGACATTTTTTTTTTTTTATCTGATATTAATGGCGAGGCACGAGGAGGAAGAAAAATGTGCATATGGCAGGGAGATCCCCAAATATCACAATCCAAGAGTGCAATGAACCTGCTGAAAAGGACTGCTGTGTGGGCTGCTGCTGGCAGCGCTGATGACATGCCTGCGGTGGAGATGGCTTTCACAGACAAATACCACCCTCACATCCCGGGGGAGAAGTGGTGGGGGCCAACCCTGGCTTTTTAATGCAAATCTCTCCTCCTAAAGGGACTCATCAGGGATATCCTGGAAAAAAAAAAAGATTAATGGATGTGTACAGAGGATCAGACTTTATTTTCCAGACCTGTTTAACCCTGTGTCCTGTCAAAAGCATCCGCAATCAATTAACGCGTGTCTATAAAAAAAAAAAAATTGCATTTTTACGGGTTGACACAAAAATCAGGGAACAAAAGAGAGAATAAATGGTATATTTGCTTCAGTGATGCAGCATTTGCCATCCCAGGGGTCCACGGGATCTAGTAAGGGGGTCCCCAGAACATAGCAACAGCAAAAGCTGACCCTGGGGGCGTGAAAGTTGTAGGGGGGGGTCGATGGGGAAGGAAAGAGGAGAGACGTTTTCCTAAGGGCTCATGCACACAAACGTATTTTATTTCCATGTCACTTCCTTTTATTTTGCGGACCGTATGCGGAACCATTTGTTTCAATGGTTCCGCAAAAAATAAAAAAATAAAAAAAGTTACTCGCCTGTTCCGTAAAAAAAAAAAAGAATAGTCCTATTATTGTCCACATAATGGACAAGGATAGGACTGTTCCATTAGGGGCCAGCTGCTCCGTTCCGCAAAATCAGGAATGCAGACGGATGTCCACAAAAAGTATGGATGACATCCTTTTGGCATCTGTTTTTTCTGCGGATCCATTGCAACAATGTCTATCCTGTCCGCAAAACGGGCAAGAATAGGAAACGCTCTATATTTTTTGCGGGGCTACAGAACAGACATATGGATGCGGACAGAACACTGTGTGTTGTCTGCATTTTTTGAGGACCCATTGAAATTGATGGGTCTTCATCCAATCCCCCCCCCCAAAAAAAAAAAAAGAACGGACACAGAAACAAAATACGTTTTTGTGCATATAGCCTTATCATGTATAATAGTACAAAGCAGGTCATAAACATCTGATCCTGATCATCCACTGTGCACATGTCAAATGTACGCTGGATCTGTCTGATAAATGATCGGACCATTCACAGGTCAGACTACATGTTTTATCTGACGAATAGCTTAAAGGGGTATTCTTATTTTAGACAATGGGGGCATATCGCTAGGATATGCCCCCATTGTCTTATAGGTGCGGGTCCCACCGCTGGGACCCGCACCTATATCCAGAACGGAGCCCCCGAAGTGAATGAGGGCGCACTGCGCATGCGCAGCCGCCCTCCATTCATTTCTATGGGGCAGCCGAAAATAGCCGAGCGCTGGCTCGGCTACTTTTGTCGGCTCCATAGAAATGAATGGGAGCGCACCGTGCATGCACGGCCCGGCTCCCATTCATTTCTATGAGCGGAGCGGGGACCTGCGCCTGGTGGTGGCCGGATCCCCGGAAACCCGGGGTCCTCCAGGCGCAGCGCTCCCCGCTCCGTTCTGGATATAGGTGCGGGTCCCAGCGGTGGGACCTGCACCTATAAGACAATGGGGGCATATCCTAGCGATATGCCCCCATTGTCTAAGATGAGAATACCCCTTTAAAAACAACAACATAAATGGTGATCACAACTAATCAACCGTTACATTTTGGACATAATTTTTTCAATTGGTCTTTATTAAAAATGATGAGCCATTTTCCCTGCACAGCTAAGGCCTCTTTCACAATAGCGGCAGCACGGATCCGGCAGGTGAAGGGTGCGCTACACACATACAGACATACACATAAACATGCACAGACATATACACATACAAATACACATACATACTTACATGCTCCCGGCAGCTCCGCGCAGCACAGTACAGGAGGAGGACGGCACACACATCGGACGATTCCCCACAGCGCCCTCTGCTGGGCGCCGGCTGGAATCGTCCTATGTGCGCGCCGTCCTGCTCCTCCTGTGCTGTAGAGACCTGCCGGGAGCATGTAAGTATGTATGTGTATTTGTCTGTGCATGTTTATGTCTATGTGTGTATGTGTGCAGGTGACGGATCCGTCATAAACTCTATTGAAAGTCAATGGAGGACGGATCGGTTCACCATTGTGTCACACCAAACGGATCCGTCCCCATTGACTTGCATTGGGGGTCATTCCGGATCCGTCTTGGTGCGGATGCCAGGACCGGAGAGCAAACTGTAGCATGCTGCGGTTTGTCTCCGGTCTGAAGACGGAACGGAATGCTTTCAGGAGCATTCGGTTGTCTTCAGTTTAGTTTTGTCCCCATTGACAATGAATGGGGACAAAACTGAAGCATTTTATTCCGGTATTGAGCCCCTATGACGGAACTCAATACCGGAATTATAAAACGCTAGTGTGAAAGTAGCCTTAGAGGTTATCTACTAGCAGGATCTGCATTTTCTCTCTGTTCTGTCGGCAGCTGAGGTGAGGGGCTCCTTATCTCTGATCTTATAAACACTCATTATAGCTCAGTTCTTATCTTACTAATAAGAATGTGGCTGAAATAAGTGTTTGTTACCTCTCAGTACTTAGTACTTAGAGATAAGCATTATTAGATGACCGGCACAAAGTGAAAGTACCAGTCACCCAGCTATACAAACGGTTAACTCTTTGTGACAGAACAGTTCAATGGGGGAGATTTATCAAACTGGTGTAAAGTAGAAGTGGCTTAGTTGCCCATAGCAACCAATCAGATTCCTCCTTTCATTTTTCACCTCTCCCTTGGAAAATAAAAGGTGGAATGTGATTAGTTGCTATGGGCAACTAAGCCACTTCTACTTTACACCAGTTTGATAAATCTCCACCAATATTTTAATAAAGAAAAATTGAAACAAATAATTTTTAGCCCAAAATGCAATCATAAAAAAAAAATGTCCCCGAAGGTGTATATAGCCTTTAAATCAATTGTTCTGTATGCGGCCACCAGAAAAAAACGGAGGGGACAGAGTAGTTGTACGATATGTCTTTAGGTTACAGTGTTTCCTTCCAAGGAGGGAAGAGAAGTGCAGGGGCGCTCCCCTAGGGCGACACTTCAAATGGTAAGTTTCCGGTCTCCATCCAATAAAGCTCCTCACCATACACACCGAGTATCCACCAGATAATAGCGCAAACACTCCTACAAGGAGGTGAACCAGGCTGCTGCACCGTACTGCCGGAGACATCTATAAGAAGTCGGAACAGAATTCAAGAAAGCACATGCAAAAAAACGGAAACATAGGACGCAGCACTGGCACCAAAAAACACTCCTTTATTAATAAAAAAACCCATAAAATATATATAAAAATCCACTATGTGGAAGGTGGCGCTTTGCCGTTGAAACATGTAGCTGATATTTTTTTACATATTTTATGGTTTTTAGTAATAAACCAAAGGTTTTCTTGGTACCACTTCAGCACCCTATGTTTTTCTACGTGCTACCGCCAAGGAGCGGAAGGATTTCCTTTGAACTTTTCCTCCCATTATTTTTTTTTAGGCAACAAAAAGACACCAAAAACTGCAAAAAGCCCCGTGGGCAAATTTCCTGGTACAGACGGCACTTCTACCCAGGACAGGACGTCAGTTCTCTAGTTGGAGACCGGGATATTCATATTCCCCACCCATGAGGAGGTGATGTCAGATCCCAGGATTATGGGATCAACGAGGATTTACCATAAAACCGCAACAAAAAATACATAAAACAGGGTAGAATTAATTACCTGCAAGCTGCACCTACAGATAATCCGCTTCTTCAAGACTAAGTGGCAAGAAGGACTTCTAATTGCCGTTTCCACCTTGTCTTCAGTCTTGTTCCAGTCACCCAGAGGCCATGAATGCTGGGAGATGTGGTGCTGCAACTAAGAGAAACAATAATAAATTCTTAGATCCACTACCAGTGACCACGGCTGGGCGAATCCGACCTGTTGAGAAATTTGCTGCCAGCAGGAGCCCAGCTACGAGGAGAGAAAACGGGGCCCCTATACAAATACTGTCTCCCTTTGGCCCCTTCCAAAGAGCCCCAGTTATGTCTCCCCAACCCCTCACAGAGCCCTGATGGCACCCATTACTCCCACCCCCCCACACACACACAATTTCTACCCACTTACAGCCTTCCCATGCCCTTATACAGAACCCACACCAGGTTGTTTCCTTATTCATCTTTCCTCAATACACTTTGTGTTCCCCGTGACTCCTCCTCTCCCAAAGATTCCTGCCACCTAATGTCTCCCCCTTATTCCCAAAGGAGCATCTTCCCACCTGATGCCCTTTACAGGGCCTCTGCCTAATTGTGTCACCCTCTGCTCTCCCTCCCGCCATGTTAATCCCCTCTCCCACATCTCCACAATCTGCCTTTTCTGTGCTCCCCACCCCACTATCCCCTTAATGCACTGTGCCGGCCCCCTAGGATCCAGTAATGGCGGGCCCCTGTGATCCAGACTCTTTGGCTGTATGGGGCCCAGATTCTCCTCTAATTGTACCAGCATCTTTATCGTTGGATTGATTTTTCTCTGATGTCCAGCAGTAAGTGTAGGATCCCCACAGGAAAACTTAAAGGGCTTTTCTGAAACTTTGATATCAATGGGCTATCCTCAGGATATGGGACGTATGTCTGATAAACAATGAAGGGGACGCCGTCTGACTACCACTGATCGCAGTACTGAAGGTGCTGTGGCGCTCCTGTGAGCAGTTCCATACTTTTAGTAGCAGCTTTGTCTGGTATTACGCCTCTGTATTTCACTTGAACGGAATGAAGCTTTAGAGAGCTGTAAAACCAGGCACTCTCTTGTCATCAAAATCCCAGAGAACCACTGCCCCCCGCCTCCCCCCGATCAGTGTTCGTGCAGACAGGAAAGAAAATAAGTCTCCTGTACAAGTCCTCAGGGGGAGGGTAACATGTACTTCTGTGCATGTTATTAATCCCCCTTCTCTCATGAATTAAAATCTACAATAAAAAAAAAAAAAATGACATTTTCGAGAGGGTTTTTTCTTCCAATTTTTGATGTGATTGTTAGGGGATTAAAGGTGTTGACCACTTTTTGCATAATTTGTGAAAAGGCCATACACAGTAGTATTTCATACTTGCAATCATAGTCTATTTAGTACTGTACCCCTGCTGTGCATGCCCTCGGCGATGTAAACTTAGCAAGCTGGAATCCTCAGAATACAAGATGGTGGTGGTCATGGACTTGTCACTGCTCCCTCGCTTCCCCCACTATAGCGCAGATACTGAACAGTAACTGGTCTTATCCTGCACTTTGTATCTGCGCAGGAGCTGGACACATCTAGCATGGTATATTCAGTGCCTGAGCCATAGTGAAAAAGCCTGAGACAGTGGTCACCAGTGTCATCTTGCGCCCTATGGAGGCTGAAGATTCCAGCTTGCTGTTTTTATGTTGCCGATACCGGTGAAGATCCTTCAGCTTCACACTTGCAATCAGCTGCTCTGTGATAATAAGAGCCATTTATCAGGAATGAGCCTATGAACGCTTCTTCCCCAACATTTTCCCGATTATTATGCAGTCTAATAGGGGCTTTACAATTGAGCAGGGAGGACTGGTGGTGGCGTCAAGCAGTGGAGGAGGCACTGGGCAGCACACTGGACTGGAGGTACCAGTGGTGGTCTGGTGGCAATGGGCGGCCCTGTGGCAAACTGACATCAATGGGAAGTATGTGATGCTATACCCCCAGCCCCCTCACTGTGCTATCCATCTGTTATGGTATATTCACTGTGACTGCCACAAATATTTTACTGACAGTCTGCGACTGACACATTGTATCAAAACTGTGCGTGTGTTTCCAAAATGTTGCATTTTCATGGCAGTAACAACATCTGCAACTTCACTAAGAGATGTGTGCAGACACCTGGCATCTTCTACAAACAGGGGTTCACTCAAACGTTAACACGCCCCAGGGTGGCACTGGCTAGGGCTACACAAGCCCCTGGGTGGCACTGGTGAGGGTTATACAAACCCTTGGGTGGCACCGGCTAGGGCTATACAAGCTCCTGGGTGGCACCGGCTAGGGTTATACAAGCCCCTGGGTGGCACTGGCGAGGGTTATACAAGCCCCTGGGTGGCACCGGCTAGGGCTATACAAGCTCCTGGGTGGCACCGGCTAGGGCTATACAAGCCCCTGGGTGGCACCGGCGAGGGTTATACAAGCCCCTGGGTGGCACCGGCTAGGGCTATACAAGCTCCTGGGTGGCACCGGCTAGGGCTATACAAGCCCCTGGGTGGCACCGGCGAGGGTTATACAAGCTCCTGGGTGGCACTGGCGAGGGTTATACAAGCCCCTGGGTGGCACCGGCAAGGGTTATACAAGCCCCCGGGTGGCACCGGCGAGGGTCATACAAGCTCCTGGGTGGCACCGGCGAGGGTTATACAAGCCCCCGGGTGCACTGGCGAGGGTTATACAAGCCCCCGGGTGGCACTGGCAAGGGTTATACAAGCCCCTGGGTGGCACTGGCAAGGGTTATACAAGCCCCTGGGTGGCACTGGCAAGGGTTATACAAGCCCCTGGGTGGCACTGGCGAGGGTTAAAGGGGTTATTTGGGTTCACAGCTGAACCCGGACATGTCTCCTTCTTCACCCAGAAAGCCCCTCTGATATGAGCATTGAAGCATTTCATGCCGATGCAGATCTAATCAAAAAGCCCTTGACCTACGTGATTCAGAACAGGGCAAGGGCTTTTTCAGTAGATCTGGTGACATACTACTCATACAGCTGATTGGCGGGGGTGTCGGGACTCGGACCTCCGCCGATGTGATCAGCAGCCTCCGTACTTGCTGCCTGTCCCTGGTTGTGACCTGTGAGTAAAGCCTGTATTACACTGACCAATTTTTCGGCAGGTGATCGCTAACGAGCATTCGCATGAACAATTGTTAGCGATATTCTGGCGGTGTAATACTGCCGTGATTGCCCGATGAATTAGCATTCAAGTTATTTGCCCTGAGAATTTTAAAGCGAGCAGCGGCCGCACAGAATCCACCTGCCATTGTTTCCAATGGGAAGCAGCACTGGTGGTCTAAAGCCACTCAGCAAGAAAGTATTTGGCATTTCTTGGACGCCACTGGAAACCATGACCGATCCACATTCACGGTTTTGCAGCTCGGTAGTATTTAAATGAAAGGAAAAAAAAAAGTTGCAAAAACTGCTGCACTGTGTGAACACAACCGTATACATACATTTACTTAATTTCTATAGCACTGACATATACGGCAGCGAAGTACACTTTTCATAGGTACAACCTGCAATATATACACACACAGCCCCGCTACTAAGGACTGGCTGTAGGACACCCCCCATTACCCAGAGTGGGGGGCCGGGCACTTCCTACCAGGTAATTAGAAGAACCCCGCGGCACGCATAGCCTTATAATAACTCACTCGTCAGGAAGTTGCCGCCACTCTTTTCTCTTTCAAATCCGGCGCCTCAGACGTTACAGCCGCGGCCTCCAGTAAGCAGAGGGCGTGACGTGTGCGGTGGGCGTGGCCTCCCTCCCCTCAAGACAGCTCCCGTCATCCCTAATTCTACAGAACAGGGTGTGAATGCCCCCCCCGGGTAACCTCTGCGGTGTGTGCTCGAAGCAGCGGGGTCCCTGCATTACAATAATAAGTTATAGATAGCCCATAACGTTGTCGTTTCTCAGGCGGAACTGTTGTGTCCAGGGCTCTGTTGTGCCCGGTAGTAATAAGAGCGAGCACAGGCGGCGGTCTCGTGCCACTGACTTCCGGTGTGCTTTTATCAGCTGCTGTGACACTAGTAAGTTGGGAGCTTGGCTTGTGCGAAAAATCCCCGTCCGTTGTCATGGCTCTGTGTGATCTATGCGCGTTTCCATACATTATCCCATAGGCCCTATTCACACGGACGCGGTTTTTTTTCTTTACTGTTTTCGTTCGTATGTACATGGTACTGAGTTAGCCATTGCTCTCTGTTATCAGTCAGTTCAGAGATATAACAGAAGCTCTCCTGCACGCATGATGATGTTGACTACAGTCCTCCAGCGACATCCAGAATGATTTTGGTGGCCCTCGACTGTTCATATGTGCCCGCATTATGGAGAAAAATGGTTTTATTATATGTAAATGAGGCGCTAGGAGCAATGGGGGCGTTGCCATTATACCTAAAGGCTCAGCTCTCTCTGCAACTGCTGCACCCTCTGCACTTTGATTGACAGGTGATGTATATGTAATCATGCCTGATCCTGTCAAAGTGCAGAGGGTGCAGCAGCTGGAGAGAGAGCAGAGCCTTTAGGTGTAATGGCAACGCCCATATTGCTCCTAGAGGCTCATTTGCATATAATAAAACATAATTTTTCTCAGCAATGTGAGCACATATGAACATGGGACCAACACAGATGTCTTCAGCTGCCAAGTGCACATGTAACAGGTCAGCCAGTGTCATAGGTACAAAACTGCTGACAGATGCCCTTTAACAACCCACCATAATTAAAGAACCCCTGCAAAAATTTTTATTCTCTGACCTGTTAGTAAGGTGCATGATATAATCTGTAGTGAATGTCATTTTCTTATCAGATGCTGAAATTGTGAGTTTCCCCTCTCTTCTTATTGTAGCTGGGTCATGTGACCAACTCCCTGACCTCCAACTGACCCAGGACAGGAAGCCAGTTACTTCTCTATTCATTCCTATGAGACTGAAAGTGAGGCTCCCATAGGAATGCATAGAGAAATAGACTTCCTGTCCACGCGCAAGTCTCTGTGTGAGTTGGTGGGTCTAATTCCTAGTCACATGACACAGATAAGAAACTTCAGGATGATATAACTCAAAAATTCAGCTACTGGTAAGAAAATGACATTCACTACAGATTACATCATGTACATTTCTAGCAGGACATGGAATAAAATTTTTTGCGGGAGTTCTTCTTTAATGATGTGTTTCATGAAGAAGAAGGTTTCCAATGTCCGTGCATGGATTGGCCGCTCTTCCACCCGGTCATTTGGCGCTCGTCTTTGGACAATCGTAATCTGCCGACGTCCTGTCCTTTAAGATGCTGTCGACAGAACTGTTCATGGTGTGTGCACAAACTCCTGAGTTCAGCTCATCTGCGCATGTGCCAGGGATAGGGAATAGACCCGTCCTGGGCTGTGGAAGTGACATTACCACCATAGACCAGTCCTGAAAACTGGTAAAGGGCGTGACATTAGCAGGTGTAAGGAGGAGCTTCATTTGACTGGGTTACAGGAGGCCGACCCGTGCAACTTCCAGATGATAAGTTTATTGGAAACTTTCCTCCACACGAGGTATAATTAATTAAGGGGGTTGTCTCTTGATGGACAATGGGGGCATATCGCTAGGTGCATCTATATCCAGAACCGAGCCCCGCAACGTGGTTGCTGGAGGACTGCATGCGCGGCCTCCCGCTCCCATTCATTTCTATGGATCCAACGGAAATAGCCGATCCAGTGCTCTGCTATTTTTCCCGGCCCCATAGAAAATGAATGGAGGGCGGCAGCGCATGCGCAGTGCACCCTCCTTCACTTTTGGGGCTCTATTCTGGATATAGCTGTGGGGCCCGCACCTATAAGACAATGGGGGGCATATCCTGCCCCCGTTGTCCATCATGAGACATTCCCTTTAAGGTGGGTTCCTGAATCTTGGAAAACCCCCTTTAACCTGCTTCTCTGTGGTCGCTCATTCCAGAGAACAGGTGTAGCTCAAGATAAGCCTTGGAGATAGGAGCGAGAGGTTTGGATTAAAGGGGTTGTCCCACGAAAAATATTCTACAGTTTTCAAACCAGCACCTGGATCTGAACACTTTTGTAATTGCATGTCATTAAAAATTTTGTAAAGCTACTGAGTTATTCAATAAAATGTATCTGTATAGGACTACTTAATTTTTTATTTCTTTGACCTATTCACTGAGCAGGCCGCACATGCTCAGTTTAAACTTTTAACTGTCTCCTGAGCTGTGATAGGCAGAACATGGACACGCCTCCTGAGCTGCAGCAGAAAAGACACTCCCATTGAGCTATCAGCTTGATATGAATCTAGCACAGCAATGAATGGGGGGATCTCTGGATCCATGTGAGGTACAGAGCTGGTTCTAGCTTTGTTAAAAAGAGATTGTCATGTACTATATGATGTCTGATTTTCATTTTTTACATTATTCGTGGGATAACCCCTTTAAGGAGGACATCAGTCTTCATCATCAGATCATTGAATGTAGAGCATAAGAAGGGTGGTAGACAGAGACGGAGCTAGGACTGAGGAACCCCAGCAGCAAGGGGATGAGGAAGTAGAGCCATCAACTGATACACTGAAGGAGTGAAAACCAAAACAGAGCTGTGCCCTTAAAGGGGTTTTCCATCAGTATCTGGTTGGTGGAGGCCCGACACCTCCAGACCTCCCACCTCGGTCATGTAATGTCACATTCATTGGTCACGTCACCTAGGCACAGCTCAGCCCCATTGAAGTGAATGGGGCAGGGTTGCAATACCGAGCACGGCCACTGTACATCGTATGGCGCTGTGCTTGGTGAGCCGAGAGAAGGCTGCAGCGCTACTGTAAGAACTGGTGCCTTGTCAAACAGCTGATTGGCCGGGGTCTCGGATGTCGGATCCCCACCGATCATATACTGATCAGTAAAAAAAGAGTCTCAGAAATCCCCTTTAGGGCCAGTAGAGCGGAGCATACTGGGGAGGAATTGGTGTACAGTGTCGGTACCCTAAACACGCCCAATTCTGAGGCCCGGATGCGTCATCTCAAACCAGCGCTGGCAGTTTGGCCTCATGCACACGACTGTATTTAAGGGCCGTGTCCGATCCACAGTTTTTTTGGGTCACACACGGAACACGAAATCCATTCCGCCGTGTGCATGTAGCTTTAAAGGAGTATTCCGGTTTCACAGGTCAGAAGATAATTATCAGATCTGTAGGGGTCCTACCGTTGGGCCCCACACGAGATCAGGGACCCCATACCCTGTGGAGTCCTGCACTCGGCTATCTCCGGCGCTCCTATAGAAATGAAGGTTGCATGCTTTTCTGACCAGCCTCTCCGTCCATTAGAGTACGGGGCCCCTGTTCTTATGATCGGTGCGGGGCCCAGCGGTAGGACTCCCATCAATCTGATAGTTATCCCCTGTCCTGTGGATAGGAGATAACTTGTTATTACTGAAATACCCCTTTAAAGAAGACCCGTCATCTCTCTTGATATGTCCATTTTAGCAAATACTTGTATTTATTATAAATTACTTCTGGAGCATCGTTTCTTAGGACTCTGTGTTGTGCAGTTCCTCTATTGTTCCTCCTAGCCATTTATGAATAAATTAACAGCTGGGTATTAGCGGTTAGGGGCAATCTGACACTGTCCAATCAGACCGGACTGTCTAGAGACACACCCATTTGACAAGCGGAATGGTAATGCCTAGTTGTCAGTTTATGCCTGAATTTCTAGGAGGAATTAAAGAGGAACGAGCAGAGCTCTAAGAAAAGTTATTTCCAATTATCTACTAAAACTGACTAGAATGGTGACAGTCCCACTTTAAAGGGGTGTTCGATTAAGACAACTTAGCATAGGGTATATGTATCTGTTCAGGGCCACTGGGGCCCCCACGGGTCACGAGAACAGGAGCCCCTGCTCCCCCGTTTGAATGGAGCAGCACTCATGCTTTCTCGCTGCTCTCCTATAGGGCTGTCGGAGAAGACCGAGTGCTTGGATATCCATGTGTCTGCAGCTCAATTCAAACTGGGAGCCCGGGCCCCCGATCTTGTGATTGTGCGGGGCCCCAGCGGTCGAACCCCTGCCGATCAGACACTTATCCTCTATCCTGTGTCGTAACGGGAAAACAGATGCAAATGAAGATAAATGTGGCGGACCCGCTCGGCATGCCCCTTGTAGAGAAAGATGCAGAAACGGCACTTGCGACACTTTGCTTTTAAAAAGCCGCAAACGCGGCGCTCGCGACCTTTTTACGCCACACAAACGGCGCAGGGAGATGCTGAATCTCCCCCATAGAGGACATTTTTTCACTTGTGTGTTGTGTCGGTGGAACCGCGCAGTTCTTGGCGGTCTCTGGGGTGTCAGTAGTCGATGTACGTCCTCATGGAAGTCCGTCCGGTGCAGACGACACAAAATAATGAAAGTGAGTAATTGGCTTGCCGCGGTCAGGAGGAGAGAAGAATTCCGTGTGCTCGCTCAGTTAATGAGGGGACGTTTGGCGTCTGAGCTATAATTTGAGATCTGGGGGTGGTGTATGCGGTATACTGCGCCGCGGCTAATAGCTCCCACTTCGCAGATCATTTTCCAGACTGGCTTTGCTGTCAGGGGGCCTCCTGTTTTCCTGCAGGGCGAGCGCCACGGGGGGTTCATTTGCTTCTCGTGCGATCAACACAGCGAGGACATCGTTTATTGCGGCTACATTAACGAACGCCCATCCATTACTGCATTGGGACCGTGGAAGCCGGTGTAGTCCAGTGGTCCACGAATTACAGTCCTCAAAACTCTGCTGATGGTCCCAAGCAGCAGTCACTCCTGTCATGCATGTCACCCCAAGCAATGGGCGTTCTTCCGCCGTCCGCTGGCCTCAGCATCACCTCACCCTACGACTCCAAGCTCTGGCACTTTGGCCTCACGCACACGCGGATCTGCGAAATACAGTGGCGTCCGTGTTGCATCCGGCTTTTTTTGCGGACTCCTTGATTTCGATGGGTCTGCGGCCAAGTATAGGACGTGTTCTGTCTCTTTGCGGAATGATGATCCGTGTGCTTTCGACATCCGTCGGTCCGTTCCTCAAATAATAAAACGTGGCCTATTCTTGGGCTCAAAATGCGGTTAACGGACCCATAGAGGTCGGTAGGTCCACAAAAAAGATGACACAAGGACGTCATCCGTAACTGACCGCAAAATGCATATGGTCATGTCTGGGAAGCCTTTCTCTGGGGTCTCTTGCTCCAGTCTTAAAGGGGGTTGTCTCACTTCAGTAACTGGCATTTATCATGTAGAGAAAGTTAATACAAGGCACTTACTAATGTATTGTGATTGTCCATATTGCTTCCTTTTCTGGCTGAATTCATTTTTCCACCACATTATACACTTCTTGTCTCCATGGTTACAGTCCACCCTGCAATCTATCAATGGCGGTCGTGCTTGGACACTATAGGAAAAACCACTAGTTTATGTGCAATTCCATGGTCCCGGCCACTAGAGGGGGCTGATGCTTTTTCCTATAGTGAGCAAGCACAACCACTGCTGATGGATGGCAGGGTGGTCTGTAACCATGGAAACGAGCAGTGTATAATGTGATGGAAAAATGAATCCAGCCAGCGAAGGAAGCAATATAGATAATAACAATACATTAGTAAGTGGCTGTATTAACTTTTTCTACATAATAAATGCAACTTACTGAAGTGAGACAACCCCTTTAACCCTTGTCCTCTGCCCCTCACCATTGATCCGTAAGGAGCGTGTGCAGGAACCGGACAATAAGCCGAGGCATAGATGCCTTCCTTGTCCAGTCTCTGTGCGAGGTTGTTAGGTGGAGGCCGACATCATTTAGCTACAATGTAGACGGACACGGATTCACTCCCCCTCTTCCCCCCACGGGTGCTGACGAGCAGGCCGGTTGGGCAGTATTGTTTCGTTTTGATAAATGAGGCCCACAGACTCCATGCAGATGATGTCCTCCTTGGTTGGATTTGAACCTTGGACCTCGACACCTAGGAAAACAGTCAAAGCTCACATAAAAGCAGCCGAAACATAGAGCCACGTAAAAAAAAAACCTCGCAGTAAGTCATTATGCAGCATCGCAACGCGTCTACCGACACATCTTCTAGGATTTTGCCAGGGGCAGTTGCGCTCACCTGTATCCAGTCAGCAATCCGCCGGTGCTCTGCATATAAAAGCGCCAAAGACGTGAACAATTCATCTTTTATAGTCACTTTCATATATAATTAGAGCTGTGACTTTGCCTGTGCCGTCACGCTTATATGCGTAATCGCGCCGTTTTCACAAACCCTCCAGGAAGTCGAGTGTGTTCGAAGTTGATGCAGAGGTGGCAGTACATGTCAGACGTGTTACAGGCAACCCCAAAATTTTTTTTTGGGGGGGATCAGCCAACCATCTAATGTGTAAGCACAACCACTGCTGATGGATTGCAAGGTGGTGTGTAACCATGGAAACGAGCAGTGTATAATGTGATGGAAAACTGAATCCAGCCAGCCAGAGATTTCTCGACTCTCCCCCTGAAGGCAGATGTCTGGGGTAGAGAAGGATCAGGCAGCTGGATTTCAACATGCCCGATCCTTTTGGGGATATACGCAGAAGTGTCTGGCAGTGGCTTTTCTCCCCATGCAGGCTTAGGCAGCACCCCCTGCACTTTAATTGACAGGACCAGGCAGTGAAAATATCATCATTGTCTGGTCCTGTCAAAGTGCAGAGGATGCAGCAATTGTAGAGAGAGCAGAGCCTCTAGGTGTAATGGTAACGCCCCCGTTGCTCCTAGAGGCTCATTTGCATATATTAAAACATCATTTTTCTCAGTAATGCAGCACATATGAACATGGGACCAACACAGATGTCTTCAGCTTCCAAGAGCACATGTAACAGGTCAGCCAGTGTCATAGGGACAAATCTGCTATTTTTGATCTACAGAACGGTATAAAAATGACGGCGTGTGCCGGGATCCTATGGAACGGCGGCAGCTGCCTGTTAGCCCCAGCCGGAGAGTCACCGGTAATTATCCTTTATTGCCGCCGGTTTCGTATATTGCTTTAAAATCAAAATCTGCACATCCCCTAGTCACATACTGTAGAATGAAAGAGACAGATGACTCACGCTCTACTGTTACCTTCTAATTGTATATGTATAATTGAATTTCTGCTGTTAACTTTTCATTGGTAATTCAATTTATTTCGCCTATTTCTGTGTCAGCTGTTTTAACCTGTTCTGTGTCGGACGGAAGTTACAACATGAGCTCGTCTTTTTTTTTTTTTTTTTTTATAAAGAGATCCTGTCTTCACCTTCTACATGTGTCCCTGCCGATCCCCTGATTCCTCTTATTTTATTATATATATATATATATATATTCATCCCCATTCTTAAAGAAGAACTCCCGACAAAAATGTTATTCCATGTCCTGCTAGAAATGTACATGATATAATCTGTAGTTAATGTCATTTTCTTACCAGTGTCTGAATTTTTGACTTATATCATCCTGAAGTTTCTTATCTGTGTCATGTGACCAGCAATTAGACCCACCAACTCACACAGAGACTTATGTGTGGACAGGAAGTCTAATTCTTTATGTATTCCTATGAGACTGAAAGTGAGGCTCCCATAGGAATGAATAGAGCAGTGACTGGCTTCCTGTCCTGGGTCAGTTGGAGGTCAGGGAGTTGGTCACATGACCCAGCTACAATAAGAAGAGAGGTTATTACTCACAGAAACAGTCACTGATAAGAAAATGACATTCACTATAGATTATATCATGCACCTTTCTAACAGGTCAGAGAATAAAAATGTTTGTGGGAGTTCTTCTTTAAGATATCTGGTCTAAAACGATGGTCTTGATAAATGTGCAAAAAAACAACTATTCTCAATATAGCAAAGCATTTTATTGTTACTATATGATTATATAGTATTTATTATACTATAGCCTTTTATTAGGGGTTAAAGTTTTTGTAAGTCTCTCCCAGGATTCAGACTTGACATCTCTACATGCATAACTATACACTTACCACAAAGCTATAGGATTACCACATAGAGAAGGATGTCTTTTCTATGCTTATAAGCTAACACACATTACTGGTGTCTTTATAATCATATATTGTGGCTGTGAATAAAGCAGCAATATGTAGATTAGCTTTGTGTGGTAAAGCTATAGTACATAGTGTATATGATATGTAGATGCTAGGACACAGCTCTGCCCTCAGCATGTCTAGCCCTGTCAATCAAGGGGAGGTTAGGCAAGGGCTACATGGTGACACTGGTGACGCAACACCTGTCACGGGCAGGATCACTGAGTAGCGGTGATCCCATAGAAATTCATGGGATCGCTGTGGCAGTCGCATGAAATCCAACACGGCTGCCGTGGCAATCTCCTTAATTTCTACGGGATCACCGCTGCTCAGCGATCCTGGCCGCGTCAGGTGTCGCATGACTAGTGTCGCCGTGTAGCCCTTGCCTTATAATGCAGTGCTCCAAGGCTTCAGCCCCGCCTCCTGGTGCTCGAACTTCTAATTTGCATAGAAATAAAAACACAGATTTCTCTGCAGCTGTTTAGCATACAGACTAAAGAAAGGTATTGTTTTATTCCGCTCCTTTACTATGTTGGGGTGGAGCATCGGATCATTATGCTTAACGCGTCGCAAGGTCTGTTTGTTGTGAGCCAGTGACGTACCGGGCTCCACATGAGTATGCTAGGCAGAGATTTCTGCCTAGCAGGGAGCCTGGTGACATCATCAGCACAAATGGGTGGTGTATAGTGCTGTTCTGGGCGATTTTAGAGGCGGGTACTAGTGATACCACCTCTAAAACCGCCCAGAACTGCGCTATACACCGTCCATTTGTGCCGATGACATCACTGGGCTCCCTGCTACGCAGAAATCTTCACCTAGCATACTCCTGTAAAGCCTGGGCTTAAAAGAAACAGACCTTGCGATACAGCGCAAGTCAAGGGGAGCATCAGAGCATGAAAATGCTCTGATGCTCCACTCATACATGGTAAAGGAGTGAAGGGGAGCTTATATCTGGGCTTCAGCCCTGAACCCGGACAACCCCTTTAAATCATTGTTTATTTAAAATAATGGTCGTTGTAAGATGTTTATGATAAAGCATAAAACACTAACATCCTCCATGTGTTCTCGTTCCCCTCCTTGCCTGGCTGGATGCCCACAGTAGGATGCCTTCTTCTCTGAGACTGGTGATGTACATCAGATTCAGCAGATTCTTCAGCTCTTCTGTCCTGCAGAGCCGGAGGTTTTGCCAGACAAATGCATCCTCAGAAACACGAAGTGAGAAACTTCTCCACCAACCTGTGATGCTTCATGAAGTCATCAGCTACTTAAGTCCAAAGGAAGGTCAGGTAGGTTCCTCCACTTCACACATACTTTCACAAAATTAGGTTGTGTGTCTATACTTTTGTCCCGGTATCGATACGATACCGGGATTTGCCTGTTACCGATACTAGGCTCTCAGCGCGCTCCATGTTCCCTCAGCAGCACAGGGGAGAAGGAAGCTCTCCCTCCCCCCTGTGCTGCTGCCAATGCCACCAATGGCAGAGAAGGGGAGGGGCTGTGGCTGCTGCGCCACCAATGAACATTACTATCATTTAATACAAGTGCAGGAGCGGGTGCCGGTGCAGAATCACCCAACCTGTAGGAAAGGCAGCTGCGATCAGCAGTAGTTAACCCCTCAGGTGCGGCACCTGAGGGGTTAACTGCAGCGTATCGCAGCTTCCTGTCATGGGTGCCAGCTATGTGATTCTGTGCCGGCACCCACTCCTGCACTTGTATTAAATGATAGTAAAGTTCATTGGTGGCGCAGTGCGCCCCCCCCCCCCCCCCGCGCTCCCCAGTATTAAATCATTGGTGGCACCGTGCACCCTCCCCCCCCATTATAATAAACATTGGTGGCAGTGGCCACAGGTGACCCCTCCTCCCCCTTCCCCTCTTCATTGGTGGTGCAGTGGAAGATCCCAATCGGAGCCCCATTAGTGTTACCATGGCAACCAGGACGCTACTGAAGTTTACTGAGTGTTAAGTCCTATTCACCCTAATAGATCTCTATTAGGGTGCATGGGACAAGGGCTCTAGCCCCTAAGGGGGCTAATAGGAAATAAAAAGTAAAAAAAAAACAAACAAAATATTAGGTTTAAATTCCCCCTTCCCAATTTTACATATAAAATATATAAACAATAAATAAATAAACATATTAGATATCACCACGTCCGAAAGTGTTCTATTATGGGCTGGACGTTTTATGAAATGCGGCTTTTTTAGGTGTTGTTTTTATTTTTTTGCGTGGTATCGAGTATCGCGATACTTTTTTATGGTATCAAAACCTACTCAAAATTTTGGTATCGTGACAACCCTAGTGTATACTTTGCATTAATGGTACATAAGGGTCTGGAACTTAAAGGGGTTTTCTAGGATCTGACACCCCACAACCCTACAGATCAGCCCTTCTCGAGCAGCCCTAGTGCTGGAAGTACAGAGTTCTGGCCGTTGTGTAGTGGACGGTGCTGCGTCCATTCACCGCAGGGGGCAGTGCTGCACTACATGAGCTATATACTGTAGTTTCAGCGCCTATTCCCGGTTTTGGAGCTACTCTGGAACAGCTGATTGGTGGGGTGTGGGGCTTTGGACCCCCGTTGATTAGATATTGATGGCCCATCCCAAGGATAGGCCATAAATATCAAAATCATGGAAAACTCCTGCAAAGAGGACCCGTCACCTCTTCTACGGTAATATGTGTATTTGGCAAAAAAAAAATCTCATATTCTTTATAAAATAACAAATTTGCCAAACTTTTCTTAGAACTCTACATTATGCCTTTCCTCTGTTACTTCTTCTAGAAATTAATGGATAAATTGACAACTGGATGTTACCAGTCGGGGTTGTGTCCCTGTATTGTCCAGTCACTGCCACTGGCATAAAATTGGCACATCTTGGACTGCCTGGTCTAAATTAAACAGGTTTAGTTAATCTGGATTTAACACATTCGGTAAAAAAAAAAAATAGATGTAAAAGAAATGTGTCATTGGAAAATGACCTATTCACATTTTTATGTGAAACAGATATTTTTAAATTTTGGGTGTTTTTTTTTAAATTTTCCATGTCACTATATTTTAAAAAATAACTAAAATTGTGCAGTTTTTACACTGGCCAGTAGGCCTAATAAAAGGTTTAGACTTCCTTTTCTGATAAAGTGTCTTTTCAGCAGCCATCACATTATTATCATAGGCAGGATTACAATGACAGATATCACCTCTGTAAAGATAAGACCTGATCCCCCATTCACAATAGATGATATCACAGCTTATCTACTCCCTCCTGACCTCTTCACAGGTCACGAGTCAATGAGGTCCTCTCCTGTCCATTGTGTCTATGGGCCATAGAAGTCTTCACATATTTTAGGTCTAGTGGCCAGTGTGAAAGTGTATAATTTTAGGATAATTTTTTTTTAAATTGTGATATTGGAAAATTTAAAGAAAGATCACCAAAACTTTTTTAAAAATATGTTTAACGTAAAAAAACTGATTTTAACAATAGGGGGCTCAGTTATTAAGCCCACTGTTTTAGACACTGGTCTTAAAAAGACCCTACACTGGCGGTGGATCTGCCGGTGTTATGTAGAGGCGCCGGACACTACATCACTTCGGCGGATCCACCTCTGTTTCTAAGTCTACACCAGCTTCCTTGCTTGCGTAGATTTAGACCCCTTTCTACTCCTAAAACAGGACTAGAAAATGATAGGCCACTCCATACCCCCTTTTTTTTAGATCTGCAGTGATCTGAGAAAAGTCGCAAACCATTTGGATTTTAGGTTTATTTGTATTTTCAAAATTTTTTATTTTACTCTGTTTTCCTTCAGCTTTAGCAGTAATTACACTTTATTTTTTTTTTAAATCTCTTTATTTATTCTATGATCATTCCTTATTATAGTGAATAGGGCCAGAGCGGACTTCCAGCGGCGCGTTGGGCTAGCGTTAGCACGGATCCGGCAGGCTGTTCCTCTGCTGGAACAGCGTGCAGGACCCTGCTGCCGCCAGTGTGAAAGTAACCTAAGGCGTATTTCTGGTGCAGATTGCGTCACAAAGGTTATTTGCGCCACAATCTGCACCAGAAATACGCCTAATATAGACGTATTTCTGGATAGTAAATAAACCCCTAGGTCTTTTTCTGATGACTTATGCGTAAAAAGATTATAAAAATAAAAAAGCATAAAAAAATAACGTGTAATTACTGCTAAAGCAGAAGAAAAACCTAAAATAAAAAATTTTGG
The DNA here is from genome assembly GCA_900303285.1 of Rhinella marina. Classification (NCBI taxonomy): domain Eukaryota; kingdom Metazoa; phylum Chordata; class Amphibia; order Anura; family Bufonidae; genus Rhinella; species Rhinella marina. The sequence continues at coordinate 182,042 of ONZH01006286.1, read as the reverse complement.
AAAATGCTAATAAACCTAAAATGAAAGCGATTAAACATATGGCGTTTCTTACAAAATTCAAACTATTACATGTTAAATGATGTAAAACATAATGATTATGATAAAAATTAAAACTCACATTTTTGTTTTGAATGTAACAGGAGGTATGCAGCTTTTCCACTGCTAGTTGTTTAATCTGATTAATCACATCATTTTACTTTTATTTTTCACTTTCATAGTAAAAAGCAAATGATAATATAAAATGTATAAAGCAAACATTATGAAGTTATCTATAAATCCCTCAGTCCATGTAGATGAGGAGCGTGTCTCCCACTTGTCTGCTTTACAGGCAAACATCTGCAGCTCTCGCCCCATTTATTTTAATTACACAAATCGGAGTAATATAACGTATCTGGCCCGTTCCTGCAGTTGTGACATATGGGTGTACGAGGGGCTGAAAAATGTAAATGCGTCAAACACATATATTAAGCTTAATTACACATGAATCAAAGTGAAGTTCCTCCTGCTGCCACCACATTTCATGGACTGTTTCATAATCTAAGTAGTGAGGAAAATGTTACAGAATTGTGTATATGCCGTACGGTGTTATATGTACACCTATCAGCCACAACATAAAAACCGCCTGCCTAATATTGTGTATATGCCGTACGGTGTTATATGTACGCCTATCAGCCACAACATAAAAACCGCCTGCCTAATATTGTGTATATACCGTACGGTGTTATATGTACGCCTATCAGCCATAACATAAAAACCGCCTGCCTAATATTGTGTATATGCCGTACGGTGTTATATGTACACCTATCAGCCACAACATAAAAACCGCCTGCCTAATATTGTGTATATACCGTACGGTGTTATATGTACGCCTATCAGCCATAACATAAAAACCGCCTGCCTAATATTGTGTATATACCGTACGGTGTTATATGTACGCCTATCAGCCATAACATAAAAACCGCCTGCCTAATATTGTGTATATGCCGTACGGTGTTATATGTACACCTATCAGCCATGACATAAAAACCGCCTGCCTAATATTGTGTATATGCCGTACGGTGTTATATGTACGCCTATCAGCCACAACATAAAAACCGCCTGCCTAATATTGTGTATATGCCGTACGGTGTTATATGTACACCTATCAGCCACAACATAAAAACCGCCTGCCTAATATTGTGTATATGCCGTACGGTGTTATATGTACACCTATCAGCTACAACATAAAAACCGCCTGCCTAATATTGTGTATATGCCGTACGGTGTTATATGTACGCCTATCAGCCATAACAGAAAAACCGCCTGCCTAATATATTGTGTATATACCGTACGGTGTTATATGTACGCCTATCAGCCACAACATAAAAACCGCCTGCCTAATATTGTGTATATGCCGTACGGTGTTATATGTACGCCTATCAGCCATAACATAAAAACCGCCTGCCTAATATTGTGGATGTGCGGTATGGTATCATGTATAAATGTGCTGTGGTATTATGTGTGCAATGATCAGCCACAACATAAAAAACGCCATTGCCGTGAAGGGTGTACTTGGTCTGTACAATGTTTAGGTGGGTTGTACGTGTCATCTCCACATGAGAGTCAGGACCCAAGGAACGTTACCCAGAGCATCACACCAACTTTTCAGTAGTATCCTGGTACCATCTCATCCCCTAGGTAAGTCACACACAAACACCCAGTCTGATTGGTCAGACCAGGCCACCTTCTTCCATTGCTCCATGGTCCATTTATGGTGCTCACCTGCCTATTGTAGACAGAGGTCATGAGCACTCTAAGTGATCTGTGGCTTTTCAGTCTCAAGTTTTGGCGCCCTGAGCGTTGGCATCTATTGTGGGGGATCGGACTAGAAGGACTTGTGTTCGTTCCCCCCATGAATCAATGACCTTGGGCGCCCATAACTTACATTGGCTCACCGGTTGTCTTTCCTTGCACCGCTTTTGACAGGTACTGACCTCTGCATGCCGGAAACACCGCACAAGCCAGGCCATGTTGGAGCTGCGCTGACCCACTCTTCTAGCCATAACAATTTGGCAGTTGTCAATGTCCCTCACATCCTTAGGCTTGCCCAACACAGCTGTTCACTTGTAGCCACCACCACTTGACCGGTGCCACTGACTGAGGTAACCAGCTTTAGTCACTTCACCTGTCAGTGGTTTTAAAGGGCATCTCCTCAGCTCGCTCTGACAATGCTGTGCCCTCTGTACGTTCAGTGACAGGGCCAGGCGTTGTGACATTTTCTCTGCTGGAAAGGGGTGGCAGGTGCCAAGAAAACAGAGTCTCTCGGTGTAATGGCAACGCCCCCATTGCTCCTAGAGGCTCATTTACATATATTTAAAACATCATTTTTCTCAGTAATGCAGCACATATGAACATGGGACCAACACAGATGTCTTCAGCTGCCAAGTGCACATGTAACAGGTCAGCCAGTGTCATAGGTACAAAACTGCTGACAGATGCCCTTTAGAGCTCATGCACACGACTGTATGTATTTTGCAGTCTGCAAAACACAGATTCGCAATACGGATGACGTCCGTGTGCATCCTGTATTTAGCGGTACGGAACAGTTGGCCCCTAATAGAACAGTCCTATCCTTGTCCGTAATGCGGACAATAATAGGACATGTTGTATTATTTTGCGGAACAGACATACGGAAACGGAATGCACACGGAGTAACTTCCTTTTTCTTTTCTTTTTTGCAGACCCACTTAAATGAATGGTTCCACATACGGTCCGCAAAAAAAGCGGAACGGACACTGAAAGAAAATACATTCGTGTGCATGAGAACTTAAAGGCGTTTTCTGTAATTTTACTACTGATGACCTATCCTCAGGATGGGTCATCAGTATCTGATGGTGGGGGTCCGACACCCGGGACCCCCTTTGATCAGCTGTTTGAGAAGGCACTGGCACTCCCGTGAGCGCCGTGGCCTTCTCTTAGCTTTTCCTAGGTCAGTGACGTCACGTTCATCTGTCACGTGGCCTAGGAGTGGTTCAACCCCATTCATGTGAATGAGGCTGAGCGCAATACCAAGCATGACCACTATACCATGTACGGCGCTGTGCTTTGTGAGCTGCGGGAAGGTAGCAGAGCTCACAGGGGCACCGGTGCCTTCTCAAACCGCTGATGGGCGGGGATCCTGGGTGTCTGACCCCCACCGATCAGATACTGATGACGCATCCTGAGGATAGGTCATCAGTAGTAAAATCCTGGAAAACACCCTTAATGCTCTGGCTGATGGCTGTATACATGGTCTCCTCTGTGTACATCTATGTTTCCATAAATTGGCAGTTGATGGTCCTACAGCCGTCAGTATGGGGACTGTCATTGTATCCTATGTCCATGAGCAGGCGTTACTTTATTCATTATCCCGAAATTGTCATTACGTAAAGCAGAAGTCATTTTTTTGATCTATACAATGTACGTTCTTATTATTTTAATGCCGGTAAGGATGTTTTTTTCACAAATGACACTAAAGAAGCAGTAATTATGAGTAAGCCCGACGATGAGACTGTCCCTGTGGGACTAATCTAAGTGTAATGGTGTATTAAATACATTCCTAATTGTGAGCTCCGTCCCAAGGGTGCAGTTCGTTGACCTTTAGACAAACGTGTGAATTTCCATTTTAATTTAGCGCTACCATGCAAACAGTCCGCAGTGCTGGTTGTCTGCATTTAAACAAGAGTTCATCATGTACTAAGGCGGCTCCGACTGGACTACGAGCGCGCTAGCCTCGTGTTTAATCATATAGACACAGCTTTTTACCCCCTAAATGCTCATTTCATTGATTTTTCTTATTTTTTCGCATCCAGTACAAATACAATTCAGTGGAGAGATATGGCAGGCAGGGACGGGGACGAGCCTCCCTAGCACCACCCGCGATGCTAGGGAGACTCGTCCCTGCCTGCCATTGGCTGCTCCCCCCGACACCGGATGTTTTCATCAGTGTACATGGAGAAGCAGCAGTGGCGGTGCAGGGACCAGGAACGGCACGAGTATATTCCCTCTGAGGGGTCCGGCACATGGGGGGGCGGGGCTGTTGTAAGATATTGGATAACCCCTTTAAAGGTATATTACTAGGATATGCCATCATTGTCAGATAGGTGCGGGTCCCATCTTTTGTACCCACTCCTATCTCCACATTGGGGCCCCCGAAGTGATGGAGAGTACACTGCGCAATCGCAGCCACCGCTATGGGAGTTCCAGAAAGAGCCGAGTGCTGGCTTGGCCATTTCCAGCAGTCTCATATTGATGAATGTGTCCTCTCCATTCACCATAATAAGACTTGCTTTCCTTTTACTGCTCTGGGAGCACACACTGCTATTTTTGGAAGTCCCATAGGGGTGAATAGAGGGTGGCTGCACCAGCAGATCTCAGAGGTGGGACCTACACCTTTCTGATCTCAACGTGGCATATCCTAGCGAGTCTGAGACGGGCAAACCCCTTCAAAGGGGTTATCCAATGACTATGTAAAAAATGAAAATCAGTCATCATATAGGACATGACGATCGCTATCTAACAAAGCTAGAACCAGCCCTGTACCTCACATGGATCCAGAGATCTCCTCATTCATTGCTCTGCTAGATTTATATCAAGCTGACAGCTCAAGGGGGGTGTCTTTTCTGCTGCAGCTCAGGGGGCGTGTCTCACCTCTCCCTATCACAGCTCAGGGGGCGTGTCCATGCTTCCCCTATCAGAGCTCAAGAGGCGTGTCTCACCTCTCCCTATCACAGCTCAGGGGTGTGTGTCCATGCTCTCCCTATCACAGCTCAGGGGGCGTGTCCATGCTTCCCCTATCAGAGCTCAGGAGGCGTGTCTCACCTCTCCCTATCACAGCTCAGGGGTGTGTGTCCATGCTCTCCCTATCACAGCTCAGGGGGCGTGTCCATGCTTCCCCTATCACAGCTCAGGAGGCGTGTCTCAGCTCTCCCTATCACAGCTCAGGGGGCGTGTCCATGCTTCCCCTATCACAGCTCAGGAGGCGTGTCTCACCTCTCCCTATCACAGCTCAGGGGTGTGTGTCCATGCTCTCCCTATCACAGCTTAGGAAGCAGTTGAAAGATGACACTGAGCATGTGCAGCCATCTTAGTGAGCAGGACAAAGCAGCAGGTGGCATTATACAGATACATTTTATTGAATACCTCAGTGGTGAGGCTTAATTTTTAAATACATGCAATTACAAAAGAATTCAGATCCAGGTTTGAAAACTATAGAATATTTTTTCGTGGGACAACTCCTTTAAAGTTCACCTGGGGCTAAACAGCCGTCTCTGCCAGTGCCCCGCATTTTGGATAATCTGGTTTTATGTGAACTAAAGTGCCAGATAACACAAAGTATTGGTGAGTGCCGCACACAACAGAGATTGTCCCCTTCTTCACCCAGGCAGCCCCTCTGATATGAGCCTCTCATGCTCGGATGCTCTCCCTTGCCCTGTGCTGTATCTGCACTTTGATTGCCAGGGCTAGGCACTGAGAACGTCATCATCCCAGGCCCCGTCAATCTGCGGCAGTTGCAGAGAGAGTTCTAGGTGTAATGGTAACGCCCCCGTTGCTCCTAGAGGCTCATTTGCATATATTTAAACATCATTTTTCTCAGCAATGTTGACACATATGAACATGGGACCAACACAGATGTCTTCAGCTGCCAAGCGCACATGTAACAGGTCAGTCATGTGGGATGTGAGAGCCCTGCGGATCCCTAGAATGAGGAGAGAGAAGCACATGCACAGCGCGCTCTATCCTGGCTGCAGGAGGTGGAGTTGAGATGGGTCCATGGACTTTCTAATGAGCCCACCTCCTACAGTAAGAAGAAAAGCGCTTCTCTCTCCTCCTTCTACCGATCGTCAGGGGTTTCAGTCTCGCACCAATCAAAACTTTGGATATGACCCTATGACAGATCGTCAGTGATCACAAAGTACAGGGACACTTTAAATACATAATGGGATACAGATGTAGCCAACACCATCTGTAAAAAAGGCAGCTCCATGGCGTGCTGTGCTAAGTGTAAGACTGTCCGATAGGCACGCTACCCTATTTCTGCTTTGATACTCAAATGCCGTAGTGTGCTGTTCATACAGGTGGCCCTGTACGGTGAAAGCTACGCCCCTTAGAAGATGCCGCAGGGCCCCCATAACAGAGGGCATGCAGAGTAGCTCTTTATGGTTGGGCAGAGCACTTGGTGCATTACGTTTTTTCTGTAGTAGTTTGTGTCGTTTTCTTTGCTTCACGCAGGGATTGTTCTCCTAAGTGGGTGACTTAGTACTTGCCGGTTGTTGGTGGAGACGTGACTCACTGTCTGGATTGCTGAGGTGTTCATTAAAAAGCTTTGGAGAGCTCTTGTGATGACTGCCTGTGATTAAGGATGAAGGACGCCTGAGCTTTGCCGGTTAGTGTGCCGGTGATGGGCTGGTCAACCAGTCTGATGCAGACATGAGGGTTTTTTTTATTTATTTTACTTGCCATTTTTATCATAACCCGAATGCAGAGCCTTTGTAGGCTTCATGTAACTTTTTCATTATGGGCAAGTCCAGTATGTGGACTCGTTTGTATTGGCTTGTGCCCCTCAGATGAACAATAGTGATCACTGTAATACAACAGACAGGAGTACAAGCTTAAAGGGGTTCTGTAGTTCTTTAAAACTGATGATCTGTCCTCTGGATAGATCATCAGCATCTGATCGGCGGCGGTCCGACACCCGGGATCCCCCCGCCGATCAGCTGTTTGAGAAGGCAGCGGCGCTACAGGAGCGCCACGGCCTTCTCTGTGTTTACCGCAGGCCCAGTGACGTCACGACTAGTATCACTGGCCTGGGCGGGGCTAAGCTCCATTCAAGTGAACAGAGCTTAGCCCCGCCCAGGCCAGTGAAACTAGTCGTGACGTCACTGGGCCTGCGGTAAACACAGAGAAGCCCGCGGCGCTCCTTCCGCCGCCGATCGGATGCTGCTGGTGTATCCAGAGGATAGATCATCAGTTTTAAAGAGGACCTTTCAGCACTTTGAAAAAATTAAACTGCACTATGTACCTGATAGTGCGTCCCCCACTGATGCCAGCAGCGTTGTTTTTTTTTCAAATTGTCCCCCGGTGGCTTCACACGGGCCCCTCGTTCTTCTGCCAGGCTTTATGTTAATTAGCAAGCATCGGAACAGGGAGGAGGAGACTCCCTGTTCCTCAATGGGCGTTGCTTCTGCCCTGCTGTGAGCGCTGTCCAATCAGAGCGGACCGCTCACAGCAGGGTTTAACTCCTTCGGCCCTGCAAGACCGAAATGGAGAAATCAGTGTTAGTAATCAAGTCTGGAATAATCCAGCATCTTGAGTTCTATCAGTGATATCTTCCTCTGTTTTGAACATATTGCTGTCATTCTGGTATTGTCTGAAAGCTTGGAATGTCTGCTTTCAAACTAGACCAGTTGCATGTTACCTCCATTCAGGAGATAGCAGCATCTAAAGCAGCCCTCCCCCCTCCAGTTAGCTACTTTTCCCACTGCTGGAGCTCGACTCTGGCCAAACAGTTAGGGGGGTTAAAGGGGTTGTCTTATTTCTAGCCTATGCTGCTGATGTCAGATAGGTGTGGGTCCCGCCTCTAGGACTCTCACCTATCTCTAGGAAGGAGACAAAACTGCGCATGTGTGGCACGCTCTCCATTAATTTTTCTGGGAGCCTTGAAAATAGCCGAGCAGACCATGCTCAGCTGTTTCCGGAACTTCCATGGAAGTGAATGGAGGATTCGCTGCGCATGACCACAGTTGCCTGGGATTTGGTCTTTTTGCCTCACACGCTTAGTTTGTGTTTCTTGTGGTTTCCTACACTTCTAACTTTCTGCCTCTGACTGCTGATTCTGGTTCTTACGTTACGTTTTGACCCTGCTTGGTTTATTATTCTGCGTTTGTTTCTTCCTGGCGATTTTCTCTGGTTTTGACTCTGCCTGTTTGACTTCCCCTTGTCTCCCCTAAGTAGGTCCTGTGCATTATGTCACATCACCGTGCTACCACAAGTCCACTGTGCTGGCGGAAGTCCACTTTGGCCCCATTCACTGTAATGGGGGCTGGCTGGAGGTCCGGCTGCAGCACTGCAAACATGCCAAGAGGCGGCCAGACGAAAACCGCAGTGTGCTGTAGTTTTATTCCGGCCGCCTCTCGGCATGTTTACCATGCTGCGGCTGAACCTCCGAATTCGGCAGGCTGTTCCCCCACTGGAACAGCCTGCCAGTAAAGGCTGCCGCCAGTGTGAAAGTAGCCTAAGGCAGGACCCGTCATGGCTCTGCAAAAACGCTTTCAAGACTGATCAGCTTTGTCCTAATGCATTCTGAATGGTAAAGGATCCGTTCAGAATGCATCAGTTTTGCTTCAGTTCAGTCTCCATTTCGCTTTGGAGGCGGACACTAAAACTCTGCTTGCTGCGTTTTGGTGTCCGCATGACGAAGCGGAGCCAAACGGATCACAATGTAAGTCAATGGGGACGGATCCGTTTTCTCAGACACAATAGAAAACGGATCCGCCCCCCATTGACTTTCAGTGGAGTTCAAGACGGATCCTTCTTGGCAATGTTATAGATAATACAACCGGATCCGTTCATAACGGATGCAGACGGTTGTATTATCAGTAATGGAACCGTTTTTGCTGAACCCTGCCGGATCCAGCAAAAACGCTAGTGTGAAAGCAGCCTAAGACTGGCGTATAAATTGGTCTAAATATATGTCCCCAATTGTCTTTGGAATCTCAGTTCTTTCATGGTAGAAGAACCATTGAAGAACCGGTGACATGCCTCCACTTGGCTCCAGGAGACATCTGTAGGGACATCACTGGCTGACATGAAAACATTTGCAGTAAAAATGTAGACTTTTGTGTCGGACTGGATCTGCACATAATCCTCTCACCATCCACTAGGCCCCCTGAAGAACTCTATTTAAATTGTTCAATCCTGACAGTGACTTTTTGAGATGGTGCCATGTGAATCTCATCCGACGAGGTTGGAACTGAGGGTAATGGAGAGTCTTGTATATAATAACTACAAGGTTAGAGCTTTTGAACTTCCTCACCCAGCTTGCTTCCCCTGAGAGGATTTAGTTAATGCAGTGATTATTGTGCTGCACACCGCGCCGCGGAGCTTTTCTAGTCCGAGGACTGCGCTCACTATACATTTATTGGATATAACACATTCTGGGCATTTCAGTTTCAGGTAAAACATTTACTTACAAGAAAAAAAATCTTCTAAAGGTAACCACGCCGAAGGCTGACCAGCGGACGGCTATCTCTTCCAACCAAACATGGCGGCGTCCGCTAACAATACACTAATATACCGGTATATGAGCCTTAAAGGGGCTTACAAAAAAATTTCTACATTTTTTAAACCAGCATCTGGAGCGGAATACTTTTATAATTTCATGCCAGTAAAATTTTAGTATTGCCACTGAACTATTCGATACAAAGCATCTGCATCCTTATTTATTGTCCACCTCAATAACATCACTGTGGTGGACGCACATGCTCAGTTTCATCGTTCAGCGGACACCAGCCCGATCTGTTGTTAGAAGCTGTGACAGTTACAGGGAGAGAGCTGCAGCAGAAAACTCACCCCCCTGAGAAAGGACCCCCCCCCTGAGCTGTGACAGGGAAAGATCTGCAGCAGAAAGGAAATGCTTCCTGTGCTGCAGCAGAAAGTGCACTTCCCCAAAGCTATTATAAGGAGATGGCAGCAGCAGAGAGGACACACTCCCTGCGAAAGGACAGCCAGCTTAAAGAAGAACTCCCGCAAAAAATTGTATTCCATGTCCTGCTAAAAATGTACATGGTGTAATCTGTAGTGAATGTCATTTTCTTACCAGTGTCTGCATTTTTGACTTATATAATCCTGAAGTTTCTTATCTGTGTCATGTGACTAGGAATTAGACCCACCAACTCACGCAGAGACTTATGTGTGGACAGGAAGTCTAATTCTCTATGTATTCCTATGGGAGCCTCACTTTCAGTCTCATAGGAATGAATAGAGCAGTTACTGGCTTCCTGTCCTGGGTCAGCTGGAGGTCAGGGAGTTGGTCACATGACCCAGCTACAATAAGAAGAGAGGTTATTACTCACAATTACATTCTCTGATAAGAAGATGACAATCACTACAGATTATATCATGCACCTTTCTAACAGGTCAGAGAATAAAAATTTTTGCTGGAGTTCTTCTTTAAAATAAATCTAGCAGAGCCATTGGAGCAATGAGTGGGGAGATCTCTGGACCCATGTGAGGTACAGGGCTGGTTCTAGCTTTGTGAGAAAAATATGTCATGTCCTATATGATGTTTGATTTTTACATTGATTACGGGACAACTCCTTTATGCTTCATTCTCTCGGTATAAAATCAATGTTTGATTGGTGGGCGTTTGACTCACAGCACACCCAACAGTCACCTGTTTGAAGAGACTGCTCCAGTTCACGCTCGGCATCTTCCTAGGTGTGACGTCCTGTTCACCCGTCACTTGGCCTAGGCGCAGATCAGTCCCATTCAAGTGAATGGACTGGAGCTGCAATACCAAGCATATCCACTGTACAGTGAATGGCGCTGTGTTTCATACGCCGCCAGGAGGCTGCAGTGCTCACCACAGCGCCATGGCCTCCTCAAACAGCTGATCTGCGGGGGTGTTGGTTCCCTACCGATTTGATATTGATGACCTATCCTTGTACTCCCGTAAAACCCATTTAAAATTATATATATATATATATATATATATATATATATATATAGTCATTTTCAGTATAAAAAAAACATTGTTAAACTTTAACCTGGGTGGCATATTTAAAGAATGTTAATATAGACCCAAGTGATATCTTCCGTGTGTCATCAAACACCTCTGTACACTAAAGTAGCAACTATTGTACCAGGAGTGTATATTGGAATCCTACCCTTTTAGTCAATTCCATGAGACTAAGCTCTGGCATTGCCTGCACTAGGAGTGGGAGGCAGATACCTTTCTTGCTGCTTTTCCGCAGTCACCGTACACTTGTTAGTCACAGCATGTTGAATTGAATCTTGTGGCATAAGTGTTTTTATGTGTGTTATAATCAAGTAGTCCGTAGAGTTGTTTTTATGAGACATTATGGTCAATTACTTCTCTTAGTCCAATGATGTGCTCCCTCTCAGAGTCTGTCAACTCAGCAAAATGTCTTTGAGTGGGTAATAGAAGCATGTCTAGCAGTCAGCAATCTCTCATCAACTGTGCACTACCCAAAAGTAGCCTCTGAGAGCCTTTTTATAGGGGGGAAACACTTTTATGCCCTCTCGTGGCAAGACCCAGTGTCTAATCAGACCTCACCTGTAATCATCTACTTGCTTGTCAAGTTTTTCAGCAATCCGACATTTCTATCTTGGGCTGTTATTTTGTCAGCAATTGTATTTGCCAAACCCCCCTCTTAGATAGACCTAAAAAAAAAGGGAAGCATAATTACCTGCTCCTATAGCTGAGTCCCGGCTTCCTCGCTGTGGCCCCTGCTGTGAACATCTGCTTTGAAACCGCTGTAGCCATTCACAAGCAGCAACAGTGACCTTCTCCCCTTGCGGCAGGTTAAGTGGTCATGTTGCACAAGGGGGGAAGGCAGGTCACTGCTGAGGTCAGTGATTGGCTGCAGCGGTGTCAAAGCGGATGTTGACATCGGGGGACCCGAGCGACACAGCCAGTACCAGGGAACAGGTAAATATGCTTCCTTTTTGCAAGTCTGGCTAGGAAGGGGGTGGTCCGGCAACCCCTTCCCCCCAACAAGTGGCCAATCTTTTTTAAAGCTTCTGTAGAGCCTGTCATAAAGCCTTTCTGTAGAGTCATCCTTTATTTTAATTATTTTAAAGCGTTTTTTCCAGAATCTTCAGAATAGGTCACCAATATCAGATGGGTGGGAGGTCTGACTCCCGGGACCCCTAGCAATCACCTGTTTTGGGCAGGCGCTGGAACAGGAACTGTACAGTGTGTGGAGCGGAAGCGAAAAGCTTGATACACTGCAGTTTCTGGCACCGGTGTCGTTCAGTTCCGCTCCCACCAGTTGAATGAGAGCTGAGCTGCAGTACCCCATCACGGCTGCTTCAAGTACAGAGCCTTTCACTTCCAGATATGTAGACTGTATATTTTCTTGCGCCGTTGACTGCCCGAACCAGCTGATCAGTGGATGTGCCTGATGTTGGACCCTCACCAGTTTAATATTGATGACCTGTCCTGAAGATAGTCCAAGCAATGTAACAGCATCCAGTAGCATTAAAGGATTCTTCTTTATTGGTCATATCGAAAACTCAAAAATATGCAACGTTTTGACCCCTAGAGGTCTTTGTCAAGCATGTCTTATCCTGAGTATAGGCCAATAGGGCATGGTTGAAAAAAGACCTGTCCGTCAAGTTCAAACAAGGGATAGGTGGGGATGTGAATTTTAGAAAAGGAAGGAGTGAGACCCAGATTTCTACACGTTTTCATGAGCATTAATGTTATTTAATTTTAAGAATTCATCTGTTTTTTTTTTAAACTATCCATGTTTCCTGCTGTAACACCACATGGAGCAGCATGTTTTTTGTATGGCCCATTTGTATAGATTAATCATGTCCCTCCTTGGATGCCTCTTCTCAGGACTAAATACATTTACAGTATTTTTTGCCCCAATAAAGCGCACTATTCTTCCCCCCCCGATACTGGTGCATTTTATGGGTGAATACTAATGAGCGCTTCCACTATAGAAGCGCTCATTAGTACAGGGAAGCAGTGAATGCAGCGCTCCCCAGGCTCTGTACTCACCGCTTCCTAGTCTTCGGACACTCCCTCTGCTGTGACTGTGCACATCATGAGGATGTCTGCACTCTGTGACTTCACTCTGTGCGTGACGGGTCACAGCGGCAGACTGAACTAGAAGAGTGTGGATGCATGGAGCGGTGGTGTCCGGAGCAGGAGAGGTACGTTAATTGTTAATTGTTTTTTTAATGTCTGCTTTGAGCCTGAGGGTCTGATCTGAGATCTGCTTGGAAATCATTCACATCGGGCTCTGATCTGAGGCTGCTTAAGGGTCTCATTCACACTGGGGCCCTGATCTGAGGTCTACTTGGGGAGGGTCATTCACATTGCAGTTCTGATCTGAGGTCTACTTGGGAAGGGTCATTCACATTGCAGTTCTGATCTGAGGTCTGCTTGGGGAGGGTCATTCACATTGCAGTTCTGATCTGAGGTCTACTTGGGAAGGGTCATTCACATTGCAGTTCTGATCTGAGGTCTGCTTGGGGAGGGTCATTCACATTGAGGGTCTGAATGGTGGATTCTTATTCACATTGTGGCTGTGATCTGAGGTCTGATTGGGGTCTAATAAACAATGGAGGGCTGGGCTGAGGTGTGATTAATATTGGGAGTCTAATTGTGGCTCTGAGGTGAGGTGTGATTAACAGTGGGGGTTTTATTGGAGCTCTAAGTTGAGGTCTGATTAATATTGGGGGTTTGTTTAGGGCTCTGAGATGAAAAAATATTTTTCTCTTATTTTCCTCCTAAGTGTGTCTCATGGGCAACTGCGTCTTATACGGTGAAAAATATGGTAATTATTTTGTATTTCCTCATAACTAAGACCCTCCAGGCCCCTTATCAGTTTAGTCGCTCTCCTCTGTACTTTTTCCAGCTCCAGGGCATCCTTTCTATGGACTGGTGCTCAGAACTGAAGTACATATTCCAGATGAGGCTGCACCAACGCTTTGTAAAGTGGTAATATTACATCCCTGCCCCGTGAGTCCATGTCTCGCTTAATACATGACAATATCCTGTTAGCCTTAGAAGCAGCTGATTGACATTGTGCTGTTATTTAATCTACAATCTACAAGGACACCCAAATCCTTCTCTATAAGTGACTCTCCCAGTGTTACCTCCCCTAGGACATATGAGGCACAGAGGTTATTACTACCAAGATGCAGAACTTTACATTTATCCACATTGAACCTCGTTTGCCAGGTTGATGCCCAATCACGCAGAGTGTTCAAGTCAGCTTGTAGTTTATGGACGTCTTCCATAGACTGGACAGTACTACATCAGCTTAGTGTCATCTGTAAAAATTGAAAAGGTGCTATTAATCCCATCCTCGATATCATTAATAAATAATATAGGACCCAACACTGAACCTTGGGGTCACCACTTATAACTCAATGTGTGACAATGTGCAACGTCAGCTTGGTGGTCTGTTGGGGGCCTTGGGAGTCCGATAGAAGTCCAATCTGAGGCCTTTCTTATTTTCCTCCTCTATATCCTAGGGGTGTCTTATGGTCCAGTCTGTCTTAAGGAGCGAAAAATACAGTCGCTGGGGAAGATCTAGAGTCCTTTTTGAATATGGGCACCACATTTGCCTTGTGCCGGTCGCTTGGCACTGTACCAGTTGCTAGAGAATCTGTAAAAATGATGAACGGAGGCACAGCCATAACTGAACTGAGTTCTTTAATAGTTCTTGGGTGTTATCCTTCTGGATCTGAAGCCTTGTTCACATTTGCCTTATTGAACATAGCTCGAGCCCTATCTACAGTTAGTAAGTCCTCCAAATCCTGGGCCATATCTACAGTCCTCCAAATCCCCTTTAAGATTGTCATGGTCTGTCTATTTTATATAACTGTTGTAAACCTCATCGAGCCACCAAATGTCCCTGGTTTTATTAAGGTCCCTTACTGTATGCTAGACAATGTGCGCGCCACAGCCATTATCCGTACGTTTTACGCAAACCGGTGGCTCTTTCTTTGTTGAGATTTGTACCTCCATCTGCCGAACGTTACTGTTCCATTCATTCTCCATGGTCAACTAAAAATAACACCAGCCTTTTTCGCTGAGAAGGTCATTGAACTTGCCTTCTTTTTGATATCGCATCCTTGCCACTTCTTGGATATTACTTTTTTTTTCGATTATATAAAAAAAAAAAACTACTTCTGTGCTGAATGAGTCAGCTCATGAGTCATAGACAGCATGAAGCCTGTATTGCTCTAGACTAACTAATTGGAAACAGTCTCAAATTTAATTAAAGCGCAGTTGTCAGTTCACCGTTTCTGACTGACATCCTCCTGAAGTATTTTGTCTCGAGCAAGTTGTGTAATTGTTGTTTGCTGTTTACTATGTTTTGTTTAGATCATTGTCTACAGCGATAATCATAATCTGTAACCATTATAGTCGTGTTGGCAGCTCCAGTCATTCAGAAGCTCTTAGAAATCAGTCGTCTATCTATGGTGAAAGATGCAAAATTTCTAGCAACTGCCCTGCGCCATACTGTCTTATTTTTGTGAGGATGGGGGGCACTGCAGCGGCCCCTGTGAGGACCTTATTCACAGAAGGCAGGCTGCTGTAAATGGAGCCTGCTGAGGAGCAGTGTAGCATTGGATTAGGGCTGCAGCCATCGATTATTCTAGTAATCAAATACTCTACAGATTAATGCAACGATCAATCAAGTACTCTAATAAGAAAAAACAAATTAAAAGAACATTTTCTATAAAAACTAATCAGTCCCCCATGCCTTCATCAGTCCCTCTCAATGCCATCAGTTCCCTCTACCCTGTGCCACCAGTTTCTCCCCGCAGTGCCACCAGTTTCTCCCCGCAGTGCCACCAGTTTCTCCCTTGTGCCACCAGTTTCTCCCTTGTGCCATAAGTTCATCCCCCAGTGTCATCAGCTCCCCGCAGTGACATCAACTCCCCCATGCCATCAGCCCCCCCAGTACAATCAGCCCCCCAGTACCATCAGCTCCCCCATTCCATCAGCTCCCCACAGTGCCGTCAGTTCCCTCTCCTCTGTGCCATCACCTCCCCCTGAGTGCCATAAATTTCCCTTCACTTGCCTTTAGTTCCTCCTCCTAGTGCCATCAGCTCCCCCCACTGTGATGAACTCCCCCGTGCCATCAGTGCCCAGCTGCAGCACCAGTCAAATCAAATATTTACCTTTCCTGCTGGGGGCGTCGTCAACACTCCACAGCTCTTCCATCCAGTAGGGTGGGTGCCTACTGGAGACGAGACATCGGAGTCAGGCTGTCTATCCAGCACTCCGATCTCTCCTCCCCGATGGGCCCTCACCCCCATACTTCATCCAATATTTTCCTGAAAAGAGGACAAATTACAATGACAATACGAAAAGACAATCACTAGAAGGACAATTACCACAATAGTAAATATTAAAAAATTAAAAAATCAATCATAGCTAACAAAAATAAACAAAGGGAGAACAATACACAAAAATCTGCATTCATAATATTAATAAGACAACAGGCATATTAGAAAGACAATTACTAAACAGACAATCACTGCAGAATAATACAATGAGTACTAATAACTAGATGAATAATTATCATGACTATCTTGACAACTAGTAAAAAGATAAATCAAACAAATATAAAAGTAAAAATTCAGAGACAATTACTAGAAAGACATTCACCATAAAACTCAATCAGTAAAATATACAATAGAAGACAGAAATATATAGAAATAAGTACTACAACAAACAATGACAGAAAAACAAGGAAGATAAGACAATTACTTAAAGGACAATTACGATCACTTTTACATATAAAAACATATAAAAACATGTACAAAAACATACACAAATAAAAAAATAACAACAAATGAAACAAAAAGACTAATACTCACCAAGGAACTTCACCTAAGAAAGAATTAGAAAAGAATTAAAAAATAATCTATTGTACATGCGGACACATTTGAATCAAACAAGGTTATTTTTAATATACAACAATTCATAGCATTCTTAGAGAAGAAATATTGGATAACTCATCTATCTATCTTTGTCCAATTATTCACATATCTATTACTCACCATTATATCTCCTTCAAATCCAGTAAAATGACAATGATCCACTCCACAGCTTTGGGATAAAAAAACTCTATAAAAAGTCAGTTTCAACCACAGGTCCAACAACCGCTGAGGAAGGGGCATGTGAATGAGGCCCCGAAACGCGTCTGGGTAAAGAAGGACCTTGTGGAAAGACATACAGTGCGCACTAAGTATACTTTCAAAACTCAGTGAAAGCACCCAACACGGAAAGCATGGATTAACACTAACAAGGAGACAAGTCGAATAGGCTGGACCACTGCAGACACATACAGCTGCAGACATCCACTGCAATTGAATTGAACAGAGAACGCTGACACAGCATTGCCCAAGCATCGCAGTTGGACGACATACAGAACGCTGACACAGCACCACACATCGGAGAAGCGCGCGCCCACGTGGGACGCCGCAAAGACCGCGCTACATACCATCCATGAAAACAATATCGTGAGTACTATCACTCAAACTTCAACATCGTGAGTACTAACATCCCTACTATTAAATAGCAATATCGCTAACTGAGTTGTTTATTAAAGGTTCAAGTCCATTGCATTAGTCATTGCTGGAATATAACCACGAGATATCTAACATCTAGCAAACGGACTTTGGTCAACTGATATACCAAAGGGGCTTATTCTCTAATTGTGACTCATTGCCTGAATGCCTAAGAACCTTATGTTTGGAGACTTGTTTATATATCAACACCTTCTCACAATAAAAGCGCTATAAACTAACTAACAAAATTGCAAGTGTTGCAAACCAACTGGCACAGCAACATTATCATTACCCTTTGGATATCTAACCAACAGAAAAGCTTGTATTTTATTTTTTACTTTTATTCATTGGACTATTTTTTTGGACTATATTTATTTATTAATATTGACCATTTTTGAACATATTGCACTTTTTCCATTTTTACATCCTTATTTTAAATATATTTTCACTTTATTCTTATTCATTAATTTTTTTTAAATTTTATAACACTTATATTAATAAATATTATTTTAACTGCTATTTAATGCAAAACAGATAAGGAGTGTGCTCATCTTATTTATTTATCTCTAACTTTAACCATTTCAGTGACTACGGGTATAGTCACAAAGATAGAAGCACCTCTTAATCCATCATTTGAATAGAGGTGAGCCACCATATACCCATTATACAAATCAAATATTTACCTTTCCTGCTGGGGGCGTCGTCAACACTCCACAGCTCTTCCATCCCCTTCTTCACACAATGTCAGGTCATAGTGCCTGCTTACATGCACTACGTCCTGACGATGTGTGTACGTCAGGAGGGCAGTGCAATGCGGTGCCAGCCAGTGGTAGAGCAGAGAGCGGTGAGTAATAGCAAGTGATTCACTCACGCTCTATTGGGACATGGTACAAATGAATCCTTGATGCAAAAAAATTGCATCTAGCTTTTTTTGTGTCGAGTTACTCAAATGATTCGCGTAATCGTTTCAACCCTAAATTAGATAATGATTGCAGATTGTCAGATTCCTGTAGTAGCATTACATATATTGGGTAATTGCTGACAATGCAATTTCCTTAAATGATGGTGGCAACACGTTGTAAAGAGGACCCTGATATGTGACATGTCTAGAAATGTATGACTGCATTGACAGCTATCAGTATAGTGTGCCTCTACATATCCTGACACTGGCCAGTCAGTGCTGAAAGTGTCAATGTTAGGGCGCCTGCTTTTGACAAGGGAATGGTAACGCCCAGTTCCTACATTTCTGGGAAGAATAGCTGAGGAAAACCACAACATATAGTTCTAGAAAAGATGCTCCACCATTCTTTTATGGATGATACCAGCATTTAATAAAACAGACATGTCAGGAAAACAAATAGGTCCTTTTTTGATGGACTCTTTCGCAATTTTAAAGAAGTAGGGGCAGGGGAGAGCAGGTAAAACATCCATTTTGTGGAGCTTTTATTATCGGGAGTAGTGTGAATATGAAGTTTTATTCTGCCAGTAGGCAGAGCTTGAATTTTGAAGTCCTCCCTGTATGGATCTGCTTCACAGCCCCTCCCCTTTGTTCTGAGTGACGGCTGTAGCATCCAATCAAGAGACCACTACAGCTACAGTAGAAGGCAGGGGCTTTAAAGCAGCTCATTACAGAGAGCACTTCACAGTGAAGCGCCATCGACAGGGCACTGTTATAATGAACCACATTCACACTACTCCTGATGATAAAAGCACCACAAATGTATGATTGTACTGCTTTTCCCAGTCCCTACCTAGCGGTTGGTATACCACACTTTCATATGGCATATGCACAGTAAAGTGAGGTACACCATCCTTAGCTCCATTGAGAAGAGTCCCAGCTTCTTCTCCCGGTAAGTATAATTTCCTTTATATATACCAGGTTATATAGCAGGGGAACAATGGGTCATATATGTAATGAGGGACACTAAGGGGCCATTATTTATACTGAGAGGGCACTCTGTGGGCAATTAGGGGCCATTATTTATACTGAGAGGGCACTCTGTGGGCAATTATTCATACTAGGATGCACTAAGGAGCCATTATTTATACTGGGGGCACTATGGATGTTATTTGATGTCCAGGGGGCACTGTGGGGGGAACAGTAAATATACCAAGAGCATAACTGGCTAGCGAATTACATCCGTTTTTAATGTCCCTTTTTAACGGCTGTTAAAACTGATGCAAAATGGCCATTAAACGGGTTTTCCAAGACTTTACAACTGATGACCTATCCAAAGGATAGGTCATCAGTATCTGATCGTGGGGGCACGACACCCAGGACCTCCACCGATCAGCTGTTTGAGAAGACAGCGGCAGTAGCTCAGCTTTTCCTAGGCCAAGTGACAATGCGTTCATCGGTCACGTGGCCTAGGAGCAGCTCATCTTCATTCAAGTGAATTGGGCTGAGCGCAGTACCAA
This sequence comes from Rhinella marina, assembly GCA_900303285.1. NCBI lineage: Eukaryota > Metazoa > Chordata > Amphibia > Anura > Bufonidae > Rhinella > Rhinella marina. The sequence continues at coordinate 162,317 of ONZH01006286.1, read as the reverse complement.
GCACAGCCACTATACAATGTACGGCGCTGTGCTCGGTGAGCTGAGAGAAGGCCGTGGTGCTCACAGGAGCGCTGGTGCCTTCTGAAACAGCTGATTGATGGGGATCCTGGGTGTCGGACCCCCACCGATCAGACACAGATGACCTATCCTCAGGATTGGTCATTAGTATAAAAAGTCCTTTTAAAAACGGATGCGCGGCCAAAATTTGGATGCACAAACTGATGCAAATTAACAATGAAAAACTGACAACGTATCCGCCTTTAATGACCCACCGTCGTGTGAATGTAGCCTTATTTATGGTGGAATCTGCAGGAAGCCCTAATCAGTAATTACAGTGTAAAACACTAGAGTCTTCTTTAATCTCAACCTGCGAAATATCTCTCAGAAAATAACTGCCCCCCCGATCACCTAGCAGACTCTTAACGCCTCGCTGTCATACGCCGCCACTTGAACTCCCACCGGCGGGGTCAGACGCTCTTTTTATCTGCCACGCGAATGATTAAAAACACATATTAAAAGAGCGCTTGCGTGCTCGTGAATAAAAATGTTAATTTGGCGTAAGCAAACAAAGGTTACGAAATTACTTTGAAGATTGACAGTAATTGCAGAGTGAGTGCAGCAAATGTAAATTACCATTCATTTACAAATTAGGTAATAGTGGTGCAATTGAGGAACATTTCCCATAAACCGTCCTTGTGATGACTAATGAAACGGGGGCATCATTATACGGCCGGAATAGGAGCATTCGGCGATATTTGACAAGCTAAAATCTTCCTTTTTTAAAGAGCTGCTGACAGGCGGGAGCGCCGTAATGCGTATTGTTTGCTTTTCTAGCCATATAACGGAAAGGCAGCCAGCAGAAGATGTGATTACAGAGAGATAACACAGATATGAGCCGCGATACAACCATTCACATGAAAGAAGGCGAGGATTCCTGTCTGTGCGTCACAGTCATTTTATCGGGGTGGGTGGGTGTTAGAGATTTTACAATATTTAAAGAGCACATGAAAATGGAAAAGCGGCTAACTGGCCTTGAATAAAATCTTCACATTTTGTGTGTACAGCTCCTACACAGACTTACCGTACATGTTTCCATGGTAACAGACTGCAGTCTGTGTAGTCTGATCTTGCTGTCGGACTGCATTGTTTTGTTTTGTTGTTTTTTTTTTTGTCAGATTATACCCTATTAAAGGGGTTCTCCGGGCTTTTAATATCGATGACCTATCCTCATGATGGGTCATCAATATCAGATCGTTGGGGCTCTGACACCCATCACCCCTGCCAATCAGCTGTACGACGAGGCGGAGCGTGCAGTGTGCATGTGCAGCAGAGCAGGAAGAAGAACAGCACATGCACACTGCACGTTTCCTCACACAGCTGATCGGCAGGGGTGCTGGGTGTCGTACCCCCACCAATCTGATATTGATGATCCATCCTGAGGATTGGTTATCAATTCTAAAAGTTCAGAGAACTCCTTTAACCACCTAACTGTTTTGCCTGAGTCCAGCTCGGGCAGTGTGAAAAGTAGCTAACTGGAGGGGGGAGGGCTGCTTTAGATGGTGATATCTCCTCAATGGTAGCCGCTAGAAACATGCAACTGGTCTTGTATGAAAGCTGACAGTCCAGGCTTTCATACGAGATGACAGGTAAAGTCCAAGCAACAGAGGAGAAATCACTGTTAGAAATCAAGTCGGGAATAATCGGGAGTGAAACCTGTTTTTACTTTCATTTTCAGCTGCATTCACAGCATCCTGATTTCTATCACTGATATCTTTCTCTGTCCTGAACATATTGTCTGAAAGCTTGGAATGTCTGCTTTCAAACAAGATCAGTTGCATGTTTCTAGCTGCTACCATTCAGTTAGCAGCCCTCCCCTCCAGTTAGCTACTTTTCCCACTGCTGGAGCTCCACTCTGGCAAAACAGTTAGGGGGTTAAACCAAGCATACTGCCTGTTAGATGAGAGTATTGGCATTGGTATAATCTTTCTGATCCAATATTCAATGGAGCTTCAGTATATAGCAAAACATTGTGAGTTACGATGAGCGAAACGATCCGTGCGATTTGTCTCGTCAGTAAGAGGGGCTGTCCCTGCTGCAGAAGAAGCTCCTCCCTGCTGCTTGATTGACAGGGCCAGGTAACATTTTGATATAATTAGGACGCTATGTTTTTTGTTTGTTTGTTGTGATTAAAAAAGATACCTGTGTAGAGAAAATTCATTGGAGTGAAAAAAGATTTTTAGAACCTTAAAGGGGTTCTTCACCTTTGTACAGCTTTTCTACTGACCCCGCAGCTTGGCCGCACCCTCTCCACTTTGACAGGGCCAGACAGTGAAAACATCATCACTCCTGGCCCTGTCAATCAAAGTGCAGAGGGTGCAGCAGTTGCAGAGAGAGCAGAGCCTCTAGGTGTAATGGCAACGCCCCCATTGCTCCTAGAGGCTCATTTGCATATATTAAAACTTCATATTACTCAGGAACACTTATGTAGACAACATCCACATCAAGTGTTGGATGAAGGCGGTGCTCTGGATATTGCCTACCTGGATTCTAGCAAAGCCTTTAATACAGGGCCACATAATGAGCTACATTTTGCGGTGACAGGTTCCCTTTAAGATTATTTTGTTTATACTTTAAGGCCTCGTTCACACATCCGTGTCCTTGATGAAATCCGTGATAAGATGGTCAGTGATTCATCCGTGAAGAGTCCGCTTCAGTAAGTTGCATTTATCATGTAGAGGAAGTTAATACAAGCCACTTACTAATGTATTGTGATTGTCCATATTGCGTCCTTTGCTGGCTGGATTCATTTTTCCATCACATTATACACTGCTTGTTCCCATGGTTACAGACCACCCTGCAATCCATCAGTGTTGGTTGTGCTTGCACACTATAGGAAAGAGCATCAGCCTCTCTGGTGGCCGGGACCATGGGAGCACACACAAGCACGACCACCACTGATGGATTGCAGGGTGGTCTGTAACCATGGAAACGAGCAGTGTATACTATGATACAAAAATGAATCCAGTCAGCAAAGGAAGTAATATGGACAATCACAATACATTAGTAAGTGGCTTCTAATCATTTTATCTACATGATAAATGCCACTTATTGAAGTGAGACAACCCCTTTAAAGAAGAACTCCCACAAAAATGTTTATTCTCTGAGCTGTTAGAAAGGTACTTGATGTAATCTGTCATGAATGCAATCTTCTCATCAGTGACTGTATTTGTGAGTTATCCCCTCTCTTCTAATTGTAGCTGTGTCATGTGACCAACTCTCTGATCTCCAACTGACCCAGGACAGGAAGCCAGTCACTGCTCTATTCATTCCTATGAGACTGAAAGTGAGACTCCCATAGGAATGTATAGAGAATTAGACTTCCTGTCCACACATAAGATGCTGTGTTATCTGGTGAGTCTGATTGCTGGTCACATGACACAGATGAGAAGCATCAGGGAGATATAACTTACAAATACAGACACTGGTAAAAAAATGACATTCACTACAGACCTTTCTAGCAGAACATGGAATACAATTTTTTGCGGGAGTTCTTCTTTAAGTGTTAACGAACACTACGCAGCTGAAAATTAATTTTCAGAACATCTCCTCTTAATGATCCGTGAAACATGGATGGCATCTGTGTTGCGTCCGTGGTTTTCATGGAACTATAAACTATAATGGGCGTGATGGATCCGTAAACACGGACACAATAGAGCATGCTTCCATGCTCAAACCACGGACCGTGCTAAAACACTGATGTGTGAAAACACACATATGTGCGTGCATCACTGACATGTGAATGAGGCCTTAGGGGGAGATTTATCAAGAGAGGCACTTTCTGCGCCGGTCTTAATATTCCTTGCCCTGCTGGAGGATGCGCCATATTTTTTATGACGAGGTGCATCCTTCTGCAGTCCGTGCACCTAAACAGTAATCCACGACAGCTCAGAGCTGGAATGCAAAGGCATGGAATGCAGCACTGTAGTTTGTGGGCCGGCGGTTTCAAGCTGTGACCGCGCAAAGAAGGCACATGTACTTTGTGAGTGGTGTCTGGACAGACGTTGCTTTAAAGGGGTGCTCTGGTTAGCACAAGTTAGGGGATAACTATTAGATCGGTGGGGGTCCTACCCCTACTTATCACGAGAACGGGGCCCAATAGCCCCTGCAGCCCCCCTGAAAAGAACGGAGCGGCCGTTCGCACATGCATGTGGCCACTCCATTCATATTTATGGGAGATCCGAAGAAAGAGTAGTAGAGCACTCACCTATCTCCTGGATTCCCATGACAATGAATGGAGCAGCTGCACACATGCCTGACCGGCCACTTCCTTCTTTTCAGGGAGACTGCAGGGAGTAGGAAGCCCCCGTTCTCATGATCGATGGGGGACCCCCAACGATCCACAGGATAGGGGATAACTTGTAAAGACCAAAATACCCCTTTAAGGCTACTTTCACACTAGCGTTAAATTCCGGTATTGAGTTCCGTCATAGGGGCTCAATACCGCAAAAAAACGCTTCAGTTTTGTCCCCATTCATTGTCAATGGGGACAAAACTGAACTGAAGACAACGGAATGCTCCTGAAAGCATGCTGCGGTTTTCTCTCCGGTCCAGGCATCCGCACCAAGACTGATCCGGAATGACCCCCAATGCAAGTCAATGGGGACGGATCCGTCTGGTGTGACCACAATGGTAAGCAGATCCGCCCTCCATTGACTTTCAATGGAGTTCAGGACGGATCCGTCACCACATACATACATACATACAGACAGACAGTCATACACACACATACATATACACACAAACACATACATACTTACATACAGACATACATACATACACATACATACATACACATACATACACATACATACACATACATACATACTTACATACAGACATACACACACATACACATACACACATACATACTTACATACTCCAGGCAGACAGGCTGCATGTCTTCATGCCCAGGAGGCGCACCGCTATGACGATTCCCTACAGTGCCCAGCAGAGGGCGCCGTGGGGAATCGCCATAGCTGCGCGCCTTGTGGGCGTGAAGACGTGCGGCCTGCCTGCCTGCCTGGAGTATGTAAGTATGTATGTGTTTGTGTGTATGTGTGTGTGTATGTCTGTATATGGTACTGTGTGACATGTGTGGGGCCGGAACGCGGTTCCGGCCCCACACATGTCCCTGCGGCAGTCCGGATCCGGCGGCACCCTTCACCTGCCGGATCCGGACTGCCGCTAGTGTGAAAGTAGCCTAAGCCATGCTGGATGCCTGCTAGCGGTTTAGCTCCATTCAGTGGCGGTTCAGAAACCACAGCAAATTATTATTATCATAATCCGCCATCTGAACAGACACTAGTAAAGCTTTTTTTTCACTCTTCATTTTTAAGAACAAGCCCATTCGCTAAACCGATTTTGTTTCGTTTTTGTTTCGATTTTTGGTATTGGACCCGTCCAGCAGCTTCATTTATGATCTGTAGCTTATTTTCTTCTTCATTTAGTGAAGCAAAGCCAGCTCTTCATTATGTAATTGGATACCAAAGATAATAGTGCTGGAACAAAAGGTGCTGTCAGGAGGTAAAAGCCTGCGTGTCGAGGCCTTTGTTCTTTGATGAGAAGCACAATGACCGTCTCGGCATTATCATGTTAACACGGTTAAATGTTTAATAGTATTTGTGATACACAGTGTTATGAAGGTTCTGGAGAACTCCTGAAGGCATCAGTCTAGAGCCCATATGCTGACTCTTCTATTATAAATCCTCACAGCTTGTATCGAAGGACTGTATATGGCTTTATTTGTTTTGGTAGCTATTATGGAATCACTAAAAAAAAAAAAAAAACAGTAAAGTGTACCGTAATAGACTTGGGGAGGCAAAAAAGTAGCTTTTAGCGACACCGTTTGGCTGTTGTGCAGAAGTCTATACAGAGGCCCGTAGAGTCCCTGCGTCTCCAGGCCTCACAGTCATGGCTTTGATACTGTATTTGGGTGGGTTCACAATTTTTCATGACGTTTTTAGTGGTGTTTTTTTGCATCTCTGCTTTTTTTCTTTTTTTTTTTTTTTTTTCAAGTGCCAGTTCCTGATGTCAGCTGAAACTTTGGGCAATATGACATGGAGGAGGCCAGTTTTTGTTTCCCCCCTACTGGTGTTTTTGTTAATTAGGTGGCATTTTTAGGGTGATTTTTTTTTTTTTAAAAAGCATCATGCTGAAACTTTGAGCATTGTTCGGGCATTTTGACATTTTTACTATGGGGGACAAAAACACTAGAAAAATGTGGCTCAGAGAGGCATTTGGAAGAGTACAGCATACACCATAAAAAACATATACAGTATGGAGGAAAAAACATGAGCCGTTATTATGATTTTTTGTTTTTGTTTTTTTAGTGGTAACTAACTTACAAGGTTATTCAGTAAACCTTCTATGTCATGATTTTTAGGCCCCTTTCAGACCAGCACAGCACAGCACCCGTCCTGAACTTCCAGCACTGCCGGGGTCATATAGCATTATATTGATTTATGATGCTATGTAACTCTTAGATGTCTGGAATGTATTGGGTAACACTGACATAATGCTGTCAGTGTTATCCAATACATACCAGAACTGTAAGGGTTACATAGCATCATAAATCAATATAATGCTATGCGACCCTGGCGGTGATGGGAGTTCAGGCCGAGTGCTGCAAGTACAATGCGTGACACTCGCTTGTATTAAAGGGGCCTTAGGCTAAAGGTGGCTATACACGTTAGTCTAAAGTTGATGAAAACTGGCAATTTCAACCAAAACAGTCACTCCTTTAGCAACAGACATAATTTTAGCCAACCAATGACAGACCATCATCATCTGAAAAGAAGTTGGCAGCCATATTCTCTCAGTTTAGCCTAGGCAAGGTAACTTTATGTTCATCGGTCACGTGGCCTAGGCTCAGTTCAACCCAATTGAAGTGAATGAGGCTGAGCTGCGATACCAAGCACAGCCACTATACAATGTACGGCGCTGTTCCTGGTAAGCTGAGAGAAGACTGTGACATTACTGCGATTGCTGGTGTCTTCCCAAACAGCCGATCGGACCCAGGTGTCGTAACCCCAACGATCAGATACTGATGACCGTGTCTGTGACAAGATCATTCACCAGATGATTGTTCGTTCAACCTCCTTTCAACCGTAAATCAACTATCTAATGTGCAAACCCCTGGCTGAGGAGTGGTGGCTCTGTATCAGCAATTAACCAGCTTGGGCTCTTTAGTTGAATGGCAGATCCTTTAGCCTGCGAGATAAGCGGAAACCAGAAGAGTGTTGGAAACCCTGGATATTAAAGGAGTTCTCTCACTTCAGCAAATGGCATTTATTATGTAGATAAAGTTACAACAAGCCACTTACTAATGTATTGTGATTGTCCATATTGCTTCCTTTGTTGCTGGAATCATTTTTCCATCACATTTCCATTTTTAGAATTTTGTGTGAAATTATGTCCAATTTGCCTTTTTTCACAGTTTTTTTTGTGTTGTTCCAATACAAACAAAGGAAATAAACGTGTCTAATTGCAGTAATTGCAGTGTAATCAGGCCTGTGGAGTCGAAGTCAGTGTCCATTTTGGAGGAGTCGGAGTCGTTATAAAATGGACCGACTCCAAAAATATATAATAAATTGGTACATTTAGTTCAGTGCAGTATGTGCTGAATATATTTTCATAAGAATTTGGGGAAATGATGAAATGTCCTATAAATGTCTGTTCTATTCCTGATCTAAGGATCTAGGCTTTCAGTTGAGATGACTGTGTGCTGCCCTTCATGTAGATGCTCAGTAGTGAAGCTCCTCCGCTACAGATCAGTGGAAAAAGGCACTGGGAAGGAATGGCTGCACTTATCTCAGATCTGCTAGAGAAAAAAGGATTAAAGGAGTTTTCTCACTAGTTACAAAGATTAGCTTTCATCATAAAGGGACAGTTAAAAGAAGACATTTTCTAAATACAATAGTCAGTAGATTTTACTTCAGTCATGAACTATAGACAGTTCAGCAGGAATCTCACTGCACCCTGGTTTCTATGGTAACCTACAGACCAGAAAGACTGTTATCTGATTGGCTGAGAGCAGTGAAGAATGATAGGACTGAGCTCTGAGTGATTACCTGCAGTAAGCAGGTGAGGACTGAGAAGCATGGCTTTACAATCTTCTGTACACATGTCACACAGTACCATATACACAGCCTGAGGAGGCATTGTGAGTGCAAATTGCCTGTCAGCCAGTGAATCAATGTGCTGAGAAAACCCCTTTAAGACAAGTACTTCTTAGTATATCTAAACTTTCAATAAACTGTGCATAAATCAGTTGTCCAGTGCATGTTCTCTCTGTATGCTTTATGTTTTAGTTAGTTTTTCCTCTGATGTAAAACACCTCGGGCCTTATGTATGAAAACTGTCTAGGTGTAGAAGTTTATTTGTTGCCCATAGAAACCAGAGCACCCCTTTCATTTCATATAGTGCTCTGGAGAAATGAAAGGTGAGCTCTGATTGGTTGCTATGGGCAACAAAGAAAGTCTTAGACAGTTTTCATACATCAGGCCCTTAGTGAGCTGTACCCAGAGAAAAGCCTGATACTGAAAGTTCAGAGTAAAGATATCTAGTAAAACATTTATTACCAACTTTTTTGGTCATGACATATCTGTACTATTGATTTATGCAAAGTTTGTTTAAAGTTAATCGCTTAAACATGCGCCATGTATGAGGGGGTCAGAGTTAGGGGAAACTGAGGAGTTGGAGTCGAGGCTTTGGCTTACCGACTCCACAGCCCTGAGTGTAATTGCATATGAATTTGCAGTAATTTTCAGTAATTTTCTAGCAAAAAATTCAGGAGTGCCAACACTTAAAGCCATGACTGTAAATATTACTGCTTTATTCACAGGCACAGTATATGATTATAAAGACACCAGTAATGTGTGTTAGCTTATAAGCATAGAAAAAACACATTTCTGTATATGGTAATCCTATAGCTTACTGATAAGTGCTTGGTTTTGCATGTAGAGATCTCAGGTTTGGTTCTTGGGAGAGGCTTCAAGGCTTTTTTCTTTAGACATTTTTTTCTTCCACATTTAACACATAATAACAGTCTATATCCTTATCATATTGAGAATAATGTTTTGAGGCTTAAAAGCAAATAAATATTACCAGTTCCTTTATAATCATCTGTTGTGTCTGTGACTAAACCAGTAATAGGATTTAGGTTTCTAAGTAAAAAACAAAACACTATTCTCAATATAGTAAGGCATTTTATTGTTGTTGTTATTAATATTATATATTAGTTATTATGGTATAGTCTTTTGAGAAAAAAAATATTAAATAACAGAAAAAAAAAGTTTATACAAGTCTCTCCTGGGACTTGAACTTAGCATTTCAATGTACAAAACTAACCACTTAACACTAAGCTATAGGATTACCACATAGAGAAGCATGTTTTATTCTATGTCTATAAGCTAACACATATTACTAGTGTCTTTATCATGTATTGTTCCTGTGAATAAATCAATAATATGTATATTAACTTTCTGAGCATATCTTAATCGGCACTCTAGCTGCTGTGAAACTACAACTCCCAGCATGCACATTTACTCGACTATTTTTATAACTCCCATAAAAATGAAAGGAGGTTTCTGTGAGTTGTAGTTTCAGAACAGCTGGAGTGCCGGAGGTTGTTGATCCCTGCTATAGTACATAGAGTATGTGATATGAAGATACTAGGACACAGCTCTGCCATCTGCATGCTGATATCTAGCCCTGTCAATGAAGAGGAGGGAGTTTGCAGATTACAGGGGGAGTTACAAAGCAGTGCACCAGGGCTTCAGCCCCGCCTCCTGGTGCTCCAAGTTTTCATGTGCATATGAATAAAAACTCAGCTATCTCTGCAGCTGTTTAGCATACAGACAAAAGAAAGGTATTGTTTTAATCACCATGATGAGCCCTACCATGCTGTATGCCTGGTTTAATAGGGTTGATCCTGGTAACAGAGCCTCTTTGAGCCTATACATGCTCCATAGCTGAGATAGATTTCACTTCCTGCCACATGGGCAACCCAAAGATGCGCTAAAATTATTAAATGGCCAGCACCTCTTAATAAATTGGACGCATGTTACTCCACAGGACTACTCCACATAGTCTGGATTATGAAACACTAGTCTTAGTAAATCTGCCCCATGAGTTATAGCATTTATTGGGTGTCTATCTCTTGGAATTTAAAGTGATATTTCAGGAAGAGGTTAATGTCTAGTGGAATTATTTACAGATATTGCTGCCCTATCCTCCCGGTAGGTGATGAATAATAGATCAGTAGGAGTCTGACACACGAAGCCCCCACGAATCAGCCGCTGGCACCAGAAACTATACAGTGGACAAGTTCCATTGACTTCCTACATAGTTCATGGAAACTTGTGCTTCCTGCTCCGTCTGCTGTATTCAGGGGAGGATTGGCCATAGACCTTACAGGGAAATTTCCCGGTGGGCAAATGCCCAGGGGGCTGCCTGCGCCCTCCTCACAGTCAGTCAGTGGAAGTTTTTGGGGATGTATTCGGTGCTGCTGGCAGTATTTTGTGATGGACTGTGGTATTTGGCTCTGTTGGGGTGGTATACTGTGCCACAAAATGGTATTGCTGGCCCTGCCTTCCATCAATTTGGGCCCGACTGCAAAATGGGACCACTTTTAGTATTTTTTCCAGGCCCACTTTAAGTTCCCAGTCCGTCCCTGGCTGTACGGTTTCCGGCACCTGACCAAAGCAGCTATCGTTGGGGGCAGGGTATTGGACTCCCACCAATCTGGTATTGATGACCTATCCTGAGGATAGACCATCAGTATCTAAATATTGGAAATAATTAGTTTTCCATGTAATGCTTTGACAGGCTGATGAGGCTCTTTTTGTAGCCCCCTCGGGGTATTACATGCGGGTCTTGAATAGGGGACTCCCCTTTATGACCTAAGAATTTTATAATTGAGTATTTCAAAATGGACTTTATATAATGTAAAAAAAAATTCCTCGAAGAGCACACAATGTACAATACACTAAAGCTGGGGAGTTATGGAGCGGGCAGTTGGGATTCAACATGCCCGATTGTTTTATTCTTGGTAAGTTAAAGGGGTTGTCTCATGATGGACAATGGGGGCTTATCGCTAGGATATGCCCCCATTGTCTTATACTTGGATAGGGACCCGCACCTATATCCAGAACGAAACCACTCAAGGTGGTAGCTGGAGGACTCCGGTCCGGCCACCACCAAGCCGTCTCCCCATAAAAATTAATGGGAGCGCACCGTGCTTGTGCGGCCACCTCTCCCATTAATTTCTATGGAGCCGATGTAAATAGCCGAGCCAGCGCCCTCCTTCACTTCGGGGGCTCCGTTCTGGATATAGGTGCAGGTACCAGCCGTGGGACCCGCACCTATAAGACAATGGGGGCAAATCCTAGCGATATGCCCCCATTGTCCATCATGAGACAAACCCTTTAAGCCACTGCCAGAGGTATCTGGAAGCAGCTTTCTTCCCTGTCCTCCTTTAGGACACATGGATGCCTGTCTGAACCAGTGTGCATTGATACACACATCAGCAAGAAGAAAAAAATGGTGGAGAATTGACATTGAACAGTATCACATAGGCAGCCACGTTCAGTTCATGTCTCAGTAATATACTCACACTGTCGAAGCATAAAGGAAAATGCCAAGAACTTCTGGAATCCCTTCCAGACCAAAGTCAAACCACAAATCTTCAGGCACTCGAAGGCGTCAACGCGGTAGTAGATTTATTACAACAGCAATTAAAACACTAAAAAACAGCTCAACACGTTTCGGGGTGAGCAAAATCCCAGGGGACTAGTGATTTGTTACTGAGCTGTTGTAATAGATCTACTGCTGAAATAAAGCCTGCTACTGCCTGACAACTTGTGGTTAGAATTTGGTCTTCGATGGATTCCAAGGGCTTTTCGGTATTTTCCTTTACCTCTCCCCCATGTTGTGAGTATATTACTGAGACATTCATGACTGAACTTTTGCCTATGTGATACCCCCTGAGGGCCAATTCTTCACCATTTTTATTTTCTTCTCTTTCATGTTACCACCTTTTCTGGGACCGTGAATTTGTAGAAGGCTGCTTGTCCTTAGGAGGGTTCTGGGTGGATATTTAGATCCCCCTGGTTAACACTGTCTAGCACTACTGGATATACGTTGGTATCAACTTATTCCTCACTCTTGGTAGGTCTCTTTCTTGTATTTTTCCCATTTTTCACACTGTTCTGGCACTACCAAGGACTTTTTCTTTTTTGCCTTGTACATAGACAGGACGGGAGAGACATCTGTTGGCCAAGTGAACATTGAGCCGACAGAGACCAAATGGTTTTGGCTAGCTGCAAGTCACCTATCAACATATAGTACCCCTGCTGCCTGGGTTCCATGTACATTGTCACATATCTGTCTCTTGAGAGGGTATGGTGAGACAGTGATGGGAAAAGTGATGGGGGGATGGTTATATTTCCCCAAGGTTCCTCTCATGTGTTTACTAGGCTCCAGGTAATATAGATCTCTTCCACAAAAAGCTGGATGAGATCTAAGTAATACGTGAAAGCTGAGTATTCCTAAAGTAGTTTGCTAAGGGCTTTGGTAAGTCCTGTTTCAGGCCTGAACTTTTATAGAATGATGGTCGGGTTGGTAGTGGGGCTTGTCATTCCCTTCCTGGTCAGTACTAGTTTTTTTTTGCATCATGGCCCAGCTCATTACTGGGCTATTAAGGTGCAAGGTGTGCTCTAGAGAGAGAGAGAGACATCTGAGAAGACAGAATCTATCTGGGGAGACTGTTAATATGATTGCTAGCCTCAAAGTAACACACATTAATGTAATTTTGCTCGATTGATTGGTACTAGGCCACTTGTATAGTTAGGGAAACTATGTTAAGTTAGCGCCCAGCTGAGCAGTGGTCAGTTTGTGTGTCTGGGCCTCAATGGAAAGGCTATGGTGGGGTCATTTATTAAACAAATATGAATATGCATAAATTAGGCATATTTCTGGTGCAAAGGTCTAAAAAGTGGGCTTGGTGTGGGGAGGGAAAGGGGATGGGCCACGTGGCACATCTCATTCATCGTTTTCTACCCCCGGTAAATGTAAGACGCCTAGGAAGCTTTCTTACATTTAGAAGCGGGGATGGATATGCCAAAGTTATGAAGAGGCCAGCACGGGGCCTTGTTAAGACCCGCATCTAAAACGCCGGTCTTAAAGGGGTATTCCCATCACAGAAAATGGGGGCATATTGCTAGGATATGCCCCCATTGTCTGATAGGTGGGGGTCTCCGCTGCTCCAATAGAACTGAATGGGAGCGCACCGTGCATGCGCAACCACTGTTCCCATTCATTTCCATGGGGCTGATTGAAATAGCCGAGCCAGCGCTGGGCTATTTTTGGCGGCCTTATAGAAGTGAATGGAGCGCGTGCGCAGTGTGCCCTCCTTCATTTTCCCCGCTCCGTTCTCTGTGTTCTCCAGAGGTGGGTCCTGCACCTATCAGACAATGGGTATAGTGATATGCCCCCATTGTCTATAATGGCCCAACCCCTTTAATAAATGTGCCCCTATACGTTTAATTTAGAGGCAAAGCCCCGACTGAAATGGACTTCGTCACTGTTTTTGACTGTGCTTGATCCTATTTTGCCTACAGTTACAGAGCCAATTCCCACAGTATATAAAGAGTGTACTTTTTGTATTTTGTCCTCTTCCATAATACACTAAACGTCACGTACGGAATGAATAATCGGGAAAGTGACAGCTCCTATTCACTTAAGGCGTAAAATACGCAGCGACAGGAAGTACTAAATGCTACTGCCATATACTTTACTGCCCATTTACTAGGGAATAAACGCTGCCTATAAATAAGTGCGTATTTTTTTCTTGGATCATTTTTTTTTTATTTATTTTTTTTATTAAGCAATTTAGCATTCAGCCGTGAGATCATTCTGTGCGATGCGTAATATTAATATGCGGAGTCGTTACTTTAGTGGGTGTTGGATAGCAATACATTTTCAGCGTGCTCATAATAGGGGAACAGCTGGGAGATTTATACGGTGGAAGATCACTAAACAACTTGTAAACTGAATCCAGCCATGAACTTCAGGTGACAGGAAAAAGACCCCCTACTGTATGTTTAACCAAATGAAAGCGATCCGCCTGCCATCAATCTCATTTTCATAGGCCGTTTGTTACCGTAATAAGCTCCTCCAGAAAAAAAAAAGAAGCACGCCCGGCTATTTCTGTGTAATCGAGCCGGTGTAAACTAACTTTGTCCGAGGCTGCGGGATCGTAACATAAGTGGGAGTATTTAACTGGGAATAGTGGACGCGAAACTTCTAAAGTTCCATAATGCGGAATAAGTAATAAGCAGATTGGGCTCATTAGTGTAATGTTCTCGTCTCCATTGTGATAGACTAGCTAATGCTTCCAGATGAATAGGTTTTAGCACTTGATGACACAGAAGTCACCGAAAGCTTCCACTAACCGAAGAGTAACCGGAAAATGCCCAAAATGTTCTTGTACTTATTCAGTGTGCAGATTTATTTTTTTTACTTTATTATGGTCATCTATGGTATATATTCTTTTTTTTTTTTTTCTTTTCAAAAGGGAATGGTTAAAAAAAAAAATCTAAACAATACTCAACCTTTTAAGGCTACTTTCACACTAGGGTTTAAGTTTTTCGGTATTGAGATCCGTCATAGGGGCTCAATACCGTAAAAAAAAAACACTTCAGTTTTGTCCCCATTCATTGTCAATGCAGAATTGCCAGTGTGTCAAATATTTATTTTCCCCACTGTAAATAAGACCCTCCCCCGTCCATTCCGACCTCAGATCAAACCCCCATGCCGCAGAGCAAATAAAATTAAAAAAATCAACTTACCTCTCCTACTCCGGACGCTGCGGCTGCTGAGATCCTGCTCTCTTCTTCTTCTTGATGCACGCTGTGCTGTGACCCAATGCGCAGAGTATGAGGTTACAGAGTGTCCTCGCACACTCCTCACAGCCGACGGCGGAGGACCAGGAAGCGGTGAGTACAGACCCCAGGGAGCAGTCCATTCACCGCATCCTGGTCCTACAGTACTAATGATCACTTACATAATGGAAGCACTCCTTCGTATTCACTCCATAAGACGCATTGACATTTTCTCACACTTTTGGGGGTAAAAAGTGCATCTTATGGGGTTAAAAATATCGGTAATTAAACATAATTAAAGAGGACCTTTCACCGCTCCTGCCATGCTTGTTTTAATAGCTCCGTGCATTCCCCATGTAATAATTCTGGAACATCTATTCTTATGTCTGTATGTTGTGCCATTCCTTTATTATTTCTACTAGAAGTTATGGATGAATTGCTAGCAGTCTGCAGTAAGGGTACAGAGGGGAGGTAACCAGTTGGGGGTGTGTACCTGCACAGTCTGAAAATGGCAGCACTGATTGGATAGAATGAGTCTATGCAGGTACACACCCCCAACTGGTTACCACCCCTCTGTACCCTTACTGCAGACTGCTAGTAATTCAGTCATAACTTCTAGTAGAAATAATAAAGGAATGGCACAACATACAGACATAAGAATAGATGTTCCAGAATTGTTATTACATGGGGGATGCCTGAAGCTATTAAAACAGACATGTCAGGAGTGGTGAAAGGTCCTCTTTAAGTCTATCTAGGTTGCAATATTTGTTATGAAAGCTAGATGGTTACAAAGGGGACATCATGTATCTAGATAAAAGGATTTCTTTGTCTAGACTTTAGAGTATCCTAATTGTGCCCAGGTGCATACTGTGAGGATATATACATCGCTTTTTGTTAAAACATGTCACAATCCTATTGGCTCCCTTGTATTTTTTGTTTGTAGGGGAAACACCCAGGTCTTTGCTAATAAAAGGGGTCTTTTGCTGTTTGGAAGTGGAAGACTTAAATACCACCTTGAGTCATGTCTTCTCATTCTTTTGTCCTTAGACTATTGGAGCATTGTAGACATCATTGGTTAGCGCCCTTACAAAAATCCTACCATGTCGCCATGCCCTTTGTGCTCTCCTTTACTTTAGGGGCCCCCGTTCTGGAGATGGTTAGAGTTTTTCCCAAAGTAAAGCTGTTCCCTCTACACTTGAAGCTGCACTTTACAGTTGATTGTATTTTTTTTTCCTTTGCTTTTCGGAAGGAGCCGGCTTAGTTCCAGTCGGATGCCACCAAGCGAAAAGTGTCCACTAATATTCTGTTAGGGATAAACACTGCATGCTGCAAAGTAATGAGCGGATGTATCCGGCATAATGACCTGTGGAAAATGAGATTCTTTGTAGGCCTTGTTATAGGGGTTTCCGTCTGCAGACATCTGGAGAGATGATCTATTTGGTTTGAAAGGCATGCAGCAATCTATATGCGTAAATCTCATTCTGGCCGACCGTGTGTTATAGACGGCGCTGGCTCGCTGGAAATGACAACTGAATGTAGCATTTCTAAGAATCCAATCTGAAATGTATAAAGGAGAAAACTTTGAAGTCTGAGATATGAGAGAGTAATTTACTTTGTGTGACAAGAAAAAGGTGGTAATAAACTTTTTTTTTTTTGCTTACGAGGTTTGAAAGGTAAAAGAATCAGCTTAAAGGGGTTGTCCCACGGATAATATTCTAAAGTTTTCAAACCAGCACCTGGATCTGAATACTTTTGTATTTGCATGTAATTAAAAATATGGCATAGCCACTGAGTTATTCAATACAATGTATCTGTATATCGCCACCTGCTGTTTTTTTTCTTTCTTTTTTTTTTTGTCCTGCTCACTGAGAAGGCCGCACGTGCTCAGTTCCATTCTTCAACTGCCTCCTGAGCTGTGATGGGGAGAGCTGAGACACGCCACCTGAGCTGTGATAGGGAGAGCTGAGACACGCCCACTGAGCTGTGATAGGGAGAGCTGAGACACGCCCCCTTAGCTGCAATAGAAAAGACACTCCTCTTCAGCTAAACCTAGCAGAGCAATGAATGAGAAGATCTCTGGATCCATGTGAGGAACAGGGCTGGTTCTAGCTTTTTAGAGAGGGATTGTCATATACTATATCATGTCTGATTTTCATTTTTTTACCTTAGTCATGGGAGAACCCCTTTAAAGGGTTATTTTCTGGGTTCTAGGTGTTAATGACCTGTACTCAGGATAGGTAAATATCTGCTCGCTGCTTGTGACATCTGGCACCTCCACAACCAGCAATTCTCAGCAGCTTCGCAGCATCAGACACAACACAGAGGACAGAGCTGGGAGCAGAAGGCACTGTTCACTGTGTAGGAGCTGTGCCGGGTTGCTGCAGCTCAGCATCCATAGAAGTGAATGGGGGCGTCATACTTGTAATTACACTGCTCACCTCTGCAATTGCTGCTGCGAGCAGATAAACAGAGCAGAGAAGGAGGTGCTCATCTCTTAGAACAGGAGTCGAACCCCCACTGATCTGATATTGATGACCTATCAGCAGAGGCTACTTTTGGGTGGTGTACCTCTTGTGGAGAGATTTTTGACTGCTAGACACACTTGAAGACATTTTGCCCGGTTGACAGACTTTGAGAAGGGGCACATTATTGGACTGAGAAAAGCTGGATGGTCATTTCACCATTCTGAACTATCTGTTGGGACTAGTGGTTACATGAGGGCGCACGCCCAACAGGCTCTGGACGGCCCAAACAAGCCTCCTAGAAGAGGATCATTTGAGCCACCGACAAGCATGAGCAGCTCCTACATTTTTGTTGTCCACCATCCATACACAGGTGGCCCCTTATTACATGCCCCTGCCCCTCCTCGGACCATTTCCAGGCGCTTAGCAGAAGGAAATCTGGTGTTATGGTGCCCGTTACATGTCCTGCTATCCACAACCCGCCACTGTTGCATTTGTTTGCAGTGGTGTCGTGAATGAGAAACCTGGACTTCTATGAACTAGAACCGTATCATCTTTAGCGAAGAATCCAGGTTCTGTTTGAGATCCCATGATGGTCCGGTTCGAGTATGGAGGCCTCTTGGTGAGCACTTCAATCCTGCTTTAGCTGTGGAGCAGCACACTGCCCCAACTGCTGGTGTGATGATCTGGGGAGCGTCACATACGACAGTTGGCCACCCCTAGTAGTGATATGAGGGACACTAACAGCTCAGTGATATGTGCAGGACATCCTGCAGCCACGTGTGTTCCTCTCATGGCAAGACTTCCAACTGGCATTTTTCAGTAGGATAATGCTCGCCCACACAACAAGGCTTTCCCAGGAATGTCTCCAGCAGATGACAACACTTCTTTGTCCTTCTCGGTCACCAGATTTATCACCAATTATCGAACATTTATAGGACCAGCAGGAACACCAGCTTCACCATCCTACAAGTGTGCCAGATCTACAGGCCCAGCTGCAACACCTTCAGACAAATTTGCCGCAGGATACCATACAGAACCTGTATTCCTCCATGCCCAACCGTATCTCATCTTTTATCTAGGCTAGAGGGCGTATCTCATCTTGTATCCAGGCTAGAGGCAGCCAAAAAGGGTCCTAAAGCCTCCTTTCACTTGTATAGTTTTCCCCAATAAGCTTCTCCTTTCTCTCTAATATTGTAATCACTTAAAGGGGTTGTCCAAGTTATTTTTTTGTCATTTGTATGCTTCTAACTAATCAAATATAACAGCTTTTCCAGAACTTTGTGCTTCTAAATTTGCTGGTTTCTCAGATTTTCCTAAGGGTCACATGACCTGTGATGTCAGCTTTTCTGCCTGCTCATCTTATAGTCGTGCACCAGCAGATAAGAGTCTGTACACGAAACGCGACAGTGCTGGCCACGCCCCCCTGCTCTGCCGGCTCCTGCTCTCTCCCTGGATTCTTTCGGATAAAACATTAACCCCTTCTGCCAGAACACACACAAGGCTCAAGGCTTTACAACAGTAGATACAGGCAATGAAGAGACATAGCTCTGTGTCTACAGAATGAGGAGGGCAGATCCTGACACTGGAGGAGATCTGCAGAGTATTGCACAAGAATGGTAGGGGGAAGTTCCCGTGTGCATCAGTAATGTCATTGTTTAGCTGGGACTTGTAGTTGTACACATACAGCATGGTGCTGAGTATTCCAGCAGGCAGACATGTCACTCAGGGCAGCACTTGTATTCACTCCCTTTGCAGAGCAGGGGGGGAAGGTAGGGGCAGAGATTGTTATTATTGCATGTAAACAAAGGCCAGAAGAGAACCAGGGAAATGAGGAAATATAGATTTTTTTGCCTAAAAATCAGGATAGACGGATGTACAGAGAATTGTATTGAATACCTCAGTGTCTGTATTCAATTTCATTATGTCTATTTATATCCAGGGGCTGATGGGTGTAGAAAACTGTATGTGAGGACAACCCCTTCAAGTGTACAATGGAGGTTGTGTAGGTTGTAGGATTGTAGCATATTGTGAGTATATGAAACCATCTACACTTTCAGATGTATTTACGGACCACAAATGGCCCTCATGTTGTTGGAGCCTGGCTACAGAACAGATCATTCTCATAAAAGGGAGAAAAAAAGAAATATTCCTGTCATCATCGGCTAAATAAATTCAGCCTCTTAGAGTTTCCATTCATAAAGCAAGTAGCCATCAGGAGGCGGTTACTGTCCTAATGTCTCTAACATGGAATGAGATTGTAATGGAAAACATGACACCCGCCATGCAGCGCCGTAATTGGAGAAAGCTGGATTTTATGCAGTTAATATTGTTCTAATATCACTAAACGTTACTTTAGAGGGAAACTCATTAAAACTTTCTTGCAACTTTATATTGAAAGTGTATTTCCAATGAGAACTATTCCAGGTATGGGTCTCGGCTGGACGATAAAACTGTTGCATTTAGTTCCCAAAGGGGTATTCTGTTTTTTATTTTTTTATTTTTTTTTTGTATAGTGAAAAGTTATACAATTTTTCAGTAAACTTTCTGTAATAATTCTTTACAGTGTTCAGGATCTCTGCTTCCTGTCATCTAAAGTGGTTGTCCAAGATTTTAATATTGGTTACCTATCCTCGGAGGGGGTCCGACTCCCTGCGCACCCCCTCCTGGTCAGCAGTTTGATGAGCTAGAAGCGCTTCAGTGAGTGCCGCAGCTTCTTCCTGGACCCGTGATGTAACGTTCATTGGTCACATGACCCAGGTGCAGATCAGTTCCACTCAGTACCAAGCACAGCCGCCATTCAGTGGACGGCGCCGTGCTTTGTAATCTACAAGAAGCAATGTGGAGAACAGCTGATTGTTGGGGGTCTGCTTCCCGGCACCATCCCGTGACAGGGTAGATTTTTTAATTGACTGACAGACCTGCAAACATTGAATACAAGGACGCCTCTAAGCCGATGGAGCCACTCTCCATTCTGATGCACAGGGGCTGGAGTTCCAAACAGAGGACCCTGTCCATGACATTCATATACCCTGTATGTCTTTAGGAGACAGCTTGTAAGTGAAGTCTCTAGTCGATCCTATCCCAGAAACAGATTTGGTTGCTGATACCTCATCAGATTTTTGGGAATTTGTTGTTCAGAGGGAGAGGGTGGGGGGATACTGGTTCCCATTAAAGAGATTGAGCAGTATATGGAAACAAAAAGTACCCATACACCTTCAATAACTGTCAACCAAACAGTTGTCTCTCCCGACTTCCCCATACACATACATATTCAGCTCGGCCAAGTGTGCGAGTGTTTTCAGTGGGGAGAGAGGAGAAAGCCACTGTCAGACTCCTCTTCCAGTGGCAACAGGAAGAAAAAAGGATTAGGCACTGAAATTCAACGCTCTCAATTCTTCTCTCCTCTGACCATTTATCTGGGAAGATTCAGGAGCCCTCCATAGAGATTAGAGTACCGGTCCTGGCCAAAACAAGGGTTCTGTTGGCAATGGTCTACTATGTATTCTCCTTTACCTACAGGCGATGCTCAGTGGGAAACAGTATGTATAATGAAACTTGAATTCAAAAGATTTGAGAATGAATAAGCTTATGTGGGCTAAGTGAATAAATATATTTACTAAGTGTGATTAAATATAAAATAATACAAACGAATCACCTGCAGAATAATAAAAAGTAAATAAACATCACTAGCCTAAATATGAGGTAGGGATCAGGTCGTTCATGTGTTAGAACTGTGCCAAAAGCTTTTCATCCAGCCATCCAGTACCCTGCCCTTTATTGACGAGGTTAAAGGGGTTGTTTACTGGTTTAAAATGGCTTTTCCGAGATTTAAATACTGATGACTTATCTTCAGCATAGGTCATCAGTATCTGATCGGGGGGGGGCTCTGTCACCAGGTACCCAGCCAATCAGCTGTTTGAGAAGGCACGGGCGCTCCTGTGAGTGTCGCGGCCTTCTCCGTGTTTACCAAGCACAGCGCTATAGTAGTATCGGCTGTGCTTAGTATCGCAACTCAGCCCATTCACTTCTATGGGGCTGAGCTGCGTCTAGGCCATGTAACCGGTGAACGTGATGTCACTGGCTTAGGATAAGCAGTGAGAAGGCTGCCCCTATATATAAATAGCAGGTAATGACCACAGCTTATCTCCTTTCCATCCCTGCACAATGACATACTGCAATTAGAAAATTTTACCAGCAATATACTGTACATGGTTGATCATGCTCATGGTGGCTTTTAACCCCCTGTTTGCCAGAGTACAGCTCAATCAGTGGGAAAAGTAGCTAACTGGAGGGGGGAGAGCTGCTTTACATGCTGTTACCTCCTGAATGGTAGCAGCTAGAAACAAGCAGACATTCCAAGCTTTCAGACAATACCAAAATCACAGCAATATGTTAAGGACAGAGAAGGATATCACTGATAGAAATCGGGATGCTGTGAATGCAGCTGAAAATGAAAGTAAAAACAGGTTTTACTCGCGATTATTCCCGACTTGATTTCTAATAGTGATTTCTCCTCTGTTGCTAGGACTGTAGCTGTCATTTTGCTTTCATAAGCCTGAATGAAAGCCTGGACTGTCAGCTTTCAGACAAGACCAGTTGCATGTTTCTAGCTGCTACCATTGAGGAGATATCACCATCTAAAGCAGCCCACCCCCTCCAGTTATCTACTTTTCACACTGCCGGAGCTGAACTGGGGCAAAACAGTTAGGTGGTTAAAGTGCACCAAGGCTGGGAGGGTCCCAAGCCACTCTGTACACCCGATTTGCGGACAAGGATAGGACATTTCTGCACAAGTTAAAATAAAAGGTGGCATGCGCATGACTGAGATCCGCAAAACACTTAAGGCCCTTAAAAGCACATTTTCCTCCAGAATGAAGCAGCGGACCTCAAAGTGAACGATATCATTACGTTCAGCTGAGCTGGCCCTACAAGCCGTGGTGCCTGGTCTATCAGCAAATTTCCTGCTGACAGGCTCCCTTTAACTTTTCCATAAGTCCATCCTGAGACGGGGGAGAATTGAGTAATCACAAGCGAGCAGAACAAATCTCAAATCAAGTTGTTCCCAGACAAGATTGTTTCAGTAAACTAAGGCACAATCTATATTTCTGGCTCTTGCCTTTGGAATAATTCATAGGTAAACTGAAGAGATGGATCACCGCGAGAAATAGATGGTTGTCACAGTGTCAGATTGAAGCTCTTGGACCTGGGTGATATGATTGATGTGGTGCAGACAAATAAGCGAGCGATGGGACGATAATCGTTGTTATTATTATTTCCCGTTCCTACAAGTAACAGCAACATGATCCAATGGAATTAGTATTGAACCGATGCTGAGGGCCAAATTTATACCGCCAGCTGTAAAAGTGAGAGAATTTTGAGCTCTGAATCACGATTGCACGGCCTAAGGAATAACTTCAAACCATTAAAGGGGTTCTCCGGGAATTAAGAAAATGAAAATACGTAAATATTACTTCATAATATATATATATTCCCAAATACATTTCAATAGTTATAGGCTTGTTTTGTCTGGGAAGCAATCATTAGGAGAAACAAAATGGCCGTCGTCCTATTAGTGCACACAAAACCTGTCCTAATCACACAGGAGGACAAGTTACTTCACAACACTGAGGTAAAGAGCTGCCTCATCCTCCTCTCTGCTCTGTTTATCAGGGATTATGATCCTGAATGCAATTTAATATAATCTTCAGCTGAATCTCTGTAGGAATGGAGTCCATGAGGAGACATGAAGTACAGAGAGGACGGACAGGACAGGCTGTGGTAATGGAGACTCCATTCCTACAGAGATTCAGCTGAAGATCTTATCACCTGTATTCAGGATCAGAATCCCTGACAAGCAGAAAGGAGGATGAGGCAGCTCTTTACCTCAGTAACTTGTAAAGTAACTTGTCCTCCTGTGTGATCAGGACAGGTTTTGTGTGTACTAATAGGACGACGGCCATTTTGTTTCTCCTAATGATTGCTCCCCAGACAAAACGAACCATTATAAATAATGAAAGGTATTTGGGAATATATTTATAATGAAGTAATATTTAAGTATTTTAATTTTCTTTATTCTCGGAGAACCCCTTTAAAGAATTATTCCAGCCTTAAAGGGCATCTGTCAGCAGTTTTGTACCTATGACATTGGCTGACCTATTTCATGTGCGCTTGGCAACTGGAGGCGTCTGTGTTGGTCCCATGTTCATATGTGTCCGCATTGCTGAGAAAAATGAGGTTTTATTATATGCAAATGAGCCTCTATGAGCAATGGGGGCGTTACCATTACACCTAGAGACTCTGCTCTCTCTGCTGCTGCCGCCCTTTCTGCTCTTTGATTGACAGGGCCGGGTGTGATGACGTTTACACTGCCTGGTCCTGTCAATCAAAGGGCAGAGGGTGCGGCAGTTGAAGAGATAGCAGAGCCACAAAGTTTAATGGCAACGCCCACATTGCTCCTAAAGGCTGATTTAGATATAATAAAACATCATTTTTCTCAGCAATGCGGGCACATCTGAACATGGGACCAACACAGATGTCTTCAGCATTAGGTACAGATCTGCTGACAGATGTTGATGACCTAGCCTTCTGATAGGTCATCAGTATCAGATTGGTGGGGGCTCAACACCTGGCACCACCACCAATCAGCTGTTTTTGGCAGCCACCAACACACAAAATTACGTGGATGGCACCAGATGCAGAGGACTGCATCCATTGTGCAGTGGCCATTGTACATCTGCCTAAACAGCTGATCAGTGGGGATGCCAGTTGTTAGACCCCCACCAATCTGATATTGATGACCCTTCGATATCTGTAAGCTGGAATACACCTTTAAAGGGTTATCCAGTAATTTATATTGATGACTTATCCCCAAGATAGGACATCACTATCAAATCAGTGGGGGTCTGGGCACTCGGGACCCCCGTTGCTCAGCTCCTCTTCCTAGGCCATGTGACATCGCCGTACACATCGGTCACATGATCTAGTTGCAGCTCAGTCCCATTGAATTGAATGGGTCTGAGCTGCAATACCAAACACAGCCACTATACAATGCAGGACGCTGTGCTTAGAAGGTTGCTGGGAGACGGCTGCGCTCACCAGTACTCCGGCGGCTCCCTGAAACAGCTGATCGGCGGGAGTGCCGGGACTTGGACCCCCGCCAATGTGATAGTGATGACCTATCCTGAGGAGCAGCCAAGGCCAGAGATAGAAGAGTAGCCAACGTCAGGAAGCAAGTAAGTATGGTCTCTTCGCAGGTCTACACAACCCCTTTAAGCATGGGTCATCAATAAGTTAGTCTTGGAAAATCCCTTTAAGAGCTGACCTTCTTAACAGTAGGAATACATTCATTAGATGCAGTAGAGTTCATATAAAATCGCCATTCCATGAATTCAATGCTGGGCCTATCGATAGCATATTTGGCAGTATACCAGGAACATTTACATCATGTACAGTCAGGATCTATCTCTGATTGTGATGCATCCCCATGACCTGCTGGGTCTCATGTTTAATGTGATCTTGACTGATTGCCAAGGTGAAATTGGTGGCCTGAGATCAAAGCCCTCCTCCTTCCTTTGATTAAATCCTATACATGGGGGCCAGCTCATTGTCAGGTCAAAGAACAAGGCAAGAAACGAAACACATGCTGGCATATCTGCTTCAATATAATAAGAATTCCAGCCAGGAATAAAAAGGAGACTTTCCATAAAACCAGCCGGCAGTTCTTAAATCATGCTGACGTCGAGTGTTAGCGATTTTTACCTGAGTACACAGCATGATGCCATTAACTAGCCGGCCGCTGAAATACACATGACCAGGAGCCGAGCTTTGTACCGTGCTAATTCTCAGAATGAGGGAATGGAGGTCTATAAATATGAGCATGATCCTTATTTTTCTTTTTTGTACTATGGTAGGGTTCATTGAAACTTGCACAGCAGTAAACTCAGTACAGTGGTGTTTAAAGGGAGTCTGTCACCTAATTTTCACTAATATAACTAAGAGCACTGCCCCACAGAAGATTGCATACACATCCCAGACATACCTGTGTGCACTGTGTGTGTGTATTACATGTCACATCCCAGACATACCTGTGTGCACTGTGTGTATTACATGTCACATCCCAGACATACCTGTGTGCACTGTGTGTCTGTATTACATGTGACATGTAATACAGACACACAGTGCACACAGGTATGTCTGGGATGTGACATGTAATACAGACACACAGTGCACACAGGTATGTCTGGGATTTGACATGTAATACAGACACAGAGTGCACACAGGTATGTCTGGGATGTGACATGTAATACAGACACACAGTGCACACAGGTATGTCTGGGATGTGACATGTAATACAGACACACAGTGCACACAGGTATGTCTGGGATGTGACATGTAATACACACAGTGCACACAGGTATGTCTGGGATGTGACATGTAATACACACACACAGTGCACACAGGTATGTCTGGGATGTGACATGTAATACAGACACACAGTACACACAGGTATGTCTGGGATGTGACATGTAATACAGACACACAGTGCACACAGGTATGTCTGGGATGTGACATGTAATACAGACACACAGTGCACACAGGTATGTCTGGGATGTGACATGTAATACAGACACACAGTGCACACAGGTATGTCTGGGATGTAACATGTAATACACACACAGTGCACACAGGTATGTCTGGGATATGACATGTAATACAGACACACAGTGCACACAGGTATGTCTGGGATGTGACATGTAATACAGACACACAGTGCACACAGGTATGTCTGGGATGTGACATGTAATACAGACACACAGTGCACACAGGTATGTCTGGGATGTGACATGTAATACAGACACACAGTGCACACAGGTATGTCTGGGATGTAACATGTAATACACACACAGTGCACACAGGTATGTCTGGGATATGACATGTAATACAGACACACAGTGCACACAGGTATGTCTGGGATGTGTCTGCAATCTTTTGTGGGGCAGTGCTCTTAGTTATATTGGTGAAAAACAGGTGACAGACTCCCTTTAATATTGATGACCTATCCTCAGGATATATGTGAGTAAAATAAATCTGATCGCTAGGGTCTGACTGGTGGCACCCTGACAATTAGCTGTTTGAAGGGAAGTGCCGCAGTCTCTTCCTAGGCCTGACATGTTGCGTTCATTATTCACATGGTCTAGGACAGTGATGGCGAACCTTTAACAGACAGAGTGCCCAAACTGCAACCAAAAACCCATTTTTTTATACCAGCACGGCAATTTAACCCGAATACTTAGCCAAGCCAAATTAAGCTGTGGGGGTCGTGGCTTAACACAGACCCCCAGTAAAATGAATGCTCCCGTTGGTGCCCCCCAGTATTAAAAATGTCCCATTAGTGGCCCCCAGTATTATTAATGCCCCATTAGTGGCCCACAGTATTAGTAAGGCCCCCAGTAAAATAAGTCCCCCTTAGTATTATTTTTCCTCCAATAGTGGTGCCCAGTTTTATAAATATCCCTTCCCTACTCTTCTTGTGCAAAACATTAAAAAAACAAAAAACAACTCCCCTCATCCATTTGATCACGCTGCGGGGAACACATGATGGTGATGGTGTTTTGCAGGTCCTGCTGCTTCCAGTCAATGCTGGGAACCATTATCACGCTGGAGCGAAGATTTGTGCTTATGAAACTGGCTGACCTGTTACATGTGCATTTGGCAGCTGAAGGCATCTGTGTTTTTCCCATGTTCATATGTGCCCGCATTGCTGAGAAAGATGATGACCAAGTATCTCTGTAGGAATGGAGTTCATGAGGAGACATGAAGTACAGAGAAGAGGTGGGGATGTGGCTAATGGGGAACAGCACTTGCATGAAGTCTCCATTACCACAGTCTGTCCATCCTCTCTGTACTTTATGGCTCCTCATGAACTCCATTCCTACAGAGATTCAGCTGATGATCTTATCAGTTGTATTCAGGATCATAATCCCTGACAGGTAGAGCAGAGATGAGGATGAGGCAGCTCTTTAGCTCAGTGTTCTGAAGTAATTTGTCCTGTGTGATTAGGACAGGTTTTGTGTGTACTAATAGAATGGTGGCCATTTTCTTTTTCCTAACGATTGCTCCCCAGACAAATACTAATAAAAGTTATTTGGAAATGTATTTATAATAAAGTAATATTTCAGTATTTTCATTTTCTTAGTTTCTGGAGATCCCCTTTAAAGGGATTATCCCATAACTAATGTAAAAAATGAAAATCAGACACCATACATGAAAATCTCTTTCTAAAAAAGCTAGAATCAGCCCTGTACCTCACATGGATCCAGAGATCTCCGCATTCATTGTTCTGCTAGATTTATATCACGCTGACGGCTGAAGGGCAGTGTCTTTTCTGCTGCAGCTCAGGAGGCGTGTCCATCCTCTTCCTATCACAGCTCAGGAAGCAGTTGAAGGATGAAACTGAGCATGTGCGGCCATCTCAGTGAGCAGGAAAAGAAATAGGAAAAAGAACAAACAGCAGGTGGCACTATACAGATATGTTTTATTGAATAACTCAGTGGCTGTACTAAATTTTTAATTACCGGTACATGCCATTACAGAAGTATTCAGATCCAGGTGCTGGTTTGAAAACTGTAGAATATTTTTTCTTGGGAAAAACCCTTTAAGAGTTTGTTGTAATTAATAGTGTGGTCATGATTTTCAAACTGCCTTCATCTAAATGACTTTATAATATTTTTGTGCTTGTAGAATTCCATGATTCATCGTCATATTCATTATAGCAAAGTTTATTTACTCCCCCACAAAGACTTTTTCTTTTTGGGCAGGTGGTAAAACCACATGAATTTCTTTTCTTTACACCATTAATCATGTAAATCTGTTTTGTGGGCCTATATAAACAACATCAAATAAGCTGTTAAAATAAAAAGTGTCATATTAAAAGTTGAGAATTTCAGTTTTGTTACAAAGAACTTAAAAGCTTTGAGGTGTAAAAATTGCATTAGGTAATTTCTGTATTTATTGTCATAAAACTGAGCAGGTCCAGCAATAAGAGTTCAAAAAGTGACCCTTTTGCAGCACACTCTGAAGCCAATCAACATTTTGAAATGCACAAATGAGCCCTCTGTCTCTAATTTGAAGGAACTTAAAGCACACTTAACCTTTTAACAAACTGTACATTAACCACCTAACTGTTCTGCCCGAGCTGGTTTGAAAGCTGACATTCCAGGCTTTCATACAAGACCAAAATGACAGGTAAAGTCCAAGCAACATCTCTCTAGCTGGTACCACCCCCTCCCATTCCTCCTGTCAGTATGGATGAGAATAAGGGAGCTGCTGCGCAGAGGAGAGAAAAAAAAAACTGTAAAAATATATAGAAATGTGACATTATTGTTAGTGTAGTGACCCAGATAATAAAATTTTGTTATTTTTACCACACAGTGAACTCTGTAAAAATTGTTTTGCTGTTTTTTTAAGCTTTCCCCTTAAAATAATAAAAGTAATTTAATACACAATATATAACTCAAAATGGTTCCTAAAAAAAACTACAACTAATCCTGCAAAATACAAAAAAAATTAGAAGAATAAATCAAAAAGTTATGACTGCTAGAACACAAAGGAGGAAAATATTATTGGTTTTTACGGCTAAAATTAATGATGTCACTAAGGGGTTAAAAATGCAATCATGTCCCCTCAGTTGTGTGCCAACAAAATTTACTGCAGACACGCATTAAAAATCTACAAGAAAAAAGTGACATTTTTGGGAGGGTTTTTCCAATTTTAATGTGACTGTTAGGAGGTTAATCAATAGAACAGTGCGTATACCTGAAGAATAACCCTATAATATTTTTGCTCCTTATGACTTATATCTGGTGTTTTCTACCACTTTCTCATATCTATTATAGATTTTCTAGTTCTCAGTTCCCCCCATATCTGGTAGGTGGAGAGTAGCTCCCATCCACTGAAGCAGAAAGTAGAGGAGAATCTGCTTTATAACTTTCTCTTCCTTAAACGCAGCCTCAGGATCATAGAGGACATTACAGAGAAGTACTGACTTGCATGGATGTGAATATAGCACTTGTGCTGAGGTATAAACTTCCTATTTAGCTGCAGCTGTTTGCCTGTCTCACTCAGCTTTTGCTCACTCTTTCACCTCCTCTACACTCACCATAGACTTGTTTGTTGCATCGTTATGTAATCTGATCCTTCATTGAGCTGGTTCTTCCTGATATGCTTCAAAACCAATTTCAAAGAGAAAAGCATTCAGCAAGTGGGGTGGGCGTGGGGATTGGTAAACAGCTGTTAACAGGAGAACAAGAAATTTCTCTCTGATAAGATATATTACAAAGTTTCTTATGGTCACTTGTATTATTGATGTATACAAAGTTGTGTGACAGGTTAGTGGTCATTAAACAATATCTACTTTTTGCAATCATCTTTTCTATTGCTTTGGTGCTCAAAAGTAAAAAAAAGAGCAACTTTGTAAACTGCCCTTATTTAAAATCTTTTGTTTTATGTTTACTTCTATGCAGACCTACATGTCTCCATGGTTGCAGACTACAAACAAACCCTGTGTAGTCTGATCTTGCAGTCTTACTCCCCTCCATCTTTCCTCTGCTTCCTGTTAACCTACTGTATTTTAAGGCCCCATTGACAGGACTGTATTTTTGGGCCACATCCGATCCATATTTTTTGCGGATTGGATGGGACAACATTCATTTCAATGAGGCCGCAACAAATGTGGACTGCACACCGTGTGCTGTCCGCATCTGTATATATGCTCTGCAGTCCTGCCCTTAGGATGTGTCAAGGAACTTAGTTGCCTCAACTATTGGACCTCTCTGAGCTGTGTCCCCCACACCTGAATGCAAATTTCACTGGGAGATGTGGATGCTAGATCACTTCGGCAGATCCACCGCCAAATAAAACGCTGGTCTTAATAAATGAGCCTCTTAGTGTCCTCTATAAGCTATGACATATGTGTTCCAGTCAGTAGGTATATGTAGAATGATGTCATCTTATGGGGTGGCAGCCTCCAAGGAAATCCAGGTCTTCTCTAACACTTCATAGGCTTGATTCTCAAACACAATTTTTTTGAGACTCTGGAAAAGATCCCAAGTTATCGTCAAGCTTTAAATTGGTTCCACTGACTAGTTGCTTTTTCTGTTTTCTAATGCCTTAAATTCTGGTGATTTCAAATTAAAATTCAGTGTGTGCAACTCTTTTGGGTACATGTTGAACCTTCAGGATTTTTGTCAAATCCTTTGCTGGCATCAGTGTACATTTTTACTCCATGAATCGGTAAATAGGATGAAAGCCAAAGGATTCTTCATAGTTTTAATAATGAATAAATTCACCAATGCAAATTGGATTTGACATTTTATATTTGTGTAATCAGTTCAGTTTTCAGCATTCAGTAAATTATACAATATTACTGTTTAATATTTCTATAGTATATAATATTTCTTATTATTATTTTGAAGCCTGAGTTAGTCGGAACATACTCTGATTCTACCCAAAACTGACTCTCACTCCACAGTACTGTTTGTATATATGTTAGTCATCTTTGCTAAGTATCTTTCCTTGTAAGTATCGAATCTAAGAAAATTAAATTTGTCTCAAATTTTCTTCAAAATTTGGGAAGTCTCAAAGATTAGCGTTAGTAACAGTACAGGGCACGCAAGGTCTCCCTGACCGCGCCAGTACATGTCCAGGCACGTTTGAAGTTTGCCAATGACCATCTCGATGATCCAGAGGAGACAGAAGGAGAGGAGAAGGTCATGTGGTCAGATGAGACCAAAATAGAACTTTTTGGTATCAACTCCACTCACAGTTGTTTGGAGAAAGAAGACGGATGAGTACAACCCCAAGAACACCGAAACATCATACTTTGGGGGTGCTTTTCTGCAAAGGGGACAGGACAACTGCATCGTACTGAAGGGAGGATGGATGGGACCATGTATTGCAAGATTTTGGCCAACATCCTCATTCCCTTAGTAAGAGTAATGAAGATGGGTCATGTCTGGGTCTTCCAGCATGACAGTGACCTGAGACACACAGCCAGGGCAACTAAGGAGTGTCTCCATAAGGCTCCATTCACACGTCCGTATTTTGTATCCACATCATTTCCTCATCCATTTACGCAATTTCGGACAATTATGCAGCTAGGATGCGGATCCATTCATTTCAATGGGTCCCGAAAAAATGCGGACAGTACACCGTGTGCTGTCCGCATCCGTGTGTCCGTTCCGACTGTCTGCATAAAGCAATTCTCTTATCCTACTTCTATCCCGATTTTGCGGTCCGTAGCTCAATACAAGTCTATGGAACTTCCAAAAATGCGGAAGACATGCAGAAAGGCATACGCATGTCATCCGCATTTGCGGATTCCGTTCCAGGAGGGTAGAAAAAAAAAAGATTTGATTCCTCCTTTCCGTTTTTTGCGGATGTGCTTGAAAAACAGAGTTTTTTGCGGAACAACGGATCCGCAAAAAACTGACCGTTTTCCAGGATGTGCACAAATACGGACGTGTGAATGGAGCCTAAGAAGCAGTTCAAGGTCCTGGAGTTGCCTACACAGTCTCCCGACCTCAACCCAATCAAAAATCTTTGGAGGGAGCTGAAACTCAATGCAGCCCAGCGACAGCCCCGAAACCTGAACGATCTGGAGAAGATTTATATGAAGGAGTGGGCCAAAGTCCCACTCTGACATTACTAATCCTGTCTTGGTGTGAAAGAGTTGGATACAGTCCTAGAAGAACCCAGCATATCATACATGACTTTTCAGGACAGTTGGGGCACTCTTGATTCAGGTATAGTATAGGCTTCTTTCCAATTTGTGGTGCATCTCTCCGGCAGCCTTTTCGGGCATAGAATGCCAGGAATCGGCCAGTCAAAAACTGTTGCCTGCAGCAGTTTTTTGTCCAGCCAAATGTTGGAATGTTTTCTGGATAGCAGCTGGATCTCCAACAAATGGGCTAGTGGGCATTCCGGTAACATCCGGCAATGCCAGATCCAGAGAACTTTGGCAAGCAGTTCTCTC
Source organism: Rhinella marina (assembly GCA_900303285.1). NCBI lineage: Eukaryota > Metazoa > Chordata > Amphibia > Anura > Bufonidae > Rhinella > Rhinella marina. The sequence continues at coordinate 129,879 of ONZH01006286.1, read as the reverse complement.
CTAGCACAGCCTGCTGGAGAACTGTACCGCAAATGTGATATTAGCCTTATTCGTACCCAAATTGAATCTGCCAACCGATTTGTTAGACCCTATTTGAATTTTGGGAAATTCTCTTATCTCTTCTGGTGACATCTGCTCTACAAACAGGACAATGTAGCCTATGACCCAATGACAGCACAGAGGGGCATAAGAATTGAGATAAAATTACTCCATAACTGTGTATTTTGGGCAGGAAGGAAATTGCATTCAACCTTGCAAAACTTGAGTGAAGAGTGAAACTTTTTCTTTTTTTTTACGTGTAGTTACTTGCTATTTGTAACACCAGATTATGGGGGAGATTTGTCACAACGGATGTAGAGGAAAACTAGTTTAGTTAACCACAGCAACCAATCAGATTCCACCTTTCATTTTCTAGAGGATCTCAGAAAAATGAAAGCTGGAATCCGATTGGTTGCCATGGGCAACTAAGCCAGTTTTCCTTCACACCAGATTTGATAAATCTCCCCCTCTGTGTTTTGGATATTTATCGAGACATGAAGGAGACAGAACTGGTCATGTGAGACCTTGGATCATTTGAGAAAGTTCTCTGTGCTGCTCACACGGTTGTCTAAGCCAATTTCTACAAAAAAACCCACTATCGAAGGTCCCTTTCTATTTTCCTTGTGCTGAAAAAAAATACCCATAACCTTATAAGTTCCTTTTACCGTCATAGAAATAGTTTGACCGGATTTGCTTGAGGTTTCGCTTTTTTACCTGCTATAAATTTTGAGTTAAATAGCCGGACCCAGAAGGTAACCGGGAATATTTTTTTGAGTTATGCGCCATCATAAATGGATTCTAAAATTCCTCTGGGTAAATCTGTCAGAGAATCATAACTTAACTAAAGGAGTGTGAGTCATGCCATATATAACCATTGTGACATTCCTTTCTGTTATTTGCAGGGACATGGAGAAATAATGTGATTTAGCTATATCTGATTAAAAAGAATTGGACTTGATCGCAAGGCAACATTTTCAGAAGTAGTGTTTTAGATTGTTTGAAGTGGTGTGGGAGTCTTTCTGCTTTTGTTTCTGCTCCCATTATTTTTTCTTTCTTCTTTTGCAAAAAGAAGCTTCTTTTTTTTTTTTTGAAGAGATAAAATACGTATTTGAAGCAAGATGAATGCTGTTTGGAGTGGTTGAGGTTCTTTAGCCTCAGTGGTTGAGCCTAATAATATACATTAATGTCTAACACACCAACTTCCTAATCCAAGGCATCTTCGAGAATGTGACTCATCAATTACTCTTTACCGGAATGATTTGAAAAAAAGTCGAAACGTTTTTATAGCTTACAGTATGTGCCACAGAACGCCATTCATTTCTGTTGGAACCAGACTCGAGAATGTCAGGAGAACTGTGTAAATGGCTTGTTGAGTGGCACTAAGGCTAACTTCACAGTTTGGGTATTTGATACAGATTCCTAAGTCCACATGACGTCCAACAGCAGACCATGCATGGGAATCAGGTTTCCACAACTTTGTGCACATGCTAGGGAAAACCTATTACTTGTTACCAAGGATTTTTTTATGGGAAATTCAGATACTTGCCACTTCACACTGCACATCTATGGCAGGGATCTAAGGCTAGTTTCACACCAATGCTAAAATGTTCTGTAGAGGAACAGCCTCCGGGATTGCCAGAAACTTCTGGAGCATCACCAGACCCTACTGACCATAATGGGACCCGCCGCGGATCTGTTTCCAGCATTAGTGCAAGCAACTTTTTTTGTCTGACCAAATCCCACCACTAATACCAGAAACAGGCCGGGTCCCATTAAAGTCATTGGGCTCCACCAGGGAACGCCGGATACAACAAACTCCGGCAGGCTATTCCTCTACTGGAACAGCCTGCAGCCACAGTGTAGCGCTAGTGTGAAACTACCGTAAGGATATAGGATCAATTTTCTGCATCTGGTCTTATAGTAAAATAAATGTATGCAAATCTGGCGCATGTGAACTTGGATAAAATACTGCGTTCCGCTTGCATTTACTAAATAGCCCTCCAACTGTTGCAAAATTATGACTCCCACATGCCTAGACAGCCTACAGCTTATCAGAGCATGTTTGGAGTTATAGTTTTGCAACAGCTGGAGGGCCACAGGTTGGGCATCCCTGGTGTTGACTGTTCATGGGTGGATTTCGTCCACTGGATGAAGTCGCTGAGGGGGGCAGTATGGTTTCTCATTGAAGAGACACGGAGGTACATTGATACTTATTTTTCAGGCAAAAGGATGCAAATAATCTCATACAGCCAAACCAGCAGGAGCTGACTGAGAACTTAAAGTGTCCCTGAAAAAAAACTAAAAGGGGCCCCCTTGTTATAGTCGGGCTAAAATTGACAGAAGGCAGGGCCACCATTACCATCTTGCACATAATAACACCCCAGTGCAGCACAAAATCCTGCTCCTGCAGAACCAAATACCACAGTTCATCACAAAATATCTCCCCAGTAACTGCCCCTCTGTTTTGGCCAGCAACAGGTGCCACGTTCTGTCCTCCTGCTCCAGTTTGCTAAGGATGGCGATACAGTTGAGTTCTCACCGTAGTATAAACCTGATGGTCACAGCACTCATCTGTTTAGTGGCTGGTTGTGGGTGCACGTCTGGTTCTGACCCTTGCTCCACCTCAAGGTCAATATCTTCCAAACATATGTAATTAGACAGCACTCCAGGGATATGGTGAAGAATGTGAATTTTATTCAGACGGACATAATGCACAACACCAAAAATTGGCAACGTTTCGGGCTATTTGGAGCCCTTCATCAGGCCTAATGATGTGCTGGAAATAAGAACGCCGGCGTTCAATAGCCATGTGGCCGGCACATCATTAGGCCTGATGAAGGGCCTAAATGTTGCCAATTTTTTGTGTGGTGCATTATGTCCGGCTGAATAAAATTCACATTCTTCATCATATCCCTGGAGTGCTGTCTAATTACATATGTTTGGAAGATACAGTTGCGTTCAAGAGTCAGGAGGGGAGCGTCAGATCGTTACCTGGCTGGCTGTCTTGAAGGTGACCCCCTGGGAAGTTTCCCTGTAGGGTCTATGGCCTGTCCTGCCCCTGCAAACCAGAGACATCCATCTGTAGACAGCACTATTTTGGGGGGTTTTGCCACTCCTCAGTACGGAGCAGGATACCGGTTGGCTGGATGAGATGCCTCAGATGTGACATAGGGGGTGAAGGGTGTCTACTCTACTCTATACAGTTATGGTTTGAAGTAGTCCTAAGTAATTCCATGTATATTTCACCAAGCACAGACCAGTGCCCTATTTCTTGAGCTGTGAGGCGTCAACTTTCAGAGCTTTTCCTCACATATTAATTCTGGTTATAAATGATCGCTAATTCCCTGTATACACATGCTTATCCAAGATGCAAATGAATACTGTTGGCACAAACGCTTTGAATCCTCAAATATTTAATAGTGTAATCAGATGCATGTATTAGATTTTATTTTCATTTCTTTTTTTTTTTTTTCTTTCCTGGTCTAGACAATATTGGATATGACTTTTGGGGCAGGAGGTCACACCACATCAATTCTGAAGCAGGCTCCTAATATTAAAGTATTAGCGCTAGACCGAGATCCTGCTGCGTATTCAATAGCTAAGCATTTGTCCTACTGTGAGGGGTAAGTATGATCTTTCATGAGCCACCAAATCTAGTGCATTACTAAGCCTTCTTTCAACTTTATATAAAAAATATATGGTAGTTACCAACAATTTTCTTTAGTATATATCACACCAGCCTAGCTTTCCGTTTATCACCATGAGCACCGTTCTGTCAGTCTGTAAAAACACGAAATTTACTTGTCCAAAGCAGAGCTAGTATGGGAACCTTGGAGAGATGGGAACCATCCCAGGTGGGCTTAAACAGGACCTGCTACAATTTATGGATGAATTACTTGCGGTTTGCAATGAAGGTCCAGATTGGGGGGGGTGTAATGGACAGTGGGTGTGCAACCGCTGTACCAACTAAGGCTTGTTTTACATATGCGTGAAACAGATCTGGCAGGCTGTTCCGGCCGGGAACAGCCTGTCGGATCCATCCCTACCAGCACAACCGTGCACTGCCGGACTTCTTTCCAGTCCCATTCACTATAATGGGGGCTGGCGAAGATCCGGCTGCAACCCGGCAAATATGCCACGGAGCACCCTGATAAATACTGCGGCGCAGCAGTATTTGTCCAGCCTCTCCTCAGCATGTTTCTGGTCAGAACAGCCTGCCAGATCTGTTTCATGCATATCAATCCTAACCGTTTGACTTTGGGCTAGAACTAATGTCGTTATCCTGTTGGTACCCTTGTTTTCACCCTTTAACACCCTTTACCATTCAGTGTACGGCACTCTGCTTGACAAGCTGCGAGAAGGCCATTGCCTTCTCAAACAGCTGCCCGGGGTTGTCCGGGCTTTTGCATATTGATGACCTATCCTCAGGATAGGTCATCCGTATCAGATCGGCGGGGGTCCGACACCCAGCACCTCCTCCGATCAGCTGATTGAGGAGACTGTGCCTGTAGTGCACACATGCCATCTCCCTTCTTTTTTCCTGTCTGCTACTGTCCCATAGACATGCAACAGCAAACAGAAAAAGAGAAGGGAGATGGCATGTGCGCTGTCTCCTTTAAACATCTAATTGGCAGAGGTGCCGGTTGTGGGACATCCGCCGATCTGATACTGATGACCTATCCTGTGAAAAAGCCCAGACGACCCCTTTAAGCTTTAAAGAGGACCTTTCATGGTTTTTATTTAGTTTAGATAAATACCTTTTGTTCCCAGGTACCCCTGCTGATGCTGCAGGCCTGCCTGTTTTTTTTTTTTTTAAATATCGCTCCTACGCCCCGCTGTGCCCCCTGTAGTTCTCACGCTCAGTATGTAAATACTAAGCATCGGTACAGGGAGGAGGAGACGCCAGGGTTTCTCAATGGACGTCACCTTCTCCCTGGCTGTGCCACTCTCCGCTGTGATTGGATCGCGGCACAGCCAGGGAGAAAGAGACGCCTATTGAGAAACCCTGGCGTCTCCTCCTCCCTGTACCGATACTCAGGTTTGACATACCGAGCGCCGAGAACTACAGGGGGCACAGCAGGGCGAAGGAGCGATATTTAAAAAAAAAAAAAAACAGGCAGGGCTACAGCATCAGCACCCAGGAACGAAAGGTATTTATCTAAACTAAATAAAAACCATGAAAGGTCCTCTTTAAATGTTTTTTTGCATTTAAGATGTTGGTAAACCAAGCACTTTGCAGATTGCTTGCAGCATCCTTCTACAAATTTAGTACAATGGTTTGTCTTCTTATTGTTTCCCATCTGTATCAATGGAGGCATAGACTTTGATTAATATTTTATGATGTCAACCCCATGGTGTTTGACTTGCTTATTAATTGGTGTTGGGATAGATTATTCTTATGGCACCTAAACATGGGACCAAAACTGTACTAAATTTGTTCAAGTGTCGGAAAGGTGATATAATGCTTGCCAAAATTTGAGCTTGCCGAAGCTCTCGGTAAGGCAGGGTGACATTGCTTTCTCGAACAGGAAAATGCTTTTCTTTCTACATATGTTTGTCTCAGGCCAGTGAAGCATTTAGTGAGCTTTTATTGCAAGTCTTGAATTTAACACCATTTGCAGAACTATAAAGCACATTCTTGTTAGTGAGAGAATTTACCCCGTTGTGTGAGATTTGTGTGACATTTGACTGGAGACTGAGAGAGGATTTGCCGCAAATAACACTTTGTACTTTACAACGTGGTCCATTACTCCCGGCTTGTCTCTGTTCTTATACTCCAGCATTTGTCCTGTAAGCCATGCACTCTAGAAACAAATATGCTATGGATCTCCTTATCTCATTGCCGCATTTTACTGAAATCTCGGTTGCATGGCTTCTTGGCTTTCCTCACTTTATTGGAAAAACAAATTGGATGCTCCAATGGGATCATAGAAATTTCATCATGATTGCTACATGTGGCCACTATACCATTCCAGTAGATATGGGCTTCTTCGTGTTGAAGAGTCTGATCAATAGCCTATGTTCACCAGTCTCCTGGTAGAAGAATGGACTTGGCTGTGTGCTACACAACAGGCAAGTAGCATTGGTGGTGGACAAACCAGGAAAGAAGATAATTTAGACCAAGGACACAACAGTAGGTCATCGAGGAAAATTAGAGTATGGACTAAACAAATCAGTGGTTGAAACCAAATAGTTAGAGAAATATAATCTAAATTGGCTAAAGATTTGGAACCAGATATCAAAATACCAAATTAATAGAAAATTAGAACAATGCACAGATATAATTAATACTGACTGAGGAAAACAGCACCGTCGTATAGACAATGTTGGCCTTCAAGAATGGTATCCAGTAGCCTGGCACCGATATTGAGATCTAGGGCCTTACTTCGGTAAAATGGTAAAAACTGAGTGACTGGGTTGGCCATTGAAGAGACATACAATGTTTATGACGCCAAAATATATGAGATAGTAGTAGATTATATTGAAGCACGTTCTTTCAATTAGAAGGGTGAAGAAGTCCATTAGTTGTATCTCAAGACTTAGGTTGACTTATATTGCGAGATGTCTTATGGTTGGTCGGTGACAAGCATTATCATGGGACTGCTAATTTAGACCCTAGGTTGCCTACATACGAACAACCCTGGTGATCAAGACACCACTTTGACCACTTGCTAAGAAAGGGAGATGTTGGTACTGAGATCTGTCAAGGGCTTACACAGCCTTGAACCAAAGTTTCTCCAGTATTGGCCATTGCTTTGGAGTTGAACTCACTCTGGGCTTTGCCCATATGATCACTAAGAATATATATGTCCAGGTGTGCAAAATATTCCCAGGTTTGTCATGTTTACCGTACCTTACACAGAGGAGTCCCAATAAAACCATACTAAAGGTCAAAAAGATTTTAAAGATGTCACCCGGAGATGATAAAATAATTGAATTAAAGGGATATTCCAGTTAGAAGAACTTAGCTGAGGGTTTCTCCAACAGTCCCATAGAGATGAATGCAGTGGCAGTGTACATGCTTAACCATCGGGGGCAGGGGTGGACTGGCCATAGACTCTAAAGGGAAACTTACCGATGGGCCGATGCCCAGTGGGCCATCTGAGCCCTCCTCACAGCTGCCGCCCAGTGGTAGTTTTAGGGGATGTATTTTGTGATGTACTGTGGTATTTGGCTCTGGGGTGGTATAATGTACCACAATATGGTAATGCTGGCACCACCTACTTCTTTTGGCTCTGCCTTCTGTCAGTTTGGACCTCACTACAAAATGGGAAACCTTTTTTTTTTTTCAGGGACACTTTAAGTTCCCAGCTACCTCTGATCTGGCGTATGAGGCCCCGATTGGCCCCTGTGGTTAGACCCTACTGATCTTCTAGTTATCCCCTAAGCTGTGATTGTAAACGGAACGCCCCTTTAAATGCTAACCGTTCTACAAAATGAAGTATCATTTTTAAACCTGACCATCACTAAATTACGTCATTACATTTGGGGACACAATAATATCTACACAATCTTTCCCACCACCCCGACTCCACTGAAGGATCATCACGTTGTATGCATTTCTTTTCTATTGCTTCTCCCCAAAGCACACACAAAAAAAGACGTCCAAGTCTTTGAGACGTCAAGTAATCACCATATGGCCACAGACACAGATCCAATTCGCGCACTTTGCTCACCAATTCCAAGTTTCGTTAAAAAACAAGTCTCATAAAAACAACATGTTTTTGTTCAATCCAGTTACATTATTTTTTGTGTTATGTGTTTTTTTTTATGTTTTTCGAGATTTCCATTCCTGTCAAGTGTATAAAATATTGTACTCAAGTTATCCAACACCGGTATCAGAAGAGCCTACAGTCAGTGCCACATTGCCCCGTCCATAAATAATAGGCAGCGGTGTAAAGCATTTCTTTGGCGTTGATGTACATTTTAATGCTGTGTAAAGGATGATTTGCGCTCCTGTCTGTGCACAGCGCACCATTTTATAGTGACAGATCACATTAAGCTGGCTGGAGCATTCATTGTGATTAATCATGTGCCGGAGCGTGTTCCAGCCAAGTCACAGCTTTGAGGTTGAATGTGATGTCATCCATCAAGATGGGAAACCCTATTGATTTAAGAAAATGGCTTACAGGGTCAAACTCATTTTCTTCTGTTTTCCTTTTTTTTTTTTTTTTAGCCTAATTAAATAGTGTGAACTTAGCAAGTACAGCCGCTTGTCACAAATTAACGAAGATATTTGATTTACTGCTACAGTGCTGCCCAAGTATTTCTTGGAAAGGATCTCATAACTTGCATATTTCTGCTGGCAAGATCATGTCAATTTGCTGTTAGTAGGACTAACTCTGTCGAGGATATCATGGCGTGGTGTATATATATATATATATATATATATATATATATATCACCTGCAACTTCCCCCTTTGGTGTTAGAAACCAGTAGAATATTAAAGAGGACCTCTCCCCTCTCCTGACATGACTGTTTTAATAGCGTCATGCATTCCCCATGTAATAACAATTCTGGAACATCTATTCTTAAGACTCTATGTTGTGCCATTCCTGTGTTATTTTAGCTAGAAGTTATGAATGAATTGCTAGCAGTCTGCAGTAAGGGTACAGAGGGGAGGTAACCAGTTGGGGGTGTGTACCTGCACAGACTGAACATGGTAGCATTGATTGGATACAGCAAATCTGTGCAGGAACACACCCCCAACTGGTCACCTCCCCTCTGTACCCTTACTGCAGACTGCTAGCAATTCATTCATAACTTCTAGTAGAAATAATAAAGGAATGGCACAACATATAGACATAAGAATAGATGTTCCAGAATTGTTATTACATGGTGAATGCATGAAGCTATTAAAACAGGCATGTCAGGAGTGGTGACAGGTCCTCTTTAAACCTTTCCTTCTTGTGGATTGAAAGGATGGGTGCACACTGTAAAATATGAATCCTCATTATTATATAGTTTAGTTTCAGGTGTATTCCTCTAATTTTTCCCCCCCAAAAATGACAAGCCTTCAAACTGTACTTTCACACAATTTAACTTAATAGAGAATGGTATAATTAACACACTTCTGTCAGGCAAGATCCGTCCTTTTTTAGCAGAGGCTCAGAAAACAGTTAGCAGGAAATGGGAGCGTGTCAGAGTTAACTGAGCTCCTGAGCTGGATACAACAGTTGCTTCTACACGGTTCCAGAAGAGCAGAGTGAGTTCTCCATCCTTATCAGATTTCTGAGCACTAAAAGAAAACAAAAAGAAAACAAACATAGTAGGAAGGGAGGTCACTGCATACAGTGCTGGTAGATTCAGCAGAAGGGAGATGCCCACTGCTTGTTAGAGAAATGTATCTAGCTGTGCAGCTCAAACAGGGAATAATATGGCTGAGAAAGACATTAAGGAAGCTCAAAAAAGAAGTGCTCCTTCACAGTCTTGATTCTAAAATGATTCACAGCTATTATGCTTTTTTTTTTTTTGAAAACTTAAGTATGCTTTAAGATTTATATGAGGTGCAATTTGTCAGATCTAAATTCTTATTAGGACGCAACTAGTGTTGAGCGAAGTGAGCTTCGGATGATAGATCTGACGTCGCTTCGGTCAAAACTTTGTGATCCGTCTCTGTACAGCATTCAGATGTATAGGCTCCACTCAGATGAAATACGTAATCTCGGGCTTCAATTTTTCAACTTGAAAACTATTTTGAAACTGGAATCCAAAGTCGGCTTCGGTACCTACTGGTACCTGAGTACCGAAGCCAACTTCGGATCCCAGTTTTAAAATGGTTTTCAAGTTGAAAAATTAAAGTTCTAGACTTCGGAGATAACGAATTTCACCTTGGCGGAGCTCATAGATTTGAATGCTGTTTGGAGATTGATCTCCATACAGCGTTCAAACGAAGTTTTGACCGAAGCGACTTCGAATCTATGATCTAAAGCTTTCTTCGCTGAACACTATCCACAACCTTACTAGAGCCAGTCAGAAACTGTTGGTCCAATTCCCCGTAGAAGAGTTCGGTTCAGCCAGAATGAGAAAAATAAGGCTGGATATAATGTCCCATGCGGATGGACAATATTTCTGTCCGGGTGCTGTCCGAGTTTAGAAAAGTCGGCACTTGAACTGAACACTAGGGATAGGTCATCAGTTCTTAAATCCTGGAGAACCCCTTTAAGGGTGAAGACAGGGGATTGTTCCCCACATCAGTTTAATCCTAAGTGATATCCTGGTTCCTGTACCTAAAAAGCCTCTTTCAGCTAATCTGTGGAAAAAAGGCAATTTGAGAAGTACTTACCCTTCCGTTTCTCCACCGATTCCGCAGTCCCGGCTGGGATCATGTGACTGCCCAACTGGCTGTGGGATCTTCTTCTGATGTCATTACCGGAGGTGCTCCTCTTCCTTCCTGTTCAAATGGATAGTGTAGATGTAGCTGAACAAGAAGAAAGAGAAGCACCTCTGCAGAGGAAGAACTTGCTGAACTGTCATGTGATCCCAACCTGAACCGTAAAATTGTCGGAGCGGTAAGTACTGGACAAAGTGTCTTCTTTCCACAAGATAGCGGAAAAAGGCTTCTTACGTACAGGCCAGGAGAACCCTTTTAATACCATTTGGGGTCTGTGCAAAGATTTGTGACAACCCTTGTGGACACCATAATGGCTGTAACACTGCTTCTCTTAGGCTAGTGTGACTAAGGTGAGGACATCTTAGGAACCCATATTTCTATATTTTCTGTGTGGACTCGTGTAGATGACGTTTCATGAGTTAAAGGGCATCTGTCAGCAGATTTGTCCCTATGACACTGGCTGACCTGTTACATGTGCACTTGGCAGCCGAAGACATCTGTGTTGGTCCCATGTTGATATGTGCCCGCATTGCTGAGAAATATGATGTTTTACTATATGCAAATGAGCCTCTAGGAGCAATGGGGGCGTTGCCATTACACCTAGAGGCTCTTAAAACATATTAAATCATTTTTCTCAGCAATGCGGGCACATATGAACATGGGACCAACACAGATGCCTTCAGCTGCCAAGCGCACATGTAACAGGTCAGCCAGTGTCATAGGTACAAAACTGCTGACAGATGCCCTTTAATTGTGTATTGTAAGTATTTTAAAAAAAAATGTCTATTTGCAGAAAATTCTGTTTGACTTTATTCCATAATTTACAAAAAATATATTTTTTTTAAAAAGTCTGTTATTACTGATGTTTAATCAGGACAGTGAAGCCTGGGCTATTCTGTCTACCTTCCTGTCTCTTTCTCCTTATTGTTCTTCCGCTGTTAACCACCCACGTAGGACTGGGGCACCTCGACCAGCAGCTCGCTGCTCTGCGCATTCCTTTGTGTCTGCAGAGAACCTCTTTCTTGAAAGTGTTACTTTCCTGAGCTATTTCTGTTTTGCTGTCCTAAGCAATGAGCTCCTTTTCTGCATACATAAAATAGTAAGGGGTCATGGAAAACTATGTATTGCCAACGGCAGTTCAGAACTAGACATTGTTATCTTAAAACTATATGTATTTCCTATCCCCTGTTAGGAAAGGCCTACAATACCTCCAGCCAAATGTCAGTCTAATTAAAGCAGATCAATCAAATTGCGGAGGAGTATCTTGGCTTTATCGCAACGTCACTCCATGTCGCGTTGATTGCCGGAAGATGTAGTGTGCTGTGAATCAGTATGTGATCCCTGGTAGATGCCTCCTCTCTCATTCCATATTGTCTGCCAAACTTATCCCCTATCCCCTAAGTCAGGGAGGGCCAACCTGCTGCTCTCCAGCTGTTGCAAAACTACAACTCCCAGCACAGCATGCCCAGACTGTCTACAGCTGTCAGCCTACAGCAGGGCATGGTGGGAATTGTAGTTTTACAACAGCTGGAGAGGCGCAGGTTGGCCAACCCTGCCCTAAGTGATCCACCGAAGGTGCAGCAGGTTGACCATGCGCCTTGCTGCTCCATTCATTCTCTATGGAACTGCTGGGGATAGCTGAGTAGAACAGTCCCATGGAGAATGAATGGAGGGACAGGGTGCATGTTCAACTTGCCACGCCATTAGAACGGGTGAACGGGACCCCCTTTCTCAGGATAGGCGAGAGTCCTCCTTACCGATCACTTAGTTATCCCTCCATATATGACCTGAGGGTAGGCCATCAAAATCTGATTGGTGGGGGTCCAACTCCCAGTGCCACCGGCGATCAGCTGTTTGGAGAGACTGCATCTCTCTGTGGAGCGCTGCAGCCTCTTCTTAGGCCAGTGATGTCACATTCATCAGTCACATGGCCTAGGCCAGTGATGGCTAACCTCCGGCACTCCATCTGTGCTGAAACTGAGACTCCCAGCATACTCCATTCATTTCTATGGTGTTCTGAGAACAGCCAAGCAAGGGGGCATCTTGGGAGTTGTCGTTTTACCACAGCTGGAGTGCCGAAAGTTAGCCATCACAGGCCTAGGCGAAGTTCAGCCCCATTCGAGTAATTGGGTCTCGGCTACAATACCAAGCACAGCCACCATGTACAGTGCTGTGAGGAGGCTGCAGCCCTCAGTAGAGGGCCACAGCCTTTTCAAACAGTTGATCGGCGGTGGTGCCAGGTGTTAGGCCCCACTTATCTGATGTTGATGACCTATTCAGAAGATACTTAGGTCATGGTATTAAACTCTCAGAAAATCCACTGAATGGAAACCTGATTAGGTATAACAGTTTTAGTTGACCGTTTTATTTATTTACAGTAAAATCTGGGCTGGTTTTAATATTTAGAAAAATTCACCTTTTCAAAATAGCTCACTTTTCCTTAAAATTCTGTGGGCAGCATGTGATTTGCTTCTTTATTGACAGTCTGTCAGTCTATCTAGAAGAATGTTTGTTAGTTTAAAAGGGGTTGGAGTAAAAGAGCTGATAAGTGGAAAAAGATACATTTTTCTCTGGTAAGATATATTGCAAAGTTTCTTAGAGTCAGTTTCTTAGTGCAAGGTTGTATGAAAAGTTGCTGACCATATCAACTTCACTAATTCCATATTCATGGACCCTTTTGCTAATGACTAGGCATAAGGCTTAGACAAATCGCCTTACAGGGCATCTGTCAGTAGATTTGTACCTATGACACTGGCTGGCCTGTTACATGTGCACTTGGCAGCTGAAGACATCTGTGTTGGTCCCATGTTCATATGTGCTGTATTACTGAGAAAAATGATGTTTTATTATATGCAATTGAGCCTCTAGGAGCAACGGGGGCGTTACCATTACACCTAGAGGCTCTGCTCTCTCTGTAACTGCCACACCATCCGATTGACAGGGCCAGGAGTGATGACCTTTTCGCTATTCAGTAGATGGAGCTGTGTAGTTCCAAGCTACACCCAAGCAGCTCATCTGTGGGGTATTGTACCCCCACTTATCAGCTACTGATGGCCTTTCCTGAGGAAAAGGGGTTTTGCCATGACTTCATGTTAAAAATGAAAATAAGACATCATATAGTACGTGACAATCTCTAACAAAGCTAGAACCAGCCCTGTACCTCACATGGATCCAGAGATCTCCACATTCATTGCTCCAGTTACTCTTATAGATTCTCTTCGGGCTGGCAGATCAGGGAGTGTGTCCTTTCTCCTACATGCACAACTTTTGTCTCCGCTCCAAAATCTTCCTCTTAACGGAAACATAACGGACCCCATTATAGTCTATGGGGTCCTTAGGTTCCGTTCGGCTCAGTTATGTGCGGAATCCGTCCTTTCTGTTCTCCTGCTACTGAACAGTGTTGTGAACGAAGCCTAACCTGCATACCACATCGGTACATCTATGCGAGAGCAGTGATGTGCGGTGGAGCTCCTGCCTGTACAACGCCCAGTGTGTCCTCTGCGCATCCATACTCCCACGCACAGCAGCGAACGGGAGTACAGATCCTAAAGAGCAATAGGCACCTGAATGCCAGACGCCTATTTCGCTAAGAAAATTAAACAAAAAATTATTAGAGCGTATTACGAAAATTAATTTAGTCATATTTAGAGTAGGTTTCACTAAAATTAATTTGTAAGTTTACCTGCACTTCATCCATGTATAATCCAATGATATAACAAGGAATTAGACTGATCCAGCGTTGTAAATCGGCCCCAGGGCAGAAAGGAGAACCTTGTCGCGGTGAAAATGTTAGGACAGCCGCCCGTCCACGTGCAGGAGCTCCGATAATTGTCTGCAGACTCAGGAGGATGTTGTTTTTTTTTTTTTTTTTTTTTTTTTACTATGCATTTTTAATATCGGCACTATTACTTTAACAAGGAAAAAATGGGTCAGGTCTTGTTATCTATGCAGTGCGTGGGTAGGAATCCTTTGACGAGCTTTCTGGGGAAGCCTCTGACTTGGGAATTGCGGCTGAGATTGTAGGAGAACACAGATTTCTGTCGGTAGCAGTGTATAATACAAATAAACCCTTTCACGCCCACTGGAAAAGAGAGGCAAGGAAGGTGCGTGATATCTACCAATTAACCAATATCATTGCAGACTTTTAAGGCTAAGGAGCCTACGCATAGCCTACGCAGGGGAGACATTGTGTTCTCACTCCTTTTTTTTTTTTTTTAATATACTGCATAGTATCAGAAATCATGGCCCAGAAACAGGAATTAATGAATCCTGCCAAGTCCCATATTTTACACTTCTGCAGTCGATTCCGTCTGCGTTAGATTTTAACATCTTCACTGCCCAGGAGAATGAAGCTGCAATGCAGAGTAAACAAATGTGGGCGAAGAAATATGGAAGAGATTTTTTTTTTTTTAGATTCATTTTTTTTTTTTGTGAAGTTTCTGATCTGTTTTGGATGATATTTTTAGGACTTGTGTAAACGACTCGCCCCAGTGATGTCACACACCTACACGGTAGAAAAGTGCTAATTGGAAATAAAGAACAGCACGTCTTACAGAGAAAAAAATATGGAATTCAAAGTAGAACACTTCAGAGACTTCAGAGTTTCATAATCTTCTCTAGTAAATTTAGTCGATTAAAGGAGTTCTCCGAACTACAGATATTAATGATCTAGCCTGAGGATAGGTCATCAATATAGGATTGGTTGGGGTCCCCCACACGCAACCCCCATGATCAACTGTTTGGGCAACCAAGCAAAAAAGGGCTCTACTGAGAACTTAAAGGGGTTCTCCCATGAAAAATATTCTAATATTCTTTAGCAGAGCCACTGAGTTAATTAATAAAATGTACCTGTATAGCACCACCCGCTGTTTGTTTTCTTTTTCTTATTACTTTGACCTGCTCACTGACATGGCCGCACATGCTCAGTTTCATCTTTCAACTGCTCCTGAGTTGTCATAGGTAGAGCATGGACACGCCCCCTGAGCTGCAGCAGAAAAGACACACGCCCCTGAGCTGCCAGCTTGATGCAAATCTAGCAGAACAATGAATGTAGAGATCTCTGGATCCATGTAAGGTCCAGGACTACATCTAGCTTTGTCAGAAAGAGACTATCATGTACTATAGGATGTCGGATTTTCATTTTTGAAATTAGTCATGGGATAACCCCTTTAAAATTGCCCTGGAAAAAAAACTAAAAGGGGCCTCCGTGTTGTAGGCAGGTCCAAATTGAAAGAAGGCGGGGCAACACAACTAGATGGGGCCGACACAAGTAGGCAGAGTCAGCAATACCATTGTGCAGCACAAAATACCGCCCCAGCAGAACTGAATACCACGGTGCAGAACTAAATACCACTGTGCAGCACAAAATACCACCCCAGCAGAACTGAATACCACGGTGCAGCACTAGGTACTGCCCCAGAATCAGTCCCTTCTGGGGACTGTCCTCCTCCGGTTGTTTCTAATTAAGATATGAACCATCTCTCCCATGTCCCACTGCAGTATTCAACTCTATCGCTGTTCTTAGGACAGCCATACAGTAGAATTCAGAAGGGCAGCTGCTGGCCAGGTACATGAGTACCTGATGCTTCCAGTGTTAATTACAGCTGAGGGCAGCAGATCATTCTGTATCCCAGCAGCAGCAGTAAGTAGGGCTTGGACAGCCCCCTGGACATCAATCCACTGGGAAATTTTCCTTTAGGGTCTATGGTCCCCTGTAATCACAGCTCCATATACCGTGTAGTGTCCATTCCAGATTAGTGCAGTTCAAGTGAATGGAAGCTATGCTGCAGTACACCAGCACCAGGGAGAGCAGTACAGACATATATTTTGTGGTGTTTTTATTATCAGGAGTAGTGACAATATGAATTTTTATTCTTCTCCTTAAATGCACTGGATGTGGAGCTTCACTGCCAAGTGCTCTTTTCATTGAGCTGCTTCATAAACCTCTTTGCTCTGATTGACACCTGTACCAGTCTCCTGGTTGGATGCTACAGTTGCCACTTAGAGCAGCCTGAAAAGCAGCTCAATGAAGAGAGCACTTCATGGCGAAACTCCAGAGAACCTGGAAGAATAAAATTTACTGTTCACACTACTCATGATGAGGAAAGCTCCACAAAAGGTATCTCTGTCCTGCTCCCCCTGACCTCTACCTACTGCTTAGCATGATGAAAATGCTGATAGAGTCCCTTTAAGGGGGTATTCAATCCTAAAAAAAAAAATCCCCCCATATGCCGAGCCCCCCACGCTGAATATAGTTACCCGGGTCCCCGCTCCCTGCAACGCCACTGCTTCTCCCTGTGCACGGATTAAAACATCTGGTGTCGGGGGGAGCAGCCAATGGCAGACGGGGACGAGCCTCCCTAGCGTGACCCGCAATGCTAGGGAGGCCCGTCCCCGCCTGCCATTGGCTGCAGCTCCATCCTGCCCTGACCCTGGATGGTTTCATCTGTGCATGGGGAGTAGGGACCCGGGTAAGTATATTCAGCATGAGGGGCCTAGCATATGGGGGCAGGGGGGGGCTTTTTTTTGGATTGGATAATCTATTGCATCAGCGTTCAAAATAATAAGTTCACCTTATCCGGCATAGTAGGATAATGCCAGGAACCACTGGATCCCCTGCTTTCCGACATAAATACCTGGTTTTCGTTGGCACAAGCTGCTGGATTTCCTAACACTAGTGTGAACCTAAGGTAATTTGGCCATTTCCTTCTTTTCTATATCTGATATTTTTCTTTATAATCTGTCCTGGGGGGGGGAGAATAAATTTTTGGGCAAGAATGACCTTGTAAAAATGCTATATGCTGATTCATTGACACCAAAAAGAATCCACATCATGCATTGTCACCAGTCTATGAATTCCTCTAGATCAGTGATGACTAACCTCCAACACTATAGCTGTTGTGAAACTACAACTCCCAGCATGCTGCAGTCATTTCTGTGGAGTTCCAAGAACATCCAAGCAAGTGTGCATCTTGGGAGTTGTAGTTTTACCACCGCTGGTGTGCCGGAGGTTAGCCATCACAGCTCTAGGTCATGTTTGCCATAACGCAGTGCATTTCCTGACGAGGCTCGGAAGAGGCTTCAGCCTAGAATAACGATGTCGCATTCACGATACGTTTGGTCATGAGCCATAGATTAGATGATTCGTGCCTACCTGTATGTGCATACTATTTGCCCCGAGAGTGATGCATTGAAGTGTTCACATATTAAAATGAGATGAGATGTTCCCCGCTGATAATATATGCTGTAGGCATCCTCCCTCATAGACAACTGACCACATTAGTATGCTGGGTATCTGCGCAGTGCTATTGGATTTTCTGAGTCACCCTAGTTTTCTAATTAATCAACTCAAAGCACACAGGAACTCATTCATCAAGCCTAACAAATTGCAGAGAAGCTGGATAACTTGTTTGTAGATCTGGACGGGTACATACAGCATGACAAGCACCGGTCTGTCTGAAGGCATGGGGTTTTCTAGCTGATGTAGTCATTGTGTAGGAGGCGATCAGTGTAAACGAGCGCTCATCAGGTTCTCGTAGATGCTGCAGTACACACCGTGATCCCGAACTCACTTTCTAAACCTTTGTCTCGTACAGCGCATCTTGTGGTTTCGAGGGCAGCTTGTGAAATGTAATCTGCCTGGGCGGAAGCCTGTCTGATTCTTTACAGAGTAGCGAGGTTTATGGCACTGTAGAAATAATGCGAGTTCTTGGTAAGTCAGGTTCAGGGCTAGGTTGAATTCTCCTGGCATCACCATAACATGATCACTAGGTGCTTTTCCTCTCTCATGCTACAATACATGTAAGTGACCCAGAGTTTCCATCAGAGTCTCTGTCACCAGTTTATGATGTCCTCAGATAGAACATTATAAAACTGGTGACAGATTCTCTTTAAAGTGGTTTTTCCCCTTTAAATGTATAATCGTAGGAACTGGTGTCCTGAGTGCCCTGTTCCTCCTCAGCCTCGGTGAGGAGACGTTTGAATGGAGGGGTGGCCCAGCATGCATTCAAACTCAATGCTCTTTGTGGTCAAGAAGAACGAAGAACTGGAGAAGACCCTTCTTCTAGTGATCATGGAGATCCCAGTGATCATACATTTATCCAGTCCTGTATCTGCTTCATTCAACTTCATTTTAGAGATAATACATATTCATATCTCATGTGAAACTAGAGATGTATGCAGGGACAATCGGGCTTTATGTAGGTCTATATGGGATGGAGCTGTAATAGGGCCATGCTTATGAGGCCTAAGAAGAATTTCTACATGGTCTTAACTTCTACCTAGCTATCTAAACCCAGTCATCTTCTGATTGTTCCAACATGCGTTCTTCTGTCCCAATGAGTTGTGCCAAACAATAAATATCACTTACCTACATATGTAATGGGTCATCTTGCCTAGATCATTTGTATTTACCTTGTACAGTGAAAGTGTAAAGTTCATTTTCTTCACGAATATGGAATCTAAAGTGGGGAGTCTACAACTCTTCCTCTTGCAGGCAATATGCTGCCTTGGCATAACCTTCTACAAGAACAAGAAATGGCTGTGCTGTTTAGGAAGACTTTGACCTGCCAAGCACTAAATACAATGTGATTCATGTACAGTCAGGCAGAGCCCATCTGCCTCCTTCATCGCTAAAAATGCTACAGCCTTTGCTTTTCTATTTATAGACGGGCGAACACGATAATAGATTTTTGGCACATTTCACTAAAACCGTGCTTTCACTTGAAATTTACTTGAGTCTAGGCCAAGGAGAAAATATTGCAACGTGGAAAATACATTTTGATCCATGTCCAAGGCGTGGGCCATGTGTCAGGACTCTCAACATTCATCTGGTTCACAAACGGATTACATGCAAAACATTGTGTGAAAGGTTCCGATACATATTGAGTTATTTATGTAAGACCCATCTGTCTTCACGAAGCTGACCATGAAAGAAAAAAATCTTGGAATTGACTTAATTGCTGGAAAGATGTGTAACTTAGGTGAAAATAAACCCAGTTTAAATTAGCAGGTTTTTTTGTTTTAGTAAAAAATATGAACTTTTTGTTGTTAGTCTTCACCTGCTTGTCAATGGGAACAGCGCTGCAGTGACCAGTTCAGTCCAGAGCAGTCTGCTTTTGATGCCAGAGCTAGTGCCAGACAGCTGAACGGTGAGATGTTAGGTGTCAGATTCCTGTTGATCAGTTAGTGATGGCCCATACTGGCGGACAGCCGGGAATCTCTTATTTTGAACCTGGTGTTAGATCTGCAAAATTATATATACCGTATTATTTGCTCCATAAGACGCATCAGAGCATAAGATGCACCTAGGATATAGAGGAGGAGTATGAGAAAAACATAACCCGAAGCTCTATCAGACCTCAGATCAGACCATCATTCTTCCTCAGAACTCAGATCAGACCATCAAACTCCATGAGACAAAATAAATAAATAAATGAACTTACCTCTCCTTGTCCAGTCGGGCTGACTCTCTCCACTCCCTGGTCTTCTGCTGGCCTAGTGCTGGACTGTGAACGGACATCGCACAGCGTCAGGTCATAGTTATGATGTACAGAGTCAGGACACGTGCAGTACTTCACCCAGAAGCAGACCAGGGAGCGGTGAGTACAGCCAGAGCAGCTCCACACTTGCCATTCCCCGTGCCTCCTCTATAAGACGGACTGACGCCCAACCCCCCCCCATATTCCCCTTTTTGGGGAAAAAAGTCTGTCTTATGGTACGAAAAAAACAATATATATAATTTTTTTTGTAGGAAAATCTTCAGGTTACCTTGTATTTTATTCATTTGGATAACAGGTCTTTCTATGGTTTGGAGTCCAGTGACCAGTTCTGTCAGTGATTAACTTCCTTGTATTACTTTGCATTAGGACCACCCACTGGGCTCATAGCCATAGAAAGATCCTTTGGAAATTTTGTAAAGATATCCAGGACAGTGCTATAACTTTCAGCATAAAATGTAAATAAAAAAATCATTCTAATCCTTCTAAATTATACACCTGGCACATTGTCAGAATACCACTCATTTTTTTATACGCACAGACACCATATGGTTAAACATGTTACCCATGCCTAACATTATAAACACTGCTTCTCCTAAACATAAAGGTTTGACGTGTGCAAAGTTCTTACATACCACTTTGGCCTAAAGGGCTGAGTTAATTTTACATGTGTACTGCACAGTGGACATTCTGAGGGGGGCTGGGGCAGTGGACTAGGTATAAAGGATAGCTACATGTTACAGGAGCTTAAGCTCCAAAGAAGATGTCTTTGAGACCACTACCTGTCTTTTTGTATTCCACTATTTTGGCCGCTGGCCTGTAAGGATCTTCCTGAGAATTGAGTGCAGGTTAAGTGTTTGTTCTGTATCTTAAGCTGTATGTGATCTGTATATGTAATTTCTGTATATGCCTTTATCACTTCATAGTAAACTTCTTATTCACTTAGCTATTGTTTAGGCCTATTTATTCCCGTAACTTAGAATCCACTGTAAACTCACATTAAAGCAGAAGTTTACACAAACAATGTAACAGTAATAGAACAGATTGTAAAAACTCATATATACTACAAGTTTATACATCAACCACAGCATATGTTCTCAAAATCACTGAAACTCTAGGCCTTGAAATATTTGGTTTGTCAATCTAGAGAAGGGAGTCTATTGCTTGGGAGATATTCTAGAACATAGCCTTTATTAATCAATGTTATAACAAAAGGAAAATTAAATTAGATCTTCAGCTGCCAAATGTCAGTAGGGTGAGTGATCTCATATAGGCATAAGAGAGCTCTAGTGTAGAACCTGTCCCGCAACTTGTGCTGGGCTACTGAGAGCCTATTGGCATTTGGCAACTGAACATCTATTTTAATTTTCCTTTTGTTTTAACATTGGTTAATTAAGGTTGTTTTTAATCAATCTCCCAAGAAATAGGCTCCATTTTCTAGATTGACACACTTAATTGCTGGAAGGTGATATATCACCAGGGTGAGAATATCCACCCGCACACTGCGAGTTTTCATGAAATATTTGGCTGGCATCCACAAATATGTTAAAAATATATACTCTACGCTGCAAACATCTGCTATCTTACCAAAATCTACATTTCTTGAGAGCGCTTAGCATACCATGTATAAAAATACAACTTAATGATTAACAGAATCACCTCGATGCAACTTTGCTGCAAATAGTGATCATAAGCAACAGTTGCGTGAAAATTCGAACTAAAATGTATATTGTAGCACAGTCCTTGCAAAGTAAATATACTCTGCAAAAAATCGGTGATGAGTTCATAAATACCACACTTATGTTATTGAAAGGCAAAAGCCACAGGAAACCACAAAACGATTATCTCATGCAAATATTGGGAATTATATAGCATATAATTTTGTATCCCCTGTACAAACTGTAATCCTGATTAAAATTATAAACCCCTAAACATAATATAACCAAGTTTACTTTCAGGTGAAAGTAATGTAGGTGCCCCATTGTGGACAGAATAGAGACAATGTAAGCCTTTATTTATTTTTGGCCGCAATCCAGACACTGGTAAACTTCAGAGTCATGGCAGCAGTAGGCTCCATGATTAGATGCAGAGGGGGGACTTGATGAGCAAGGACTTTTCTTCTCACTCCTTTTCTGAAAAAAAGACCCCTCCATCAAGTATGCTGTCTGAATAATATTGACGGAAGAAGTCCAAACTTCTCCTTCCCCTGAGGTCATTTACACTTACTACGCCTATCCTCGTCTCCCTGCAACCTGTCACCACATCCCCCTGCCCCCTACACACACATAGACTTTCACGCTGGCTGAGATTCCAACAGCTGAAGGGGACCTGCTTCATCCTGGTCTATCTCAGGCTGTATAACAGATAGATAGAAATGTGAGCCAGGTTTCAGAACTGAGAATCTAAGCTGAAAAACAAGACCAGGATCACAGTGCTAGCTGCTTTACAGAAAGAAATAGCATATTTGGAAACTGGATTGGGAGTTAGAGATGAAGCTACAGTATATCCAGCTTCGGCTTCGTTTGACTGTATCTCAGGCTGCATTGCAGCCAGACTTTGTTTTAAAGCTTAGTTTCTTATCTCCACCATGTATATAGCCCGAGATAGAGCCCTTAGCAGCAAGGATTTACTGTATCTCATACTTTCTTGAAGTGCCACCCTGCAAGGACATATATGTTCTTGGCAGCTGAATAAAATAAGCATTTTACTGAAGCATCCTACAGATAATTTGTTGTGAGATTAAAAACATTTTAATTTTAGGCCTCATTCACACGACCATATTTTTTTTCCGCATGCAATCCGCATTTTTGGTGGATTGCATGCGAACCCATTCATTTCAATGGGGCTGCAAGAAATGCAGACAGCAAACCGTGTTCTGTCTGCATCTGTATGTCTGTACCGCAGCCCACCCCCCCCCCCCCCCCCCAAAAAAAAAAAAAAAAAGCATATGCCCTATACTTAGGTTAGGACATTTCTATAGAAGGGAAAAATAAAATGGCGGCATGCACGCTGCCTGTGTCTGTGTTTTGCAGACCGCAAAACATGGTTGTGTTTTGCGCCCTTATTCCACAGGTGAGTGCTCAATTTCCCTGTAGTGCCTCTGCAGGGAAAATGAAGTATTACACAGTTCCCATTGAAACCAGTGGGCTGTTCATGTAACGGGCTTTACTTACCTTTCCGGTACTGTTTTTCTGAAATCCTGTCTCGTGACCCCACTCCAGCCCCTTCTTTCCTTCCTGTGATTTACCTGTCCAGGCAGAGGTTTGGACTGCACATCACATCTGACATCAAGCCCATAGGAGGTGGCCAAATACTCCTGAACGAGCCCAGTGAGCTCTTGCGCTTGCGCAGTTTCAGCAAAGGTTTGAAAGGCATGTCACAGCTGTGGGCGGACTTAGAACAGAGCTCTGGGAGACATGGAAGTCAGGCGGGTGATGATAGTACAGATAGGCAGGCACCAGTAATATGACAAAGAGGCCTGGGGGATATTGTGGGCAGGTGTTAGAAAATAAAAGTCCGTACCTGGGAAAAACAAAAAGAAATTATTTGGTGATTTTCATTTGATCCCAGAGTACCCCTTTAACTCAGATACCCCTGCAAGTGGGTTTTGTGAACCAAATACTCCTGTTTAACTAAGAACAACCTATAAAAATTCCATTGGATAATTTATCATTGCTTGGGCCAACCATACAGATGTACGCCCACAATTATATACGTTTGTTTTAAAACTGTTCTGTTCACTGCTGCAGAAAATAAAGAGGCTTCCAGGCAGTGGTGTGCCTAGGGTGTTTCGCACCCGGGGCGGGTCCTTTCTCTAGCACCCCCCCCAATATGTTAAAAAATTGTACCCCCTCACAGTAGTATTGCCCTCATTGTACAAACTTCACGGTAATTTTGTACAGATGTGTGCCCCCTCACAGAAGTCATTCCCACATTGTGCCCCCTCACACTTGTAATGCCCTCTTTGTGCCCCTTCACAGTAATAATCCCCATTGTGCCCCCTTCATAGTAATAATCCCCATTGTGCCCCCTTCATAGTAATAATCCCCATTGTGCCCCCTTTATAGTAATAATGCCCACTGTGCCCCCTTCACAGTAATAATGCCCTCTGTGCCCCCTTCACAGTAATAATGCCCTCTCTGCCCCCTCGAGAGTAGTAATGCCCCCTGTGCCCCCCAGAGTATTAATGCCCTCTGTGCCCCCTCCGGAGTAGTAATACCCCCTATGCCCCCTCCAGAGTAGTAATGCCCCCTGTGCCCCCCAGAGTAGTAATGCCCCCTGTGCCCCCCAGAGTAGTAATGCCCTCTGTGCCCCCTCCAGAGTAGTAATTCCCCCTGTGCCCCCTCCAGAGTAGTAATGTCCCCTGTGCCCCCTCCAGAGCAGTAATGCCCTCTGTGCCCCCTCCAGAGTAGTAATGCCCCTCCACAGTAGTAATGCACCCTCTGTATTTAAAAAACAAACAAAAAAAAACACAGCAGCTACTCACCTTGTCCCGTTCCTGAAGTCCTCTCTTCACTGCAGGCACAAATCGCTCTGCAGCAATGTGTGGGTGGAGCTTATGCAGATTTCCGGACTGCAGGCTCCACCCACACATTCCGTCAGCGCGATCCGTGCCTGCAGCCTGAATGGTGGAGCAGGGAGAAGTCTCTCTGCTTCACCATTCAAAGCGCTGAGGGAGAGGAGGAGCGCGGGGAGGTGAAAGACAGGACCCAGCTCCCTACGCTCCAGCAATGAGCGCTTCCATCTGTATTGATGGAAGCGGTTATTGCTTCTGGCACCCGGGGCGGACCGCAACGCCCCCAGCTGAGTACGCCACTGCATCCAGGCGATTATCTGAAAGCAAAATAAGTCTTGAATTGCAATGAACTAATTAAGAACTGTTAGCATTGGGAAAGCCACTAAGGTTAAAATATTCAGTTCCGCCACCGAGACTCTGAGCATTCCCGTTTTGCTGACTCTCTTGTGTTATATATATATATAGTATTCCTAATGTAAATCTCTGTGTATTAATACTTTTCTGGGGCAGCGTTCGTTTTGTGTGTATTATTTTTTGCATGTTGATCAAATGATTCCATTTGTTTAGTCTTGACTCCAGCCATCAGTCAGATGATAATTTCAAGCAGCTTTGACGCACATCTCAAAAGAAAGGTCAGCCTGTGGAATATTTTAAGTCTCAATGGCAATTTAAGCAGAGCTTTGTGAAAGGAAATACTTTGTGATGCATTTTCAGAACTAAGCAAACATCCCCTGATTATTGGTTTTCTGATGTTGTTTAGCTCCATAATTAAGTTTCAGAGATACATCAGGTTGCTCGGGATAGTGAGTTAACGATTGATTGGGCTTTACATAGCTTTTGCGTCACTTTTTTTTTTATTTGCAAATTATGTGCTAAATGTTTACCACTGGGTGAAATATTGACCGAATGAAATAGCCACAAGGTTCATTCTAGGCCCTTGATGCTCATGTATCATTGTGTTGCTTTCATGTCCTTGGCTCACAATTAAAATGGGCTCCACTTTAAGGGAACCTTTCACTTTCACAAACTTTGGACTTGTGATAGTGATATGTCAAAAGTTTGTATTGTTGGGTTCTGGGTGCAGAGACCCCACCGATTACTGAAATGAAGGGGAGAAGCCCACCACCCTACCCCGCGGGTGCAAAACCACTAGGATCAGTTGTTAGGACTTGCAGGTCTACCATTGTAAACTGCCTACACCAGTGTTCCCCAACTCCAGTCCTCAGGGCCCAGCTACCGGTCATGATTTGAGAATATCCCACAGAATGAATACCTGAGGTAAGTCCTAATGCATTGAAACTAATGATATCACCTGCTGAATGCTAAGGAAATCCTGAAAACATGACCGGTAGGTGGGCCCTGAGGACTGAAGTTGAGGAACACTGGTCTACACAATGCAATGGCACTCTGAAAACATATAATATGTAAACTAATACTATATTCAGGAAATAAAATGAGGTACTTAGCGAATATTTTGATTAAAATAATGAACCCACTCCACATGGCAAGGTATACTTTACAAGTAGAGGTATCATATAGAGTAGTTTCATTATACAGAGGTCCCTCAAGTTACAATATTATTGGTTCCAGGACGACCATTGTATGTTGAAACCATTGTAAGTTGAGTAATCGGTTCCAAAGCCCCAAAATGTCATCCAGGATAAGAGAAAATAAAGATTTAAGAAAAATAAGCAGATAACTATGGCAGATTCTTACAGGAACAGCTGCTAACTAGCAACTAATACAACTATTTCACCAGAGAACTGGCCTTGATTGGTTGGATCGGGCTCTGAGACATTGTATGTTGAGTCTAGTTTCAACTTACGATGGGTCAGAAAAGACCATTGTATGTAGAAAATATTGTATCCTCAGGCCGTTGTATCTTGAGGGATCACTGTATTTGTGTAATCTGCTGTCCATGAATTCTTTTGAAGCCCGTTGGCACAAGGATAGGTGTCATATGGAGTAGGTTCCTTATCCAAAAGAAGTCACATTGATGTAGTGGATGAGCACAAAGGATTTTGCTCAAAATATATTTTCTAAGTACTGTAGCTATTACAGATTCCAGATGCATATATATGGCATATTATACAGATCCTTCCGACAAAAAAAAACAAATAAAACTTAACTTTTAATATGTCCCTTAAAGGGAGTCTTTCACCTGTTTTTCACCTATATAACTAACAGCACTGCCCCACAGAAGATTGCAGACACATCCCAGACATACCTGTGTGCACTGTGTGTCTGTATTACATGTCACATCCCAGACATACCTGTGTGCACTGTGTGTGTGTATTACATGTCACATCCCAGACATACCTGTGTGCACTGTGTATCTGTATTACATGTCACATCCCAGACATACCTGTGTGCACTGTGTGTCTGTATTACATGTCACATCCCAGACATACCTGTGTGCACTGTGTATCTGTATTACATGTCACATCCCAGACATACCTGTGTGCACTGTGTGTGTGTATTACATGTCACATCCCAGACATACCTGTGTGCACTGTGTATCTGTATTACATGTCACATCCCAGACATACCTGTGTGCACTGTGTGTGTATTACATGTCACATCCCAGACATACCTGTGTGCACTGTGTGTCTGTATTACATGTCACATCCCAGACATACCTGTGTGCACTGTGTATCTGTATTACATGTCACATCCCAGACATACCTGTGTGCACTGTGTGTGTGTATTACATGTCACATCCCAGACATACCTGTGTGCACTGTGTATCTGTATTACATGTCACATCCCAGACATACCTGTGTGCACTGTGTGTCTGTATTACATGTCACATCCCAGACATACCTGTGTGCACTGTGTGTCTGTATTACATGTCACATCCCAGACATAACTGTGAGCACTGTGTGTCTGTATTACATGTCACATCCCAGACATACCTGTGTGCACTGTGTGTCTGTATTACATGTCACATCCCAGACATATCTGTGTGCACTGTGTGTGTATTACATGTCACATCCCAGACATACCTGTGTGCACTGTGTCTGTATTACATGTCACATCCCAGACATACCTGTGTGCACTGTGTCTGTATTACATGTCACATCCCAGACATACCTGTGTGCACTGTGTGTCTGTATTACTTGTCACATTCCAGACATACCTGTGTGCACTGTGTGTCTGTATTACATGTCACATCCCAGACATACCTGTGTGTACTGTGTGTCTGTATTACATGTCACATCCCAGACATACCTGTGTGCACTGTGTGTCTGTATTACATGTCACATCCCAGACATACCTGTGTGCACTGTGTGTCTGTATTACATGTCACATCCCAGACATACCTGTGTGCACTGTGTGTCTGTATTACATGTCACATCCCAGACATACCTGTGTGCACTGTGTGTGTGTATTACATGTCACATCCCAGACATACCTGTGTGCACTGTGTGTGTGTATTACATGTCACATCCCAGACATACCTGTGTGCACTGTGTGTCTGTATTACATGTCACATCCCAGACATACCTGTGTGCACTGTGTGTCTGTATTACATGTCCAGGAAAAGCACTTTTATTCTGAAGGAAAACAGCTCCCAAGTGCCCAGCCCTGCTGCAAACCAGACTGAAGAGGGGAGGGCTGCTTGTATCTTGGGATTGGTAGCAGATAGAAAAATGACTGTCTTTGAAAGCTGACATTCCAAGCTTTCAAATGATACCAAAATAACAGCATTATATCTAGTATATCAGAAGATATAGCTGTTAGAAATTGAGTCAGGAGAGAAAGCTGTTTTTACTTTCACTTTCAGCTGGGCACTTGGAAGCTGTTTTCCAGTGCTTTTCCTGGACATGGAATACAGACACACTGCACACAGGTGTGCCTGGGATGTGTCTGCAATTGCGAAGACTGAATACCTCAGCCTCTTCAATACAAAATATCATCAGGGAATCAGAGAATCTGGAGAAATCCATGTGCACAAAGGACAAGGCCAATGGTCAATATTGGATGCTCATGATCTACAGGCCCTTAGGTTGTACTGCATTAAAAAAAGGCATGGTTCTGTACTGGAAATCGCTGCACTGACCCCAAAAATCATGGTCTGTGAATCCAGTTCGCTGTGCAGTCCACAAGTTCATGCAAAGCGGAAGTCATTTGTCAACACAATTCAGAAACACAGCCATCTTTTCTGGTCCAAAGCTTATTTAAATTGGACAGGCAAAATGGAAAATTGTTCTGTGGTAAGATGAATCAAAATTTGCAATTTTTTTTTTGGAAACCACAGATGCTGTGTTCTGTGGACTCAAGAGGAGAGGGAACATCCAGCTTGTTAGCACACAGTTCAAAAGGGTACATTTCTGATGGTATGGGATTGCGTTATTGCTTATTGCATGAGCAGCTTACACATCTGGAAAGGCTGGACAGTATATAGCTATTTTAAGATAACATATGTTCCCATCCAGACAATGTCTCTTTCAGTGAAGGCCTTGCATATTTCAGCAAGATGATGCTAAACCACATACTGCATCCATCACAATGACATGGCTTCACAAAAGAAGAGTCCTGGTCCTGAACTGTTCTGCCTGCTGTCCAGACCTTTCACCAATAGAAAACATTTCTTGCATCATGAAACAAAAAATCTGGCAGAGAAGACCCAGGACTGTTGAGCAGCTAGAATCCTACATCAGACTTGAATGGGGCAACATTCCTCTCCCAAAATTCCAGCAATCGGTCTCCTCACTTTCCTGAAGTTTACAGACTAATGCATTATTGCCATCAAGTTCCAAATGAGTTGTTTTTTTTTCATGGAACGGTAAAATGTCTCAGTTTCAACATCTCGTATGCGTTATATGATCTATTGTGAATAAAATATGGGTCTATGAGATTTGCAAACCATTGCATTCTGGTTTTTAACATTTTTCAGAGCATCCCAACTTTTTTAAAACTGGGGTTTTACATTGGACAAAGCTTGGCCGGCCCTGCTTATTTTAGTAGGATCAATAGATGATCTAATGTGTATGAAGGTGTCCTGGCTCTTTCCCAAAGGCATATGTTTTGGGAAAGAAGGATCGGGCATGGTTGGATTCCAGCCTTCCTACTCCTATGTTGCCACACGAGATATATGCCCCTGCCAGGGGAATTCTGGCCATGGCTTATTTCATATATGCCCCCATTGTGTTATACCACCGCTGGGACCTGCACCTATATCGGGAATGGAGCCCCGCAAAGTGGTGGCTGGAGGACTCCGGTCTGGCCACCACCAAGCGCCCTCCCCATTGAAGTGAATGGGAGCACACCGCGCATGACCGGCCACCGCTCCCATTCACTTCTTTGGGACCAATGGAAATAGCCAAGCCAGCCCGTCAGCTATTTTTGGTGGCTGTGCATGCCCAGTGTGCCCTCCACCACTTTCTGGGCTCCATTCTTGATATAGGTGCAGGGATCCACATCTATCAGACAATGGGGGCATATACTAGCGATTTGCCCCCATTGTTTAAGATGAGACAACTCCTTTAAAGGGAGTCTGTCACCTCATAGGCCCCTATAAAGTAGTAAAACAGCCCCATAGCACTTGTTATAAATAAAGTATTGGTACCTTTTGCACTGTCTTGTGATCTTCAGAACTGCCAAAAACGTACTTTAATTGATATGCTAATGAAGTGTCGGAAGAGCCCGGAGGCGGGGTTTGCCACCTTTGAGCCCGGGCTCCTGTCCTTTTTTAAAGTTATTCCCCGCCCCAGCAACTGCCTGCGCCCGCCCTGCATGTCACCATGGTCCTCCTTCTTCAGCAAGATCCCGCGCGGCCTGCGCAGTCTCTCGCTGGGACGGGGCATGCGCACTGTGATGCCCACTTTGGGCACGGCATCGCCGTACCTAGTGCGCATGCGCCTGTCCAGCGGCGCGAAATCTGGTCCAGACAAGCGCAGAAAGGCGCAGGCGCGGGATCTTGCTGAAGAAGGAGGACCATGGTGACGTGCAGGGCGGGCGCAGGCAGTTGCTGGGGCGGGGAATAACTTTAAAAAAGGACAGGAGCCCGGGCTCGAAGGCGGTAAACCCCGCCTCCGGGCTCTTCCGACGATTCATTAGCATATCAATTAAAGTACGTTTTTGGCAGTTCTGAAGATCACAAGACAGCGCAAAAGGTACCAATACTTTATTTATAACAAGTGCTATGGGGCTGTTTTACTACTTTATAGGGGCCTATGAGGTGACAGACTCCCTTTAAAGCAGGGGTGCACAACCTGCGGCCCGGGGGCCACATGCGGCCCTTGATACCATTCTATGCGGCCCCCAACCATCTGGAGGCAGACATGTATGTCTATGTATTGTGGCTGCTCACATGTATTTTTCATGTATTCTCCCATTAGATGGGGGTCCTGGAACTGTATCTAGACATTAATGGTATATACTGTGTGTTCAATATACCATAAATACAGTATTTTAGTTCTTAATACCCCTTTAAATTTTATTTTCGGCCCTCGTCATTGATATAGTTTGGCAATGTGGCCCCTAACCAGAAAACGTTGTGCACCTCTGCTTTAAAGAGTTCAAAAGAAAACTGCAGAACCCAAAAACTCTTTACACTAGGAATCGTATAGGAATTTCCCTGGAGCGGTATCTTTTCAGGGGTCCCCCTATGGTTTGGGGTTACTGCCATCTACAACCATTCAATATTCATTCTTAGATTACAATGAAACTCTTGAAGGGCGTGATGTATGGGTATCCCTGTACTTGACAAGAAACCACGACCAACCCCTGCAGTTTTGCCATTTGTTTCTCGTCTGGACAGCACACTACCACCCGGTGACCGATACGTAGAAAGCCCAGCCTGATGTCAAAAAGTGAAATAATGTGCTCGCATTTCACCCATCATGTGTGGCGAAGGAAGAAAGGCTAAACTATAAAACTTAATAAGACGACAAATAAAATATGGCATTGGCTGGATTTTTGTATTATTTAAAGCCATTGTTTATTTCACCTATCATTTATAGCTTTGACAGCTGGACAGTTCTACGCACAACATGGTTTAGTAAGAATGTCTTCGTCACAGCCGTCACAGTTTTTCCATAGCAACAGACCATCCTTTGACGTTCCTCCTGCTTAGCAGACAACATTGCTGGGAGTGAAGTTCACGTAAACCGTTCCTCCTTATATTTTATTCCATGATCTTTATTTGATTAGCGCATTACCCATGTGAAAATGTTACCCCGAATGTACATTTCTAATTGTATATTGATGCTAGACGGGCTGTCTGCTTGTCTCGTTTCTAGTTTCAACCTTTCTTGAAATGGCAGCAAAGATGTTTATGTCCGCCCCCTCTTTTTTTTATAGTTGAACCTCTTTGCATAAATTTGGTAGTCAGGAGAGACTGTTGTAGATGGGCTGGTTTCCTGGAAAGAGGATAGCCCTGTAGGCCAATTATCAGGGCGGCTAAATTTAAAGGAACCCTCCAGACAAAAATTGTGTAGGCCTAAGGAGACCTTCATGACACAGGGATTCTCTTAACCAGTCTTGGACACTGCACTGTTCATGCCACAGTGTTGCTTTAACATGTCGGCTTAAGGCTAGGGCTACACAGCACATTTGGGCACAACAGGTGTAGCAGGGCAGCCATAGAAATGAATGGGTTCTCCAATCACTGTTGAGTCAATCCAGTCCAATCATGGACGTGTCAAACTTACAAGTTGCGCTGCAAACCCATTCATTTCTATGGCTGCAGTACTTGGTTGTGCGACAGGTTTCATGTCCAAGATCGCCATATTGGACCAGTCTAAAGGGATTTCCTGGGACCAAAAAATGTAGCTGAAGGCTAAAAACAATTTAAAAAAAAGAAGTCATAGTCATGTGCTCAGTCCCTTGGCTTTCCCGGCTACTCCACCTGACCACTGCAGCCAGTCATCGGTCACACGGGGTAGTCGGGTACATGATCACTCCAGTGAGACCAACTGCAACAATGACATTATGTATCTGCTGTTGAGTAGTTGGTACGCCATCTCTGCCGCATTGGAAAGAATGACTGGCAGTAGCGCTGGAGCGGTGTTGCTGGAATGGCGGAGGATTGTGAAGGTGTATATCACTTCTCTTTCTATTTTGTAATATTCACAAACTTCAGATCAATTTTTTATGGGTCTCAGCCCCATCACTCATACAGCACTATTTGTTGTTCTGAATCTGACTAAATCTTATCTTTTAGTATTTAGATATGTCTGCAGAGACCATCTCTCATTTGAAATGGATTGTCTTAACAATGGGATTCTGATATCAGTGCCCAGTTAGTGAAGGCCTGACCTCTAATCACTAGCATCGGCAAACAGAGCCAACAGGAGACAAATCTGTATGGCGCTCTCGCAGCACTACTGCCATTGGTTCCAGCAGTCGATGGTGGTCGCAGTGGTTGAACCCCTGCCAGTCCTTGTGCTATACCACTAATGTCTATGCTAAGACCACCCTATGGAGAGAATTCCTTCCCATGTGTCCCCAGCTCAGACCCACCTCCTATATTAGTCAAAATGGAAAGCCCCTCTAGAGGACTTGAGCTGCCTATTCATTGTATTCATCTGAGGGGCCACCATATAATACTACATGCAGGCTATCCATGGCTTCCATTGTCAATGCTGGTGGCTCCAAAATGAAAGAGGTGAATGTTCACCTTGGAGAACCTTGGAGTATTTTAGAGAGTTTTTTAAACTTCAATTCCCTATTATCTTACTATGGAAATCTTTCTCTTTAAATATAGGTGAGCTCTCTCGGAAGCATTTAACGTCTCTAACTTTACAGATTTGTTTTAGAAACATTTTGTGATTTATTTATTTTTAATGTTTCTCTGAGTATCCGTGGTTACAGATTGTAATATACAATACCCCTTTTCTCCTCTTCCCTCTTTTACTGTCTGTGGATTAGCAATTAAACAGACAAGAGCAACACACGACTGCAGAGTCAGACTACGCAAGATTTGTTTGCAGTCTGTAGCCATGGAGACATAGAGGTCTACTTAGTATCTGCCAACAACACGCTATGGGGGTCATTTATTAAGACCGGCACCCTGCACTGGCGGTGGATCTGCTGAAGTTATGTAGAGGCGCCGTTCTCTATATTACCTTGGCGGATCCACCGCCGATTCTATATCTATGCCAGCTACTTTGCTAGTGTAGATTTAGACCATTTTCTACGCCTAAAACAAGCGTAGAAAATGATGAATGAGACTGGCCTACGCCCACTTTTGTTTACCTGGCGTTAAGGGGTTCTCCGGGGCTTTTATTATTGAAGACCTATCCTCAGGATAGGTCATCAATATCAGATCAGCAGGGGTCTGACACCCCCTCTGATCAGCTGTAGGAGGAGACTGTGCGCACGTGCCGTCTCCTGTCTCTCTTCCTGCTAGCTGCTGCTTTGCCATAGACAGAGCAGCAGCAGGAAGAGAGACGGGAGACGGCATGTGCACACTGCGCGCGCTGTCTCCTCTTACACCTGATCGGCAGGGGTGTTGGACCCCTGCCAATCTGATATTGATGACCTATCCTGGAGATAGGCCATTAATATTAAAAGGCCGGAGAAACTTTTTAATACTTTTTACCAAATTATAATCTTTGTTGCATTCACACACACCAGATTTGTCTTGTGTTTTTCGTTTTTACCAATTTTTATAAAAATTACTATAATAAAGATAGAAAATATGCTTGAGAAAGGCTCCTGTTCAGAGCCGATACGTCGCGTGTCTCACCTTTGGTAAATAAATCCTTTTGATTTTATCTTTTTGGAGAGTGCTGCCTTTTTTCTTTATTATATATATATAATTTTATTTTTTTAATTTAAAATTGTACTAAAGTATGTGGAAAAAATGTTTCCGTAGAGCCTTAGAGAGTCGTAATGAGGAATGGGAGACAAGTCTATGTGCTTGCTGTTTGCTTACTCATAACTACACATCTATTTTTTTTGTTTAACCCAGCCATCTGACAAACTCAGTTTATTTGTTCCGTTCGACCAAGCCGTAATACTTTTTTAAAACGGTAGTAAAAGGATTTGTCCTTTTGCTTTCCCCCTCCGGTTCTTCCTTTTTCGCTAGAACTGAGCCATTAGGGCAGCAAGTGACAGAAAATCCTATTTTAGTATCATCTATCACCCTGGTTAACGTTTTGCTGGGCATAAATCATACAATGTGAGGTTGCATAGCGACAATTTAGTTCGCTGTACATTCTATTTTTGTAACTTTATTTAAAACTGAAATATAACTTGCTGTACCTGAAACCCCAAGTGAGCCAGTTATTGGAGTGTAAGAAACGTCTGACGTCAGAGCAGTTATTTATTCCACTGGAGACCATTAGCGATGCATTACCCTTTGGCACTTTTGTTTTCAGAAGCCTAGTTAAAATTTTATGAATGGTTTTCACCAATTATTATTTATTTTTAGCACTAGAAGAGCAAGCCGCTTGTGTATGTGTGTGTCTATATCATATATTATACCCAAGACATTTATATACATGAAAGACCTTCAAAAATATGCATTTGCATAATAGTGTGAGAATGTTCCGATAGGATAATAGTAGTTTCTTTTTTTTGTTCTTTTTTACATTATTATAATTCAAATTGAATTCTGCAGGATTCCATCTTGTCAGGGAGCTTCAGAGACTTTCACAACTCATACTAGACTTATTTTCATTTTGCTAATTTTCGGTCGTCTTCCCATGAGGTCTTAAAATACCCACACTTCAACCATGTACAAGTCACGTCCCCGCCAAGTCATTGTATTCTATCCGCTCTAGCAAGAAGGCTGGTTTTTTAACTCTTGCAGCTGTAACCAATTTTAAAGGGGTATTGCCTCACAAAAAAGAAAACCCCCTTTTCACGTCACCGGCAAGCCTCTGATTTTGGCAGGGGAATTTCCCACCACCTATACACTTCCCACACAACTGATACAGTGATGCATGCAGCAATTCAAATGGCCGACCATCGCCAGCGACTCTCTGCTCTCGCTGCTCATCTATATGCTGTAATATTTAAGATTGTTTAGTTGCATTTTTTGCTATTTTTTGATATGGCATTTAGGATGATATTTAAAAAAAGGGGGGGAATCTGCTTTTTCCTAGGAACAGTGCCACATCTGTCCACGGACTGCTCCTGGCATTGCAACTCGTCCCCATTCAAGTAAATAGGGGGCTGACCATACATAACCCATGGACAGAGGTGGTGCGGAAGGAAAAGTAGGGTTTCTGTTTTGATCCAGTATAACCACTTGAATGGACCACAACTGGAAATATACATAAGCTCAAAATGTGGAGTTTGTTTAACCCTACCCCCACCACATACACAAACACTTTCAGGAAATTTCATGGTTCCCAAAATTTGATTTGACACTCTGCTCTGTTAACATCTTTTAGAAGTATGTTTTATGGCAGCAACACGGACTATAGCAGGGATGGCCAACCTGCGTCTCGCCAGCTGTTGTAAAACTACAGCTCCCACCATGCCCCGCTGTAGGCTGATTGCTGTAGTCAGCCTGGGCATGTTGGGAGTTGTAGTTTTGCAAGAGCTGGAGAGCCTCAAGTTGGCCATCCCTGGACTATAGGAACCTGTGGCCAGGAGATGACTCATTGACTTCCGTGAAAGAGTGTTGTGGGCATGCTTCGTGACCTGTGCACGGTTTTTTGAGAAGGGGGGGGGGTGAGTCCATGAGCTGTGTACAGCCTATTTTTTCAGTTGTGTATCCTGTGTTATCTGCCTTCAGCTTTATGATAGTAATCCTGCTTGTGATGATAATGAGATGACTGCTAAAAAGTACCGCAATCACTATAGGCAAAAGTGCCAGCTTATTGTGAGTCTTAGTGGTCTGTGTGAAAACTGCAAGATTTCAGGTTGTTTTTTTTTAATATAGATTGTGTGCTGGAGAATTAAAATAACAGAAAATCTTAAAACATGAAAACTTGTTTTTAAAATTGGTTATTTTCTAAAGGCACAAACTTTTCCTGACTTTCTGCCCTAACTCCTAAAAGTGCTGATTGAAGTTTTCCACAGCTGATTAGTCTTTGACAGTGGTTTTTGGACAATACATTGACTTCTGTTGTGTCATATATATATAAGTATTAATACACCTCTTCCTATTGAGGGCCCCTGTTACAGAAATCCATGACTACTGCAATTCGAGGTCAGTCACTGCTCCAGATTCTTAACGGTTATGTACACCTTTGGGGGCAATTTTCCTTTATTATTGCATTGTAGTTATTTTGAGCTAAAAATAATTTTTTTTGAATTGGTCAAAAATTTTGAATCCTTTTTTTGTACAGAACTGGGGTGCTGTTATAGCAGACTGTGGATTTTCTGTCAGTTGGGGAGCTGTCAGGCTCCTTATCTCTGCCCTCTAACATTATAAACACTCATTACTGATAAGAATGTGGCTTAAATATGTGTTGATAACCTATTAGTAGTTTAGAGATAAGGTTTATTGGATGACCGGCATAAAGTAAAAGTGAAAGTACCAGTCACACAGTTCGAAAAACATTTAACCCTTTGTGACAGAATGGCTCAATATTTTTAATAAAGGCCAATTGAAAAGATGATTTTTTAGTGAAAAAAAGAGTAAAATCAAATCATAAACGAAAATTGCCTCCAAAGTTGTGCATAGCCTTTAACTCTGCAAATCTGTTTTGCATATGGACTCAAACATCTCATCATTATTATGCTCCATTATGTTGCGATTGACTAAAACTGGCATTCTCAAATCTCTGGGCGACTGTGATCAACAGAAGGATCCACCTCATTTCTGCTTCAGTCCCCAATGTCATATGGGTGCAGGTCCCACCTCTGGGGGCCTGATCCAATTTCCAGAATGGGACCCCCAAAGTGAATAGAGAGCACACCATGCAGGCTCAATATTCTCTTCATTCATTGCTATGGTACTTCCAAAACTTTTCTGATATCAGTCAATGGAGAGAAATCCTCGCAAGCTGGGCCACTACTCCATTCACCATTATGGGGCATGACTCTGAAAGTAGCCAAACCAGCCCTCAGCTGTTGTCAGAACCACCAAAGCAATGAACAGAGGGTAGCTGCCCATGCGCGGTTTGCTCTCCCTTCGCTTCGGGGCCCTGTTCTGAAGATCCTAACAATGTGCCATCATTTTTTTTCTTTTTTTATTTCAAATCAGGCCTCCTAAAATTAGTACGAAGACCTACTTTTAATCTTTATTTGTATTCTAGAAAGCCTTATCTGCCAGTACTGTTAATAAAGCATCCTCAGTGGACATGGTCTGTCTTAAAGGTCAGTTTAGAAAGAAACCTCTGGCCATATAAACAGATAGTTTATCATGCTCTGTGTACAAGAGGGGAATGTGAATCACTGAGAGGCATGTATGTGTAGAGGTGTTAACGTTCTGCATGGATCCACCATTATAATCAGACCCAAGACTTTTATTTAGTTCTGTCTACACCTCGTTATCTGAATACTTGTTAGCAGGCAGCAGGTTTGTTGCTAGGACTTCATTTCATAGGAATGGGCTTGGTGTCACTTTATACCACATGCTTGCTTATTAGTCACTATGAATATCTTGACCCTGATTTTGATTCTTCGGGCTTGGGGATGGGAGCCTAGCAATTCATTTGTCATATACACCTATGATTTTGAGAAATTTTATAATATATTCAACAGATATATCTATATACTTGTACAGTATGCAGGTGTATCTCAATAAATTAGAATATTATTCAAAAATTATTTTCTTCCAGTAATTCAATTCAAAGTGAAACTCATGTATTCTATAAATTCATTACACACAGAGTGTGTAATGAAGACTGCAAAATGGTTCCTCAGTCTGGTTCGGTAGGCTACACAATCATTGGGAAGACGGCTGACTTGATAGTTGTCCAGAAGACAGTCATTGCCACCCTCCACAAGGAGAGTGAGCCACAAAAGGTCAGTGCTAAGGATGCTGACTGTTCACAGAATACTGTATCAAAGTATATTAATGGAAAGTTGAATGGGGAGGAAAAAGTGTGGTAGAAAAAGGTGCACAAACAACAAGGAGAACCGCAGCCTTGAAAGGATTGTCAAGAAAAGGCCATTCAAGAATTTGCGGGAGATTCACAAGGTGTGGGCTGCTGCTGGAGTCAGTGCTTTAAGAGCCACCACACACAGACGTACCCAGGACGTGGGCTACAAGTGTCACATTCCTTGTGTCAAGCCTCTCATGACCAATAGACAGCACCAGAAGCATCTTACCTGGGCCAAGGAGAAAAAAGAACTAGACTGTTCTCAACGGTCCAAAACCCTGTTTTCAGATCAAAGTAAATGTTGCATTTTATTTGGAAATCAGAGTCTCAGAGTCTGGAGGAAGAGTGGAGAGGCTTCAATCCAAGCTGCTTGAGGTCTAGTGTGAAGTTTCCACAATCAGTGATGGTTTGGAGAGCTATGTCATCTGCTGTTGTAGGTCCACTGTGTTTTATCAAGACCAAAGTCAGTGCAGCCGTCTACCAGGAAATTTTAGAGCACTTCATGCATCCCTCTGATGACAAGCTTTATGGAGATGCTGATTTCTTTTTCCCACAGGACTTAGCTCCTGTTCACACTGCTAAAAGTACCAATACCTGGTTTAATAACCACAGTATCACTGTGCTTGATTGGCCAGCAAACTCACTTGACCCAAACCCCATAGAGAATCTATTGGAAGATGAGACACATACCCAACAATGCAGACGAGTTGAAGGCCACTATCAAAGCAATCTGAGCTTCTCTAACACCTCTGCAGTGCCACAGGATGATCTCTGTGCCACGCGCGTTGATGCAGTCATTCATGCAAAAGGAGCCCCAACTAAGTATTCATTTCATATACTGGACAGACTTCTGAGTCAACATTTCTGTATTAAAAATAATTTTTTCAATCAGTCTTATCTAATAATTTAATTTTCTGAGATGCTGATTTTTGGGTTTTTGTTAGCTGTAAGACATAATCATTAACATTAAAATAAATGTTTGAAATAGATCACTCTGTGTGTAATGAATCTATAGAATATATGAGTTTCATTTTTTGAATTACTTAAAAAAAATTAACTTTTCAATGATTTTCTAATTTATTGATATGCACCTGTATACTCCGTATTTTTGACTTTATAAGATGTACCTGATGATAACACGCATCCTCAGAACAGACCCCCATATCAAGACCTCAGATCAGACTTCCATTTCAGACCCCCATATCAAGACCTCAGATCAGACTTCCATGTTGGACCATCAGACCCCTATCAGGCTTCCATGCTGAACCCCAATCAGGCTTCCATGTCAGACCCCTATCAGACCTCAGATCAGACTTCCATGCCATACCCCCATCAGACCTCAGATCAGACTTCCATGCATACCCCCATCAGACCTCAGATCAGACTTCCATGTTGGACCCCCATCAGACCTCCATGCCAGACCCCTATCAGGCTTCCATGCTGAACCCCATTTAGGCTTCCATGTCAGACCCCCATCAGACCTCAGATCAGACTTCCATGCCAGACCCCCATCAGACCTCAGATCAGACTTCCATGCCATACCCCCATCAGATCTCAGATTGGACTTCTATGCCATACGCCCATCAGACCTTAAACTAGAGATAAAATCTCCTGATCTTCCACTCCTCTCTAGGTCTGACAATCGCTTCTCCAGTCACATTACCTTGTCTTCCTGGCCTGTGCTGCACTTGACTGCATGCAGCATCGGGTCATAGTGCACACACTTCGTCCTGACACTGAACGCAACCAGGACCCGCAATGCAGCGCAGTCCCAGGGAACAAGACAATAGGGGGTGAGTACCAGCAGCACTTCACCGGCTCTCCCCCCCCTAATGCATACTAGTGAGCGCTTCCATAATGGAAGCACTCACTAGTATTCGCCTTATAAGAAGCATGCTCATTTTCTCCCCACTTTTGGGGGGGGTGGAGTGCGTCTTATAAATAAAAAAATATGGTACATAGTTGCACACTTTCGCTAACAAACCAGATCAGAGAAGCCTCCAGTTCAGGTTCTAAAAAAAAATAGCCTGTGGATTAGAAAAAGACGTGTCATTTTTTGCTGATGACAACACTATGTAGATTAAGTAAAAGTCAGGTTAATTAAGAAAAAGTTTTACGGGATGGCAGCTTGTCCGTATCCTCTGACTCGTTTATTCATCCTATTGGCAAAGATCTCAGGAGTCTGACTTTCATTGATCAAATATTGATAGCCTATCCGAAGCATAGGTAATCAACAATAAAGTCCTGGAAAGTGGGTTGTGCTGGCGATAAGTATTATTTGACTATAATTCAGGATAAAAAACTAGTTACTTCTGAAATTATTTTCTGTTACCAAAGTGTTCCAGTTGTAAAATATTCTCTTTACTTCATTATAAAGGTGCCTTCTGGTGTTTAATCTGTGAAGTAATGTCCATGTCCACCTACTGAGGTCACATATGCTCATTTCGATTCTTTGAGCTGTACCTGTTGTTGACAGCTGTGACAGTTACAAGGAGAGAGCTGCAGCAAAAAGAACACACCTGAGCTGTGATAGGGAGAGAGCTGCAGCAAAAAGAACCCACCTCCTGAGCTGTGATAGGGAGAGAGCTGAAGCAGAAAGAACACACCTCCTGAGCTGTGATAGGGAGAGAGCTGAAGCAGAAAGGACACACCTTCTGAGCTGTGATAGGGAGAGGTCTGCAGCAGAAAAGACATGCCTTCTTAGCTACCAGCCTGAAGAAAATGTAGCAATAAATGATGAGATCTCTGGATCCATATGAGGTACAGGTATTGCCTTTCAGGCACATTCACCAGTGTAAGTGACAACACTGGCCTAGGAAGAGGATGCAGCGCTCACCGGAGCACCACAGCCTCTCCAAACAGCAGATCGGCGGTGGCGTAAGTACTCAGACCGCCCCTGATCAGATATTGGATGACCTATCCTGAGGACAAACCATCAAAATCTTAGACAACCCCTTTAAGTATGACTTTGCCATTACTTCGTCTATTTTTCTGCTGATGGTATGGCAGATCAGAAACTCAATAGACAATTATAGAATGGCCCCATACATCAAAGCGGATTGTTTTTAGAAATCATAAAGCTATTTTTCTGACATGAAGCAACAGAGCGATGTACTTCAATCAAAAAAAGGACTTTGAAGCAGGAAATATTCACTATGCCCTCATAAATGATAGTTTTGTTCTATGGGACTCACCATATAGTTCTTTAAATGGAGCTACAAAGGCTGATTTATCATCTCTTGGTAGGACAGAGATGTAATTGTGATCTTAACACATGGCAGATCTCAGTAGATACATCCTGCAGATACAGGATAAGAAAAGGACATTTGATGACACCAGACTTGGACCACAGCTAAGGACTAAGTGGTGGTCCTCCAGCTGTCTTGAGTGTTACGTTGGCAGGTTTTAAGTCAACGTTCCCAAACTCTCCTTTGACCTTTAATTTAGGTCTATCAAGATGTCTTAAGCCATTCTTCATTGCATTGAATCTTTTAACATCTGATAGAACAAGTGAGGCTCTTCTTCACTAGTGTACCATGCGTGATAATCTTTGCTCTGCTTCATTATTGTTCCTCAGCATGTTTGCCATCGCTCTAGACAGTAGAACTCTTGTTTTACGAAATACAATTGGTTAAGAAAGACGTTTAGTATCTCTACTTCTTTCATGCAGGGGGACATCACTGAGCGGCATTCATTGTGGACAGACTGAATAGCCACCGGCTATGTGTATTGGTAGACCGTCACTCTGGACAGTTTTCCACTGACAGCTTAATTTGTGCCCTTGTTTTCTGCTTATTGAGCTGCAGAGTCATTAAAGTTCACATCGCCCCTCTTCTGTCTCATTGGTGACTTCCTTCTGGTTTTTATTTTTGCCAATATAATAAATGTCAGATGTGAATTTTGGGATCTTGGAGTCCATCTGCATATAACCCCCGATGCACATAGTCAGTCCTATGGAGTAAAAGCTCTGAACATCCATTTCTTATTCTAATTATCCTCAAAGAAGTAGCGTAATGTTAAAGATGTCGCTTTTTCGAGTAATATTGACATTGGCTAAGGGTATAGTTAGATATTTCCTACCATAAAGTGTTTAATCCTTTTCACACACAATTTTAAAGCAGTTTTAGGCTGGATTCACGCAAAGTGGGTCATTTATCAAACTGGTGTAAAGTAGAACTGGCTCAGTTGCCCATAGCAACCAATCAGATTCCACCTTTCATTTTGGACAGCTCCTTTGGAAAATGAAAGGAAGAATCTGATTGTCTGCTATGGGCAACTAAGCCAGTTTTTTCCAATTTTCACTTTTTTTTTACAGTTTTTTAGACCTCCACTATTTTGTTTGCACTTTCTTGAAAATGTGTGTAGCATTTTTATGACATTTTTACATTATTTATTTATTTATTTATTACAATGTTTATTTTTTATATTGATTGCTTTATAATGATCTACAGAGGACATGACATCGGGAGGAGGGGACATGCTTTCCTATTTTAAAATACACGGCCTGCAAAAAGAGCCACAAAAAAACACTCAAACACTGCGGGGTAGGTTTATTAGTCTAATAGAGGGCATAGCTAGTTAGTTTTGTCTAACATTCTTACCTATTGGTTAGCGAGCAATTTGGGTACAAAACCTTTGAATAATAATAATTCTCCTTTCCCCTGAAAATCCACACCCATTTCCCGCTGAGCCAACTCCTTGTTGCGTTAGATGCAGATAATTTCTCCAAATCTAGGTGCACCAAATTGCACCACATTTTGGCTTAAAGGGGTTGTCCGACGAAAAATATTCTACAGGTTTCAAACCAGCACCCACATCTGAATACTTTTGTAATTGCATGTAATTAAAAATTTAGCATAGTCACTGAGCTATTCAATAAAATGTATCTGTATAGCGCCACCTGCTTTCACCTGCTCACTGAGATGGCCACACATGCTCAGTTTCATTCTTCACCTGCCTCCTGAGCTGTGATAGGGAGAATACAGACACGCCACCTGAGCTGTGATAGGGAGAGCTGAGACACGCCCCCTGAGCTGTGATAGGGAGAGCTGAGACACGCCCCCTTAGCTGTGATAGGGAGAGCTGAGACATGCCCCCTGAGCTGTGATAGGGAGAGCTGAGACATGCCCCCTGAGCTGCAGCAGAAAAGACACTCCCCATGAGCTGTCAGCTTGCTATAAATCTAGCAGAGCAATGAATGTGGAGATCTCTGGATCTATGTGAGGTACAAGGCTGGTTCTAGCTTTGTTAGAAAGAGATTGTCATGTACTATATGATGTCTGATTTTCATTTTTTACATTAGTCATGGG
Source organism: Rhinella marina (assembly GCA_900303285.1). Classification (NCBI taxonomy): domain Eukaryota; kingdom Metazoa; phylum Chordata; class Amphibia; order Anura; family Bufonidae; genus Rhinella; species Rhinella marina. Next base: position 86,229 of record ONZH01006286.1, on the reverse strand, counting down.
ATAACCCCTTAAATTTATTACAAAACAAAGGTACGTCCATCAGTAAGGGCTCATGGACACGGCAGTTGGTCGGCCGTGCCCATATTGCAGCCCTCAAACAGCAGGTCCGCAATATGCGTGCACCTCACATTGGACACCTTGAATGGGTCCACAATCTGGAAGGTCCGGACGGAGGTGCAGAACCCCATGGAAGCACTACGGAGTTCTTCCATGGGGTTTCTCTCCGTTCCTCCACACCGCAAAAAAAATAGAACATGTTCTATTTTTTTTGTGGTGCGGACGGAACATGGACCCATTCAAGTAAGAATGAGCCCTAAATCAGTGAAATTTTTGAAAAGTGCCACAAAAACCTCACATAAAACACATAAAAACACTGACATAAAAAAACTGTGTTTTAGGCAAACCAAATTTATGTGATGGAGGCCTTAGGCTGTAGTCCATGAATTTTAGCTGAAAGCGTTAAGACATATTATGTATGACATTTATGACTGAGTGCTTTCTTTGCGATGTGTTTTTGAACCAGGTATAATATACAGCCATTGTTGGGAAGATTCAGTGAATGTGAGAACCTACTTCTCTCTGCGGGAGTCAAACCTGGGGAAATCGATGGAGTTCTTATAGATGCTGGGTGCTCGTCCATGCAGTTTGACAGACCAGAACGAGGATTCTCACTGAGTAAGGATGGCCCCTTGGACATGAGAATGGATCATCACAGGTAAGTAGCTTGTGACCCCTATTAATAAAAAAACTCAACTGGTAAACTTTTACATTACTTTTACTGTATATTGCTGTGATACTTCTTAGGCTCCTCCTTAACTTTACAACTTTTAAAGGGTTTCTGTCATCAGAATTTAGCATAGTAAACCGAGTGTCATTTGCAATGCGCAAATGACACCTGATGACAGATATGTTTGTTTTATACTTTTCTGTAAAGTAGTTTGTGAGAAAACTCTGTTTTTAAAATATGTAAATTAGCTCCCCTAGGTGCAGTAGGCGTGAACCCTGCACCTAGTAGCAGCCGTAATTCCTCCCCTTACCCCTCCTCCGTAGCGGTGATTGACAGGGCCAGGCAGCCAGTTCTTTCGGCTCCCGGCCCTGTCCGAGTTCGAAATCCCGCGCTTGCGCACTGCGATAAACAATCCAGGGATCCAGTGACGGACGTCCGATCACGAGCTCGCTTCTCCTGGAACTGCCGGCTCTCCTTCGCTTGCGGGTGTACGCTGATGTAATCCGAGCATGCGCATTGATGAAGCCGGGACCCGGGCGGCCGCCGGCTCTCAATGCGCGTGCGCGGATTGTTCATCGCAGTGCGCAGGCGCGGGATTTCGAACTCGGACAGGGCCGGGAGCCGAAAGAGCTGGCTGCCTGGCCCTGTCAATCACCGCTACGGAGGAGGGGTAAGGGGAGGAATTATGGCCGCTACTAGGTGCAGGGTTCACGCCTACTGCACCTAGGGGAGCTAATTTACATATTATAAAAACGGAGTTTTCTCACAAACTACTTTACAGAAAAGTATAAAACAAACATATCTGTCATCAGGTGTCATTTGCGCATTGCAAATGACACTCGGTTTACTATGCTAAATTCTGATGACAGAAACCCTTTAATCAAAAACATACAGTAAAGGCACTTTTTCCTGGATGATCCACAGGCAATTATCAGGAAAAAATCAAACTTTACTAATCATTGCCTCATCGTGAGCAATCATTTTCTCTGTACGGGGGCAAACGACTGGTATTGTGATCGCCCATCCCCCTGTAGATTAATTGTTTTCTGGCAACGCCCCTTGACACATAGTTTTATGTGCTGAGTAAAAGATGTGCTTACCCAGTGAACTAGCATTGAGTTGATCAGCGTCACATTTACACGAGGCAGTTATAGGGAACAAGCATTCATGTGAACGCTCACCCCTGATAATTTCCCTGAACATGCTTTAGACAGAGTAACTATGGCAGCGAACATTGCATATATATATTTCCTCATTTCCCTGGTTCTCTTCTGGCCCTTTATTTACCTGCAATAACAACAATCTCTGCCACTCCCCCTGCTCTGCAAAGGGAGTGAATACAAGTGCTGCCCTGAGTGATATGTCTGCCTGCTGGGATACTCAGCAGTATGTTGTATGTGTAGGACTACAAGTCCCAGCTGTACATTGACACTGCTGATACACACAGTATCTTCCCCCTACCTGTTCTTCTGCAATACTCTACAGATCTTCTCTAGTCTGTCAGCTCCTGTGCCCAGAATTTGTCTCCTCAAAGCCTTCAGCCCTGAGTCTGTGCTGGCTGAAGGAGTTAAAATCTTATCTGAAAGAATCCAGGGAGAGAGCAGCAGCAGCCGGCAGTGCAAGAGGGCGTGGCCTGCACAGTGACGTCTTGTGTAAACACTCTTATCTGATCTCTGAGGCTTGTGCACGAAAAATCAGCAGAGCAGGGAGAGAAGCTGACGTCACAGATCATGTGACCCTTAGTGAAATCTGAGAAAGGGGCCTCTGAAGTTAAAGTGCATTGAAAAACTATTACATTTGCCTAGTTAGAAATATACAAAAGACAAAAAATAACTTGGACAACCCCTTTAAAGGGGCTCTCTAGGCTACAGATATTAATGAGCTGTCTTCCTCTACCCATCCTTCACCACCCCCCATCTTCACTTACCCCCGATCAGCTTTTCCAGGCTGCTGCTCCGCTGGAGGCTATACAGTGTACAGACAGAGCTTGAGGCAGACAGCGCTGTATACTGTGTAGGGGTCATTCTGGGGTTCTGCAGCTCACCTATAATTCAGATAAATGGGAGCTGAGCTGCAGTATGCCGGCACTGGAAACTACACAGTGTAAGAAGCCTTCTGCTCTCTGTTTGCACTGGGCACCATGGCAGCCGAAACGGGATTGTAGGGGTGCCGGACGGCGAATATGTGTAACACGTAGAAACCCCTTTAAAGGCTTTATACACCTTTAGGAACATTTTTCTAGAAATTGCATTGTGCTCGTTTTGGGCTAAAATAATATTTTAACTTAAAAAAGTCCAGCCATTTCTGAAACACAGGGGTTAAAAATCAGTCTGTTGTAAAGCTGTCTGTTTTTCTTTGAGTCCTGTCATCTCACCAGCTCATGTGTAGCTCTTATCTCTAATCTCCTGACCTCATAAACATTTAAGCCATATTCTTATCAGTTTGATAAGAATTGAGCTATAATGAGTGTTTTTTTTTAAAGGGAACCTGTCATCAACTTTATGCTGACTGTACTGAGGGCAGCATGAAGTAGTGACAGAAATGCTGATTTCAGCGATGTGTCTCTCTTAAGCTAAAAGTGAGTGGTTGCTGAGAACCAACATCACAAACATTGCATCCTAAGCCTTGAAAAGAGTCAAATCTACCTGAGAAGAGTCCTGGTTATTCCTAATCTCCTGCTCTCCCCACCCATCTGCTGATGACTGGCAGTTCTCTCCTAGAGAGAAAGGGAGAGAACTAGGTAGAAGCCTATGAATCATCAGCAGGTGGGCAGGGAAAGCAGGAATTCATGAATAACCATGACTCTTCTCATAAAGATTTGACTCTTTTCCAGGCCTAATCTGCAATGTTTGTGATGTTGGTTCTCGGCAACCACTTACTTTTAACTTATAAATGACAGACCGCTGAAATCAACTCACCTGTCTCTACTTTATTCTGCTGTTAGCATGGGTAGCATAAAGGTGATGACAGGTTCCCTTTAAGTCAGGAGATCAGAGATAAGAGCTCCACATGAGTCATCAAATAACAAAAAAGGGACAGCTTGTAAATAGGCTGATTTTAACCCCTGGATCTCCGAAATGGCTGAACATTTTTAATAAAGACCAATTGAAAAAAAAAAAAGATTTTTAGCCCAAAATGAGTAGAATGCAATCTTAAAAAAAAATGTCCCAAAGGTGTCCATAAGCCCCTAAGTTTGACTGTTGTTCAGCAATACTAGAAACCCACAACAAACTCCACTAAACTCATTGGGGTCATTCAGGATCCATGGGTTTCCAGATCAAAAATGGATCTGCCATAGCGGAAATGGCTCTGTTAAAAACAGAAGCCATGACACTAGTGTGAATAGAGCCTTAGATTGTGTTCACACTTGTGTCGCAGTTTGTGTTCATAGCGGAAACCATGACGCATGGAGGACACCACCACCGCCCATCAGAGCTCATTGACACTAGAGTCCTTTGGGTTCTGTCGTGGTTTCCATTGTCTTGAGGGCAAGCATTTCACTGCATGAAAATCTGATAGAATCTGTGACCAAGGCTCTGAACGAAGCCTCCAATACCAATCTGAACATAGCCTAAGTTGCCCATCTGTATTTTTGCCTTCCCAAGATAAAACAAAACATCGGTCTTCTCCATGGACTCATAGTAATAAGTTAGCTACAACTCTGGTCCAATTATCAACATTCTCCTGTTACAAAATCCTTAGTGACTGAAAAAAATCCTCTTTTTTTATATTAATTTTTCAGCCTGATCTTGTTTTCACATGCTGTGTCCACTATGCGTCCTATCAAATGGTACAAATGCACATCCAAATGATATAAAATTACAAGAAGCGTCCCATCAAACACACGGGAAGCCGCCTGCGCTGTTCTCATTGTCGGATAATTGTCAAGCCAATTTATAAAACACATGTCATGCAGAAGACAATGGCGGAAAGAGCACGACGAGGAGACAGCAGCAGTCAAAGTCCAATTATAAAGTTTTCTTGAGGAAAGAGTCCCCCTTCCCTCCTTTCCACTTTTTCTTCGTATGCTGAGAACAGAGATTGTGTAATAAATGTTATCTTAAATTCCTCCTCCAGTGTGTAGGCTGCAAACATAACAAAAATAGTCAGTCAACCAGTTTTATTCCCATAGGTGCAAATCAACCAAACGATTAGTAAAGAAAATATAGCTGCAAGTTTAACCCTTTCCCTTAGGTGGTCATTGAAGGGGTTTTCCCAACAATGTACTTTGATTTTAGGCTTTCCTCTTGACAGACAGGAAATACCTGCTCAGCCAATCACTGGAGGAGGGTCACCTCTGCGGGCCAGTGATTGGCTGAGCAGGTATTTCCTGTTTGTCAAGAGTGACCAATAAGCAGCAACTACTGGGCACATGAGGAGCAGCATGGTGGAATTGGTGGAGGCGATTATGACTTCTTTTCCTTCTTTATGATACGTGCCCTTAAAAATGATCAGGTGCACGCCCCCTCTTTAACAAGTAAAAGAATTTCTTATTATACGTTATGTATCAATTTGTTGACTGATTACGAGAGTGGGCCTTAAAGGGGTATTCCCGTCTCAGACATTGATGGCATATCGACCAGGATATGTCATAATATAATAACCATTATTTATATAGTGCCAACATATTCTGCAGTGCTTTACACTCAAGGGGTTCAAGTACAAATAGAGTCATGAATAACATAGCAACAAACAGGTCAACAATTAAATCAAGAGGATTCGGGGCCTTCTCACAAGAGCTTTCAATCTATGAGGAGATCAGGGTGAGGGAAAAGGTAACAAGTGCCTGATTTGTGCAATGGTCTGGCCATCTTAAAACTCAATAGGGGAGTAGATCTAAGGCTTCATGGGCCAGTCAACAGCCAATATCTGTAGTGCTTCTGAGTGCCTGAGGTGTGGTTTGACGATGGTTCAGGTTTGGAAGAATGATTTTGAACGGGGGGGGGGGTTAGTGAATGGAGGAGAGTTAGATTAGAGGATGTGGTAGGCTAACCTAAAAAAGATGAGTTTTTAGGGAGCGCCTAAACGGTGGATGTTATGAATCAACCTACCGTAATTGCTTGGGATAGGGCATTTCAGAGAACTGGGGCAGCTCGGGAGACGTCTTGTCAGTCGTAAGCCACTGGCTGAACAAAGGGCACGGGTAGGATGGTAGACAGAGATGAGGGAGGAGATGTAGAGGGATGCAGAACTGTGAAGAGATTTGTGGCTAAGAATGAGGATTGAATCCTATACTGTGTTGGCAACCAGTGCAATGACTGGTAAAGAGTGGAGGCGTCAGACTGACGGCTAGACAGATAGATGAGCCTGGCCGCTGCGTTCAGGAAAGATTGGAGAGGAGATAGTCTGGTGAGGAGGAGACCAGTTAGAAATGAGTTACAGTAATTGAGACAGGAATGGATCAGGGCAACAATGAGAGTTTTTGTTGTTTCCATAGTAGGGAAGTGGTGAATTCCAGAGATGTTTTTGAGGTGCTGGCAGCATGAGCGGGCAAGAGATTGAATATAGGGGGTGAAGGAAAGATCAGTGTCAAACATAACACTGAGGCATCGGGCGTGCTGCCCCAGCGTTATGATAGTGTCACACATTGAGATAGAGATATCAGGTTCAGGTAGGTTAGTAGATGGAGGAAACACCAGAAGTTTAGGAAAGATTCAGTTTCAGATAGAGGACATGATGTTAGAGACAGCAGACAGTAACTGGTGTTCTGTAGTACAGCAGGGGTGATATTATGGGATGAAGTGTATAGTTGAGTGTCATCAGCCTAGAGATGTACTAGAAACAAAATCTGCTTATAGTCAGTCCAATAGGGACTGTGTAGAGGGAAAAGAGGGGACTAGGACTGAATCCTGAGGAACCCCAACAGCAAGAGGGAGAGGAGGGGAAGTAGAGCCAGAGAATGATACACTGAAAGAGCTGTTTGAGAAAAAAGAAGAGAACCAGGAGAGAGCGGTGTCATTAAGGCCAATAGATTGGAGCATGGTGAGGAGGAGATGGTGGACACCAGTTTCAATGCAGCAGAGAGATCAAGGAGAATTAGTAAAGAGTAGTCACCATTGCATTTAGCTGTCAGGAGCTCAATGGTCACTTTGGCGAGGGTAGTTTCTTTAGAATCTAGGTGGCGAAAACCAGATTGTAATGGATCAAGGAGAGAGTTAGCGATGAGATAATGGATGAGGTGAGAGTAGACCTGACGCTCCAGGAGATTCGTGATGAAGGGGAGATTAGAGACAGGCCTGTAGTTAATTGCGTAGGACGGGTCAAGAGAAGACCATCAATGTCAGGTAGATGTGGGTCCCCCCTGAAGTAAAGTGAAAGCTCACCCTCCCTCCATTCACAGCTATGGCAGTGAACGGTGAGGTGTCATGCATGCCGCACACATATCCAGTCAGGATCTGGGTGGAAGAACCCACAGCCTGTGTGAGCACAGCCGGTATGGCAGCATTGGTGGATGGAGGGCCGGGTAAGTATTAAACTAATGATCCTTTTTCCACAGGGCGATAGAAATAACTGTTTTTATAAATAGCCCAGAAAACCCTTTTAAAAAGATTTTTTTAGGCTGGAATCACACATGCAATTTTTGATACAGTTTTTTGAGAAAAATCCAGAAGTTGATACAGCAGAAAGATGTATTGCTTTTTATTTCCCATTCTTTTTGGCTCCAAAAACCACATTAAATACTGCATTACCGATTCCAACCTTGAAAGGAGGTTCCCATCCAGGACCCGCTCCTATCTCAAGAACAGGGCCACACCATGAACCAGGAGCATGCCGCGCATCCGCGGCTTTCTCCATTCACTGCTATGGAGCTAAAATAGCTGAGCCAGCAATTAATGGAAGGAGCCGCACATGTGCGGTGCGCTCTCCATTAATAGTTTGACCCCTTCATGAGATAGGTGAGGGTTCCAGAGAGAGTTCTATCAATATGCCATAAATGTCCCAGATGGAAATACCCCTTTAATGGTCTACTCGTTTTCACCTTTTAGTGTTAATATTAAAACGTCCATTTTATCTTAGTAAACCTCATCATAGATGAATTTTAAAAGAGAAGCAAAGGCATGTACAGATGTTTGAATGTTGTGCCTGATAAGGTGACATTTTCATCAAATATATTTTTCGTGGATGTAACAGTCTCTGAGAACTTTTAATGCCGCCAAACTTTGCTCAGCTTATGTCTAGCTTATTGCATTGATGCCTTGTATTCCCAAATATGTCCGCTTCCACTTTTTGTTTTTTTTGTAATATCATACCACTGTATGAATGGTTTTCGGATGGACAGTATAAATTAAGAAAGTAACATGCAATATATTACTTTGGCAAATTTCCTTCATGCCAGCTAATTCCGGTGTCCTGGTGGATGCTACTCTTGCTGATCGATCTACTTGACAACAGGAAGTACTGGTGGAATGATGGGAGTGATTATTCCCTGACTGCTTGCCTCTCCATGCCTTGTACATGCCCACAAGGTTAGGAAATACTAGGCCATATATTGCACATTACCAGTACTGGAACTTTTTCGCTTTATGTGAAGGTTAGGATGATACTGAGATCTGATACTGAGGTTTTTTGGGAGTTCCTCAGGATAGGTCATCAATATCTGTTCGGTGGGAATCCAACTTCCAGCATCCCCGCTGATCATCTTTTAGAAAAGGCCGTGACACTCCTCTTTCTGGACCAAGGATGCTCAACCTGTGCCCTCCAGCTGTTGCCAAACTACAACTCCCAGCATGCCGTAATAGCTGTAGGCTGTCCAGGCATACTGGGAGTTGTAGTTTTGCAACAGCTGGAGGGCCGCAGGTTGGGCATCCCTGTTCTAGGCCATGGCCATGTATTATTTGCAGTTCAGTCCCATTCAAGTGAATGATCTTGCTCTGCATTACTGGGCACTACAGCGTTATAATGTGCTTACTATGCTGTATATGAGGGGTGCTGTGGCCTCTTGAAGTAGGTGTTTGGCAGGGGTACCAGGAGTTGGACCCCCCATCCCTCAATCTAATAATTGATAACCTATCCTGAGGATAAGCCGTCAATACTTAACTCATAGAAAACCCCTTTAAAGTTTGTCATTTTCATAAAGATGTAGCATTGCATTACTCCCTGAAAAAGGTGAACGGGTTCACATTGGCGTTAAGGAATTACTATTTTTTTCTGTCATGTATGACGGAACCAAATGGAACCGTTATGTGTCCTCATAGACATGTATTAGGCTGGAGCAAAACGGAATGCCTCTTAAAGGCCTCTGTTTTGCATCACGTCCTAAAATTACGTTACATTCCATTAACGAAATTCCATAACGCCAATGCGCCAGTTCTGCCATATACTGGACTTTCCTACAGCTATATTGTCAAGTTGGATGGTTTAAAGAAGTACTCCAGTCAGTTTTGTTTGGACATATAATGCTGACTCGACAGCAGAATTCTAGCAATAATTTGATTTACTCCGGGTCTACTGCAGGTATACATTTTGAACTTTTTCAATATGGACAGCAGTGTCCTATGATCTCACCACCAATCCAGAGATTGCTCTCCTGCGTGGCAGGATATCCATCTCTCCTGTGTGACTGAGTTTCTGTGAGCTACAGAATACATCAGCATTTCTAGAATCCCTCTTGGAAGCTTTCAGACCCCTGTCAAACTTCAGCCTCCCCCCTCTCCCAATGCATTGCGTGCTGCTGAATGTAGAATTTCTGCCTTATCTAAGGGATCAGGAGTGATGCAGTAGTCAGTAAGTTCCTAGAGTGGTTAGCTACTGGCTCAATCTGCCTGCCCATACAGTGTGTGCTGTGTGCATAACCTCCAGTGTATCCTATAAGATGCATCTTCACACTGCTGTTCCCTGCCCTCTTCTTGAAAGAAATGACAAGGAGAAACCTATCACAAGCAGGAGGCAGGTTAAGCAGACTGAGGCTGTATCACATAGAATACATTTAGTTAGAGGAGATCATTTCTATGTCACTGCTCTATTATCGGCTTCGATTAGATAGGACTGAGAACAGAACAATCCCAGTGTTAATAGATTTCACTCCCTCTGTTTCTACCAACCCCAAGGCATGATGGGGAATGTCGGCTGCATTAGAGGAACCACATCAGAGGGGAAGAAACAATCAAGATGGCAGACAAGCCATAGATGGCGCATCAACTAAAACATATAAATAGCAATACTACATAAAAATGCTGGAGTGCTTCTTTAAATCCCAATAAGTAAAAGTTTTGACGGAACAAGAAAACTGAAAGTAGGTGGAATGGAAGGTAGGATCTATTTCTGATTTTCAGAGTTATTTTAAAATCTCAGAGTCACACCTATGCAGAGTAAGTGTGTACTTGTGTGTTTTTCCTCTCTCATGTCTCTGTGCTATGAAGCTTCACCTCTTGTCAATGAAAACCGACGTCAGGGAACTAATTGGCTCTCCTTGTGCGTAGGTATCCTGACATGCCCACCGCTGCTGATGTTGTGAATGCTTTAGATCAACAGGCGCTTGCGTCTGTCCTGAAAACATACGGGGAGGAGAAACACGCCAAGAAAATAGCTTCAGCCATCGTGCAGGCACGTAGCATATACCCCATCACCAGAACTCAGCAGCTCGCAAGCATTGTTGCAGGTACCCTCATTAATTCTGTACTGTGTCTGGAAAAAAAAAAAAGAAAATATTAATCCCTCAGGTCCCAGAGGGATCTATTTGTCCTGGAAATCATTCAGGATTTAATCCTGTCTATTCCTTTTTCATGTCAACCATCCTCTTGATTTGTCATTATATCTTGATTAAATTTTTATTTTTTTTAGGTCTGTTTTTGGTTTTCTTCCACTTTTTTTTATTATTTTAATTGACAGTCATAAATGTTTGTGAAATTATTTAATGCAGAGAACACACGGGGACTGGAGATGCAGCCACGAGAGCAGATGAGAATTTTGATCGCAATGGCTGCTTCGAAGTCACATTTGCACTCGTGGCTCAGCCTTGTGATTGTTTGCCTGATTCATGATTTATCAACAAAAAGGCAAATGCTGCTCACAGGCTGAGTTATAGCTTGATTATAGCATTTTCTTAGGACTGTGGGGGCTAGAGAAGATTGAGTCACATGTGTGGTTTCGTGTTTCAAATTCTAAGATATATATATATATAAAAAATACTAAAAGTGGCCCTGGAAAAAAAATACTAAAAGTGGCCCTGGGGGAAAAAAAACCTAAAAGTGGCCCTGGAAAAAAAAATACTAAAAGTGGCCCTGGAAAAAAAAAAATACTAAAAGTGGCCCTGGAAAAAAAAATACTAAAAGTGGCCCTGGAAAAATAATGCTAAAAGTGACCCTGGAAAAAAAATTACTAAAAGTGGCCCTGGAAAAAAAAAATCCAAAAGTGGCCCTGGGGAAAAAAAATACTAAAAGTTGCCCTGGGAAAAAAATACTAAAATTGGCCCTGGAAAAAAACACTAAAAGTGGCCCTGGGGGAAAAAAATACAAAAATTAACCCCAGGTTGTAGGAGGATCCAAACTGACAGAAGGCGTGGTCAACACAAGTAGGTAGGGCTAGCAATACTGCATACCAAATACCACAGTGCAGTATAAAATGCCACCCCTGGAGTACAAATTACCACCCCAGAAGCTACTCCTCTGTGGTGGCTTCAGCTACCATGTCCAGCACCTCCTCTTCCAGTTATCTCTAATTAAGATATGAAAGATGGGGCAGAGAAGGTGAGACACAGGCTACAGCAGAAAGCCAGCATTACCAACAGCGTACTGCCTGGTCATACAGGAGAATACTTCACTACACACCTCTTAAACTTTAAGTTGTTAAAAACTAAAAAGTCATTGAAAGTTAAAGGGGTTGTGTTATGAAGAATATTTTACAGTTTTCAAACCAGCGCCTGGATCTGAATACTTTTGTAATTGCATGTAATTAAAAATTTAGCATAGCCACTGAATTATTTAGTAAAATGCATCTGTATAGCGCCACCTGCTGTTTGTTCTTATTTCTTTGTCCTTTTCACTGAGAAGGCCGCACATGCTCAGTTTCATCCTTCAACTGCCTCCTGAGCTGTGATAGGGAGAGCTGAGACACGCCTCCTGAGCTGTGATAGGTTGAGCATGGACACGCCTCCTGCAGCAGAAAAGATCCTCCCCTTGAGCTGTCAGCTTGATATAAATCTAGCAGAGCAATGAATGTGGAGATCTCTGGATCCATGTGAGGTACAGGGCTGGTTCTAGCTTTGTTAGAAAGAGATTGTCATGTCCTATATGATGTCTGATTTTCATTTTTTACATTAGTCATGGGATATCCCCTTTAAGTTAAAGTTTGCTGTAGCCTTTTTTTAACACTGGATTTCAAGTTAAATTTTGTTACATCTGTACGTATGCTCTTGACAGCGTCTTCTTTTTTATGACTTCTTCTCTTGCTGAAATGCATGTTCTGCACATGACAGTACTTTATTCATTCATGATTTGGATCCAACATAAATGTGTCCATTAACCTAGGTTGAATCATTTTCAGCACCACCTGAAAGACCAAGTGTAGCCAGCATAAGCTAAAAGAGTAACTGCCCCAAATGTTGATGTCTCATGGCCATCGTTGGTTGTCTCATAAGGCCTCTTTCACGTGTCCATAATGACATCTGTGACAAGATGATCAGTGGTGCATCCTTGAAGGATCCGTTTGTCTGTTTTTTTCCCTCTGTGTGTCATCTGTATTCCACACACACTGCAAGGCTGAAAATTAGTATCTAGAGCATCTCCTACCAATGATTTGTGAAAACCAAGGACCAGACATGAATGCCATCTGTTTTGTGCCTGTGGTTTTCACGGGTCCTTAGATTCTAATGTACGTGGGGGGTCTGTGATCACCAGCAGAATAGTCATAGTTGCCAACTGTCCCGAATTTGGCAGTACTGTCCCCAATTTTTGGAGACAGCCCCAACAAATTTGTCTTGGGCCAAAATGGGCAAGGCTGACACAAACCCCATTCATAAGTGGAAGTTCCTGGTAGGTCGAGGTGTTCCCAAGGCAGGGCTTCTATACCTTGATTTTAGCATGAATAGGGCATGATTCTGTGGTGTCACCATGGACCCACAATCAGGAAAACCACTGATTTGTGAAACCACACTTTCAAGTCAAGATCAACGTGAAAGAGGCATAATGATTCAGAGAAGTGCATGTTCTTAAGGGTCAGTAGAGGACCCAGCTGAGAAACACCTATCAAACCTTAATGTCTTAAAAGGTTATCATTAAAGTCATTAGTTGTGTGAGTGGTTCATGGACACCACAGACAGTACACGTAAACGATTCACTGACCCCTCACCTGGATCCCACCATAGCAGAAACAAAGGGGCAGGAGCACTCGGCCATCATTTTTCGGAGAGGTGGGGTTAGCTGAAGATCGAGTCATAGAAGTCTATGACCTCATCTTCAGCTATCCCTGCCAAGCAGAGGAAAGCAAGGGCATGGTGCTCAACTGAGTGCTCCTTCATTGCAGCAATCGCTGGAGGTCTCTACACCCAGTCATCCACCAATGAAAGCCTCTGACGTGTCACTATGACATATCAAAAGTTTTATAAAAAGGGACTGGTCATTGCACAGTCACAAATGGCCTTTTTGTCCACATCCAGAATCTCATCTGTTACGTTCTATTTGTGCAGTCAGACGACGGCCGTTCTGTAGAGGCTGTTGGCACTATGGGATTTTCCCTCCTACGCAGTAATGATCCATTCACTGTTGAAAATATCATTACTGGGCATTGGGTACACTCTAATCCCATACACCCTGCAATGAAAACTTAACCTGCTGTTCTGATGCAATGTATCTGCCCACAGTGTTTTTCTCCTTACAGCTATATGAGGAAATAAATATAATCATAAAATATTCACATGATGCCGTTTTTTTGTTTTGCTGTCAAAGTTGTCTTAAAAAATCTAGAAACATGTCTACAGAAAGTGCTTTCGGCTCAGTATAAATCATCTGAAATCAGCATTGTACGATCATTAGATGAAACTTGCTAGTTCTTATACCTCTTGATCCAAATAACTGTAGATCATTAAAGGGAAGAACATAAAAAAAAATGGATGGTAAAGTTGAAGAAATATTTTACAGCGCTAGAGGATGTTAATACACTTCTAAAAGTAATGGCTGTATGAATCAGTTTGCCTTATGAAATATGCCATAAATGTCTAAAAAATGCGGGTCCTCTCTCTGGAACCTGTAGCTATGTGTAGAATGAGCCCCAAGCCAAGTCTCTGCCTTCATCCTATAGAAGTGAATGGAATATGTGACCACCTCTCCATTCATCCTGTTCCTGTTGGTTTGGAGGACCCTCTCTCCTTCCTGGAGATAGGTGCCAATCCCACCTCTGGAACCTGCACCTATCTCCAGAAAGGAAGGTGAAGGATTCCCTAACCCTGTGTTCCTCAACTCCAGTCCTCAGGGACCACCTGCGGTCACTTTTTCAGGATTTCCTTATTATTGGGTAGGTGATATAATTAGTGTCTATCTATCAGGACTTACCACAGGTATTCATTTTGTGGGATATTCTCAAATCATGACTGGTAGGTGGGCCCCGAGGACTGGAGTTGAGGAACACTGCTATAGAGAATATTTGTTGCTTCTGGGCAACTTACACATTTTACAGTATTACGTTCAAACTGGAACATGCATTTACAAAGACACTGAGAAAATGTTGGGGACAATCTTTCACGAAAACCATTGTTTGCACCACTGCAGTTGGCGTTGCATATGGTAAACCCAGGTATTTATGGGCTTCCTAGCCATGAGAACCCATTTTATGAAGTTCTTGACGGACAGTGCTAAAATACAGTAATCCTTCTGCTCCAGACTCCAATGGCTGGTTATGTTGCACCACTATGGTTGGCATTGAATATCGTAACCCCAGGTTTGTTTGAGCTACACAGAGAAGGAAAGCCAATTTATGGAGCTGCTGAGAGAGAATTCGTATGCGAACATCACTTCTGAGTATCACCAAGGTGCAGTGCATTTTACCATGATCCCATTGTTTGGCTTGTTCTGGGAAGCTTTAGAAGAATGGAAATTTCATAAACCTTTGTGATTAAAAAAAAAAAAAAATTCTATCCAATGACACTCCCACTTTGGGCCATATGCCGTTGGGAACCAGTACTGGCAGGGGAATGGTTGTATATTTTTTTTGTGTTATTGTAAGGGTCAAGCCGTCTCCAGAACCTCCATTGTTCAATGGTGTTTATGGGCACCTTCGAAGTTCCAGGAACGTGAAAGACACTGTATACTGAATTAGGGCAAGGAGAGAGTAAATGATCGCTTCTATAATTATTATTAATTTAGCATGTAAGGGCTGTATTACACTGACAGAGGATTGGCCAGAAAATCGCTAACAAGCGTTTATAGGAACGCTCATTAGCCATAATCTGCCGGTATAAAGGTGCCGCCAATTACATGATGAACGAGCAAAACGCTCATTCATTGGGTGATCTTATCGTTTGCCAGCAGCGGTGTAATCACGCTCCACTGCTAGCAAACAATGAATCTGTATGGGGATGAGCGATGGCATTAGTGATCGCTGCTCCCCAATACTGTGGAGGAGATCGTTGCATCGGTTCCTTAATTGACGAGCAGACCATTGCCGGGGTGGAACGCTTCCTCCTCGACAGTGAGAGTAACCATCTTCCTGTAAATGTTCCCGAGAGCAGCATTTCTCAAACGCTTTTGCTGTCTACTTGCATTTCTTTAAATGAGATGAAAACTTAGGACTAAATCTGCTTTTGCACAGCACACGTCAGCACATTCAATTACCTGCTGAACAGAGTCAATGGTCAGGTGTAGACCACAGTTTTGATTGGTTACGGGTGAGTCATAGTCTTAATTGCCATGCCTTGTGACCGTGTGCTTCCTCTCTTGTCATTATAAACCCCTCGGCTCATCTCATGGAACATGCTGTGTTTTTAAATGTGTCTACTTGGGTGTTGCTGGGTTGAGTTTGATCGGCTGTCTTTTAACTCTTTCGCACCTACGACTCTATAGTGGAGGAGCAAAGGTACTCCAGATTGTGCTTCTTCCTGGCTCACTCGTTCAATAATTAGTGTCCGTCCCTGTCATCCTCTCAGCCGTGATCTTTGTGATGCAGTTTGAACCAGGTTTCAAATTAGCGTAATGGGAAAACAATTTGCAACGTCAAAGTTGATCAGTTTGAAAAAAGTACTAATTAATCGCACTGTGGTCACCACTGTCTTAACAACCATTGATTAATAGGAATGGGAATCGGTTCCCATCTCATTAGCCTGTTGTAAATAACTCGTATTTATAATTAAGCTTCTGGAAATTCATGGTATATTAGGACATAAGTTAGATGTCGGAGAGTTTATTTGAGTTTTTTAAATAGAATTAGAGAAGTCTCATAAAGTTACATAAATTGAATTGATGTTCATACATCTGACTTTTTGTCGGATTACAATTAAAGAGCATCTGTCAGCAGTTTTGTACCTATGACACTGGCTGACCTGTTACATGTGCACTTGGCAGCTGAAGACATCTGTGTTGGTCCCATGTTCATATATGTCAACATTGCTGAGATAAATGATGTTTTAATATATGCAAATGAACCTCTAGGAGCAACAGGGGCGTTGTCATTACACCTAGAGGCTCTGCTCTCTGCAACTGCTGTGTCCTCTCCACTTTGATTGACAGGACAAGGCAGTGAAAATGTGATCATGCCTGGCCGTGTCAATCAAAGTGCAGAGGGTGCAGCAGTGGCAGAGAGAGCAGAGCCTCTAGGTGTAATGGCAACGCCCCCATTGCTCCTAGAGGCTCATTTGCATATATTTAAACATCATTTTTCTCAGCAATGCAGGCACATATGAACATGGGGCCAACACAGATGTCTTCAGCTGCCAAGTGCACATGTAACAGGTTAGCCAGTGTCATAGGTACAAAACTGCTGACAGATGCCCTTTAAAAGGGTTTTTCAAGACTTTAAAACTGATGATGACCTATACTCAGTGTAGGTCATCAGTATCTGATCGGTGGGGATTCGACACCCGGAAATCCGACCAATCTGCGGTTTGAGAAGGCACCAGCGCCCTTGTGAGCTCTACAGCCTTCTCTCAGCTCACCAAGCAGAGCGCTGTGCATTGTATAGCGGCTGTCTTTGATATCACCCTCAGCCCCTTTCACTTCTATGGGGCTAAGCTGCACCCAGGCCTCAAGACCAATGAACGTGTCGTCACTCGTTGCCTTCGCGAGCAGTTGATTGGCGGGTGTCCAGAGGATAGGTAATCAGTATTAAAGTTGAATATTGATATTCATTACCTATCCTTAGGATAGGTCATCAATATCTGACCGGTCGGGGTCAACACCTAGCACCCCTGCTGATCAGCTATTTCAAGAGGCCTCAGCTCTTTAGTGAGCACCTCGCGGCCTCCACACAGCTTACCAAGCACAGTGCTGTACATTGTATAGCGGCTCTGCTTGGTATTGCAGCGCAGCCCCATTCACTTGAATGCGCCTGAGCTTCGTCTAGGTCACCTGATCAATGATTGTGATGTCACTGGCCTAGAAAAAGGCTGGGCGCTCACAGGAGCATCATGGCCTCTTCAAGCAGCTGATCAGTGGGGATGCTGGGAGCCAGACCCCTTTCAATATGATATTGATCACTTATCCTGAGGATCAGAGACCAAGTCAGCAGGTTCATCTGACTTTGCTCTTATGTCTATGACCCCCTATTTAAGCAACCTCTGCTCTTCTACGTCTGCTGGTGGCACTGCTGAAGTCGTCTAAAGTGCCATAGTGTAGTTGATCTATTTATCGTGGAGAAATCTATGGATAATAAACCGCGCCACTTGGCCACGGATGTATCGCCTCTGCCGTTGGAGCCCTTATGTACGCCTGGAATGAAGTGATTATGTTAGCTCGCTACATTTGTTCCTTGTCCTTATCAGTTGTCATGTAAAACCGTCTCTCCAGTGTATTGCTGTGACTGAGCAGCTTGATAAGAGCATTATCTACATTTTGACACATTAACCTACACAAAGGCATGTTGTACTTTCTGCAATGTGAGCTCTGCAAAAAAAATCTTCTTTCAACTTTTTTTTTTTTTTTTTTTTTTTTTTGCCTTTTCAAGCGAAGCAAAATCTTTTTTTTTTTTTCTTTTTTCTTTTTTTTCTTTTTTAAATAATCTCTGGATGACACATGGCCGCATTATTGGCTTACGCCGCTCAATAATAAGGCTGGCCCATAGCAACAATTAAACATATGCAAGAGCAAAGCCGATTACATATCACTGAACAATAAACCGTGATGGATATCACATTGTGCCGCGCACGCTGTGACAATATTTGCCCAGCCTCTGAAATCATTTGCGCTCTGCCTTTTTATTGTTAGTTGATTGCTAAATTACATGTGCCATTCCAACTGCCATGATCCGGCGTGATTTAACAGATGCTTTGTATAATATGGAGAATTCGAGGGAGACGTCAGCACAAGGTTCATTAAGTTGCTGCTGGCGAGGAGAAGCTTCTGTCATCGCTGGCGACGGCTCTGCATCAAGATGCTTTAGCAAACATGTCCAAGGATGGTAGGAAGAAAGTTAAAACGAAATGGACGGTGTAAATCTAGCCGTCTATTTTAGTCATATAAATGAATGGAGCTCTGTTCTGCCCCATGGAGTCTCAATCAAGTGCATGAAACTTGTTACGTTTCAGGTCTATATGATTCAAGGATCCCGCTGAAATTCTGCATCAATGGAACACAGCAGGTGTGACATACATTGCTGACAGAAAAGTATTAGCTCTACCTATCGTCAGTTCTATCACCCCCTCCCCCCAACCCTTTAGTCTCCGATTGTCATTATGGACATTTGTGGAAATAGAACATTAGGACCGAAAATTCATTGGGACAGAAGCATTATCGAAAAAGAAGGGGCCGAAGTCTGGAATAAGGAAAATGAAATTAAAAAATGTCAATCAAATTGATGTTCTACTGGAGTGCGTATTCAAGTAAGAACTAATCTCATTCATTTACCTGTACGTGGACTCCGGCCTCAGTAGAGACGTATGCATGGAGGTGCAAACTGTTAGCCAACCTCAAGGGTAATGTCCATTTAATATGGTGCCAAATGAGACGTGCCAATTTTTATTTTTCCGATTTATGCAAAACCAGCAAGAAAGAAGAAAGAAATCACAGTGTGAAGTCAGAAGCAAACGGAAATACATAAGTAGAAGTCGGCAAATGTATATTTGACATGCTACGTTAATGGCGTAGCTCAGCAAGCATTCATACGCTACAGAAATAGCATAGGTGTCCTGTGTTAACAATGTAGTGCACAGTATTGGTTGTGTTGGACACTGCTACTTCTTTACAGTCCAGGCCCAAAAAGTTTCAGCTTGGAATTTTTACAGAGCCTTTATGTAGTCATATGCTGTACATACATCCTTAAAGGGGTTGTTCAGGAAGATATCACTTCTAACAGTTTCCAGCAGCCTACCTCCCTTAATGAAAGGATCATACTTTCCTGCTCCCTGCCACTCTGGTCCTCCATGCAGGCTCCCACGTTTTCATCTTCTGGTCTGAGGTTTGTTTTCTTCCTTCCCGCCATGGGCATGGTGAACTGATCCTCTTCAGCCAACATGTCTCTTGTGGATACATCAGCGTTTCAGCATTGGCTGAAGAGGATTAGGTGACCATGCCCATGCCAGGGAGGAAAAAAAACAAGTCCCAGACCAGAAGATGCAGATGTGGGAGCCAGCCTGGAGGACCAGAGAGGCGGGGAGCAGGCAAGTAATTCTTTTCTAAATTGCCTTACACAATTCTTTTTCTTGGAGATTTTGCAGGTATTTCTACAGATTTAAAATTAAAAAAAAAAAAGGTTTTTGGGTTTTTTTTTTTGACAAAAAAATATATTTGTATTTTTTTCATCTGTCAGGGTCGGACTGGCCCAGCAGAGTACCAGAGGATCCTCCTTTGGGCTCAGTTCCTGAAGTCATACAGGGTCCCATAGGTCCATGAGAAAAATCCCTTTTGGAGCTTTCTTTTTAGATAATCACTTACCACAAGGGCCTATTTCTTTGATTGAAAACCTATTAGACTGTTGATGATATAGGGATTAAACCTCAAGAATAATTTTCCCTGGTAGGCACAAGGAACCCCAATCCAACAGTGCATCTATATATATAGGTAGATACATTGTTGAACCTCAATAAGAAGATCAGCTAGCTACTTCTTTCCTAACGGGTTACCACTGAATGACATTTCCCAAAAATATCTCAATATCTCGACTTTATATAACTCCTTGTATGCCCTTAAGAGGGTATTCCAAGATTTTACTATTGATGGCCTGTCAATATCTTATTGAATCACTCTGCACCTCTGCCGATTAGCTGTTTACCATTAGTTCCAGAAGTCAGCGGAAACACCTGCATTCACTGTACCACTGCTCCCATTAAAGTGAAAGGGTGCAGCTCTGCAGTAACCAGCTCCATCCACTACACAGTAAGTGTAGGTCCTCAGGAACAGCTGATTGGTGGGCATGAGGTGGGGTGGCTCTGTCAGTTACATCTGACTTGTTCAACTTCCTTCTACACATCTTTTTACAGTTACTACCACATCTAAAATCTAAAGTAACCCGAACCTTGTGCGCCAAACTTGAAACCACAAGTTCACTCAACACTACTCATGAGCATTATCATTGAAATGCCTACTACAGAGTTGTGTCTGTGACTTGCAGACCTGTTCCATAACTCCAGTCCTCAGGGCCAACCTGCCGCTCATAATTTGAGAATGTCCTACAGAATGAATACCTGTAGTAAATCCTGATGCATTGAAACTAATGATATCACCTGCTGAATGCTAAGGAAATCCTGAAAACAAAACAGGTAGGTCAGCCCTGAGGACTGGAGTTGAGGAACACTTCCTTAGAGCATAAAACTATGATGACCAAACATGACATCCTAGAAAAGGTTCAGAAAAGCCACCAAGAGCCTCCACCACTTCATTCAAGCCATATTAAGATTAAGTGGATATTTTGTTATGGTTACAGGGTTATTATACAGGTTTTCTTTGCTTAGCGGCAGTTGGGTCTCCTCCTATTTACCAGGACCAAAAAATAATGTCAATTGTTCATTCAAGCCAGACACACCCTGGTGGGAAATCTCTGGCCTGTCCCTGATATACAGCACCAATGTCTATCATGAGACCACCCCTTTAACGATGCCATCAAATACTGAATTACAACTTGCAGGCCAATAATACATTCCTGTTTATGGTATCTTGTGTTAAATACCATTGTTCATGATTGAGGGGTAGCTTACTTATCACATTTTTGGCTGTAACTTCTGGTTTACTAACCCCTGGGCAATTTTTACTTTTTGAATAAAATGTTCCAAATCCATAGGAATTTCCCTTTTGATTCTCCCATGTGGTTTATTTTTCTCTTTTTCTATTGACTTCTTGGGGCTCAGGCATGACGGTTTCCCTAGGCTATGAACAGGTCAATAACTCATTTTATCTGTGTTAGTATTAGTGTATATAGGGTAAGATTTGGTTCGCATTCATAGTTGGATGCTTCAAGGTGTTTCACATTAAATCTCCAGTATGTTATTGACAGTACATACAGAAAACCTCCATCAGATCAAATAAACTAACCTTATCTGTAATGTAAAAAATAAATAACCCCACTCTTGTCCATGGCTGTGTCTGGTATTGCTGTTCAGCCCAATTTAAGTGAATACTTCAATACTGGACATAGCCCAAGAACAAGGTGGCACTGTTTCTTGTTTTTAACTCTTCCCTTTAAAGTATTGCAGTGATTATCTTTTAGAGCCTTAGGATTGACCATAGTGCTCTGATACAAGACCGTCCACAACATGTCCCCTCCATACATCCCTAACCTAACCTCCCTACATGAAATCTCAGATCGTCCCAAGACCTCCATCTTTCCTCTTGTGTGCTCCTCACTACAAGATTCTCCTGTGCACCCCCCATTATCTAGAACTCACTGCCCCAACATTTTAAACTTTCAACCACTTTCAGATTTTTCCAACAATAACAATACAGGTTTTGGTTTTCATGATTTTCTTGTATATGTGATGTCATCCAAGTTGATTTCGAACTACTGACAGATTGAGTAAGATATACCGTCTCCTTCCAATTTGTAAAGAGATGCTTCCTTCCTAAAGGTTTTTTAATATAGTTTTTGAAAACAAAATAAGAAAGAATTAAAAAATTAAAACTAAAAAACTAAAGTTAGAAAACACTACAAGAAAGAAAAACTACAAAAGCCACCCACTGCTCTTTCCCAACATCTCTCTGTTTGCTAGAGAATCATTCAAAGAAATTACAGAAGCAAGTGGTATTTTTTAATATTCATAGAAAACAATTCTTTAAAGAATTGTTGACTGTTTTTCATTTTGGCAGTACTATGGAAGATTAGGTACAAAATACTTCTGATGCTGTGAGGGAAAGAGTCTCTGCTAGTATAATAATAGATTAGGTGAATTAGGATAACAGATTGTCAGATCTGTTGCTTTATTGATATTACACTTAACATTAATGTGAGTCACTCATCCATCTTTGGTCTGAGTGAATGGTCCAGCGAGATTGTTTGCCGTGCTTAAAGGCCAAGTACAGAGGAAGGACAGGAAGTTGAATACATTGAGTGAGTTCAAAAATGATATCCAAAAAAACACGCATTTTTTGTAAAAAAATAAAAAATAAAAATTACATAGAATATTCATATATAGCCTGTTAATATGTGATAATAAAAAAAGTCAATGATAGTTTCCCTTTAAGCTCTCAGTAGTCTTATCTGTGATCCTTTACATTTCTCACATTGTAATAGAAAACAATTTTTTAAAGAATTTTTGACTGTTTTTCATTTTGACAGTACTTTACCATGGAAGATTAAGGACAAAATATGGTCCTTCTGTAGCCATCAGCACAGAGAAATAAAATTCTCGTACAGTATAGATGGGTAACTCATTGTTAGTATACTGATGCTGTGAGGGAAAGATGGTCTAATAAATAAAATAATAGATTGGTAGAATTAGGATATCAGCATGTCAGATCTGTTGCTTTATTGATATTACACTTTTCAGTGTGATGCTCTGAGTCACTCATCCCTCTTTGGTCTGAAGTGAATGGTCAAACAAGGCTGTCTGCCGTGCTCAAAGGCCAAACACAGAGGAAGGACAGGAAGTAGAATACAGTATATGAATTGAGTTCAAAAATTATTTCCAGACCGCCCATTTTTGTAAATAAAATAAATAAAAATTACATAGAATATTCACATATAGGCTGTTAATATGTGATGATTATAAAGTCAACTATCGTTTCCCTTTAAGCTGTCAGTAGTCTTATCTGTGATCCTTGAACTGTGTAATTCCAGCATCTTTACATTTCTCACATCGTAATAGAAAACTATTTTTTAAAGATTTTTTGACTGTTTTTCATTTTGACAGTACTGTATCATGAAAGATTAAGGACAAAATATGTAGCCATCAGAACCTAGAAATAAAACTCTTATACAGTATAGATAGGTAACCCATTGTTAGTTTTCTGATGCTGTGAGGGAAAGATTGTCTCTGCTAGGAAATAAAATAAAAACAAAAACACATGTCTATCATGGAGAGACAACATGGAGCCGATATCATGCTAAAAAATCTGAGAATCTTTATTGAATACATATACAAGATAAAAAGTACCGTAGTAGGGAAAAAGGTTGACAGTGCAAAAAAGAAACACCATCCCTGGTCTTGTTTGTGATTTCTTTTCATTTGTGGTGAGCTGCTTTTACCTTAATTACTTGGATATACGTGAAATGTGTATGTCCTATTGAATTGTAATGGCTGCAATCTGAATCTATGGAGGTGCCATGTGGTATGTTATTATATGGGTGTAACTTCTTTGCGACATTGTTTGTGATGTGATACCTTATGGCACCTCTACGTTATTAGGCAGCCCACCATTTTTTGTCTGTCTTTATTTTTTGTCTGTCACTTTTTGATACTTCATTTGTTATATACTGATTTATTAATATAGACCAGGGATGGTGTTTCTTTTTTGCACTGTCAACCTTTTTCCCTACTACGGTACTTTTTATCTTGTATATGTATTCAATAAATATTCTCAGATTTTTTTAGCATGATATCGGCTCCATGTTGTCTCTCCATGATAGACATGTGTTTTTGCTTATATTTGGGAGCTCATGTGTGTTATACTTGCTTTTGAGCCAGGTAGATGCAGGTGGTGTGGTGGTTACATTAATCAATAGAGAATTACATTGATATTTTGGAGTCCTCGCCACTGTTTATAGCATCAGGGTTACGCACGTGTTTTAGGAAATAAAATAATAGATTGGTAGAATTAGGATATCAGCATGTCAGATCTGTTGATTTATTGATATTACACTTATCAGTTTAACTGAGTCACTCATCCCTCTTTGGTCTGGAATGAATGGTCAAGCGAGGCCAAACACACAGGAAGGACAGGAAGGAGTGAGTTTGAAAATTATATCCAGACCACCTTTTTTTGTAAATAAATAAAAATTACATAGAATAATCACATATAGGCTGTTAATATGTGATGATAGAAATGTCAATGATCGTTTCCCTTTAAGCTCTCAGTAGTCTTATCTGTTATCCTTTAAGTGTGTAATTCCAGGATCTTTATATTTCTCACATCATAATAGAAAACTATTTTTTAAAGATTTTTTGACTGTTTTTCATTTTGGCAGTACTATACCATGGAAGATTAAGTACAAAATATGTCCTTCTGTAGCCATCAGTTCAGAGAAATAAAACTCTCATACAGTATAGATAGGTAATCCGTTATTAGTTTACTGATGCTGTGAGGGAAAGATAGTCTCTGCTAGTAAATAAAATAATAGATTGGTAGAATTAGGATATCAGCATGTCAGATCTGTTGCTTTATTGATATTACACATAGTTACATAGTTAATACGGTTGAAAAAAGACACGTCAATCAAGTTCAACCAAGGGAGGGGGTAGACAACCAAGGGAGGGGGTAATGTCATCAGTGTAATGTATGATGCTCTAACTGAGTCACTCATCCCTCTTTGGTCTGGAGTGAATAGTCAAGCAAGGCCAAACACAGAGGAAGGACAGGAAGTCGTATACATGGAGTGAGTTCAAAAATTATATCTAAACCACCCATTTTTTGTAAAAAAAAATAAAAATTCATAGAATATTCACATATTGGCTGCTAATATGTGATGATATAAAAAAAGTAAATGATGGTTTCCCTTTAGGCTCTCAGAAGTCTTATCTGTGATCCTTGAACTGTGTAATTCCAGCATCTTTACATTTCTCACATGGTAATAATTGTACAACTCCGGCACACATCAGGCTAGTAGCTTAATTGTGCCTCTAGGCTTCATCATGATGGGTTTATCAAATTAAAAATACCATTGAGAATGGATTATTACAAGAATAGTTAGTAGTTAAATTTAAAGCCAAACCTGAAGCTCTGATATTAAAACTTCAAGATTATGATCATAAGATTTTTTTTTTTTTGTCCTTTATGACAACCTAAATATGTAAAGCCGTCTATAGCTAAGTTCATGGACTTTAATTAACAGTTAGAACATTGTAATATCACTTGAATTTTAGATTGGTGAGAATCCAACACTGTATTAAGCAGCCAAGACAAAAGGACATGAATTGCGTCACTGAGACTTATTAAATGCGATGCAAATTCAATAGTCGGATTCCTGCAAACAGGTGCGAGAGACGAATTAATTTTTAAACTCTACCACTCTCTCTCACTCGGGGGATTTTAATGCATCACATTGACAGCCATAGCACGTTGACAATTTCATCCACAAGCATAAAAAAATTTCCAGTGCATTTCAGTGGCAGAGACGGGTCCTGTTGTTCTTGGTTAACCCATTCCCTGCTCTACTGTTTCGTCTTCATTACTAGGCAATTACGCTAAAGCTTAAGGTTGCAGGTAGGGTTATGTTTAAAACAAGAGGAAGGGTAGGGGGTCTCAGCGCAGTAATCGTCACCATTAAGACCACCTCATACCAACCCCAGAAGAAAGCTGAAGTAGGCAGCCTCTCTGCGTGTCGCTTTTTTTTTTCTTTTGCAGAAATTAATGAAACTATAAATCTAATATATCTAATTTTAACAACTGTGCGTCATTGATCTCCATGTCATATCTATCACTTTCTGAAAACGTTCATTTTCTTTCACCCCAACCGTGTCAGGAAAGGGAAACAGTACAGCGTCATCCAGTTCTAGAACCGAAAATGTTAAATTTCTCTAGCTGGGATTTCAAATCCTTCATCTCACCAGCAGCATAGATTTTTTTTTTTATGAATGAAATCCATCTTGCTGGCTCTGCATACAAATACTCCTCTGTTGTCGTTGTGTTCTATTAGCCAGCAAGAATCTGTTTAACTTGTAATTTAATTTTCTTTGGTGAGTAACCATAGCTTTTTTGCAAATGTGCTTTTGATGTGCTCAATAAGAACTTAACTCTTACAGAGCTACGGTTCTATCTATATGTATCTTTCTATCTATCTATTGTATCGATCGATCGATCGCATCTATCTATTGTATCTATCTACGGTATCTATCTAAAAAGAAGAACGATGGCAGCACCAGAGTCAACCAAAGGAAAAGGAAATGAGGTGCAAGCCCAAGCAGACTAGACCAACACCCAAAAAGTAAAAAATGCAAAGAGGCAGCACTCTCAAATGATGGAAAAAAGGAACAAAAGTTTATTCACCCATGTGGATGTGACCTTTCAGCTCAACGTTAGAGCCTTTCTCAAGCTTGAAAAAGGCTCCAACATTGTGCCGAAACGTCACATCCACATTGGTGAATAAACTTTTGTTCCTTTTTTACCAAACTTAACATAGTAATATCTCTTAATAATATAAAAATGAGTTTCTGTCTGTCTGTCTGTTCTCTATGCGCAACCAAACTACTGGACCGATTTTCACCAAATTCGGCACACAGGTACATCAGGTGTCCAGGAAGGTTTTAGACCTCATCTCTCTAGGACATACCGTTCCTGAGATATTCCCAAAATATGATCTCCATTAGCCAACATTACAACTGGGAACTTTGGTTTTAAACTCCAACTGCCATTCTCTGCAAAGACACACACAGGGAGGGCAGGTTTCCATAACAACCAGGTAATTATCAGCAGCTGAGGATCTCATCCATTTCTATTTACTGACACTGTTAAAGGTATTCCGGTTACCATAAATATAACTTATGTTTTTTTCTATTACTACAGTTCAGTAGTAATAAAAGATGTTTTCCTCCACTGCTGCCTATTGCGTGGGCTCATAAATAAGCATGGTATTGACCTTTAATTCAGGCCACCCTAAAAGAAGTACTTAAAACCTCCGCCCCAGGTCTCACTAAGCCACACCCCCAACCCTGTCAGGCCACACCCCCTTTCACTCCGCAGCCAACAGAGATTGAAAAAATAAAGGTAAAAATCAACTTCTGTCAGCTGCAGGGATGGGTGGGAGGTTGACTTTCTTTCTGCAACAACACACAGAAACATTAAATAAAATAGATTAAATACACCCATGCGAAGCGTCTTGCTAATCCACGCCCCCGACTCTGTCAGGTCACGCCCCCTCCCACTCCGCAGCCAATGGGAATTGAAAAAATGAAGGTAAAAATAAACTTCTGTTTGCTGCAGGGGTGGGAGGGTGAATTTCTCTCTGCAACGACACACAAAAATTTTAGATGAAATAGACTAATTATAGACTACAACCGTTCGAAGCCTTTTGCTAAGCCACGCCCCGTCTCTGTCAGGCCACGCCCCCTCTCACTCCGCAGCCATTCTGCAACGACACACAGAAACATTAAATGAAATAGATTAAATGCACCTATGCGAAGCACTTTGCTAAGCCACGCCCCGACTCTGTAAGGCCATGCCCCCTCCCACTCCGCAGCCAACAGGGATTGAAAAAATAAAGGTAAAAATCAACTTCTGTCAGCTGCAGGGATGGGTGGGAGGTTGACTTTCTTTCTGCAACGACACACAGAAACATTAAATGAAATAGATTAAATACACCCATGTGAAGCGTCTTGCTAATCCACGCCCCCGACTCTGTCAGGTTACGCCCCCTCCCACTCCGCAGCCAACGGGGATTGAAAAAATAAAGGTAAAAATAAACTTCTGTTTGCTGCAGGGGTAGGAGGGTGAATTTCTCTCTGCAACGACACACAAAAATTTTAGATAAAATAGACTAATTATAGACTACAACTGTTCGAATCGTCTTGCTAAGTCACGCCCCCAACTCTGTCAGACCACGCCCCCTCCCATTCTGCAGCCATTCTGCAACGACACACAGAACCATTAAATGAAATAGATTAAATCACCTATGCGAAGCGCTTTGCTAAGCCACACCCCCAACTCTGTCAGGTCATGCCCCCTCCCACTCCGCAGCCATCAGGGATTGAAAGAATGAAGGGAAAAATAAACTTCTGTCAGCTGCAGGGGTGGGAGGGTGAATTTCTCTCTGCAATGACGCACAAAATTTTAGATGAAATAGACTAATTTCAGACTACAACCGTTCGAAGCATCTTGATAATCCACACCCCCAACTCTGCCAGGCCACGCCCCTCCCACTCCGCAGGCAACGGGGATTTAAAAAAATCAGCTGCAGGGGTGGGAGGGTGAATTTCTCTCTGCAACGACACACAAAAATCGTAGATGAAATTGACTAATTTTAGACTACGACCATTCAGTACTAATAAAAGATGTATTTTTCCACTGCTACCCATTGCGGGTCCCCATAAATTACCATTTCATCGACCTGTAATTCATGCCACTCTGACCCCCGCCCCAGATCTCGCGAAACCACGCTCCGACTCTGTCAGGCCACGCCCCCTCCCACTCCGCAGCCAACGGGGATTGAAAAAATGAAGGTAAAAATCAACTTCTGTCAGCTGCAGGGGTGGGAGGGAGGTTGGATTTCTTTCTGCAACAACATACAGAAACATTAAATGAAATAGATTAAATATACCCGTGCAAAGCAATGTTTTCTTCCACTGTTACCCATGGCGTGTCCTCATAAATTACCATGGCATCGACCTGTAATTCTGGCCACCATCAAAAGAAGGACTTAAAACCCCACCCCAGGTCTTGCAACATGCAAATAAATGCAAATAAAAGAAAACCACGGAGACACCATCACATGTCTCAACGACGGTCAAAACTAGCCAGGCCTTTCACCGGGAAGGAACAACCAAGGGAAGGGCAGTCTCCAAAAGGAAACCACCTATGCCAAAACATGGTATCCATCCACAGGTCTTGCAACGTCACACCCCCGACTCAGTCAGGCCATGACCCCTCCCACTCCGCAGCCAATGGAGATTGAACAATTGAAGGTAAAAATCAACATCTGTCAGCTGCAGGGATGGGAGGGAGGATGACTTTCTCTGCAATGACACACAAACATTAAATGAAATAGATTAAATATACCCGCGCAAAGCAATGTTTTCTTCCACTGCTACCCATTGTGTTTCCTCAAATTACCATGGCATTAACCTATAATTCAGGCCACCCTGAAATTAAGGACTTAACCCCCCCCCGTGTCCCATTAAACCACACCCCCTCCCACTCCGCAGCCAATAGGGATTGAAAAAATGAAGGTAAAAATCAATTTCTGTCAGCTGCATTGACTTTCTCTCTGCAACGACACACAGAAAGATTAAATAAATAGATGAAATATACCCAGGCGAAGCGGGGTCTTTCTGCTAGTAGTTTATAAGGCCGAAAAAAGACATCTGTCCATCCAGTTTGGCCTGTTATCCTGCAAGTTGATCCAGAGGAAGGCAAAAAAACCTCATGAAGTAGAAACCAATTTTCTCCACGTTAGGGGAAAAAAATCCTTCCCGACTCCAATCAGGCAATCAGAATAACTCCCTGGATCAACGACCCCTCTCTAGTAACTATAACCTGTAAGATTGTTACCCTCCAGAAATACATCCAGGCCTCTCTTGAACTCTCTTAGTGAACTTACCATCACCACCTCCTCAGGCAGACAGTTCCATAGTCTCACTGCTCTTACCGTAAAGAATCCTCTTCTGTGTTTGTGTACAAACCTTCTTTCCTCCAGAGGATGTCCACTTGTCACAGTCCTGGGGATAAATAGATGATGTGAGAGATCTCTGTACTGACCCCTGATATATTTATACATAGTTATTAGATCTCTCCTCAGTCATCTTTTTCTCAGTACTGGGTACAGTAGTCCACCCATTCCAGTTATTACTCCAGCTCTGCTATGTCAGTACTGGGTACAGTAGTCCACCCATTCCAGTTATTACTCCAGCTCTGCTATGTCTGTCTTGTTGACAGGAGCCCAGAACTGTACACAGTACTCCATGTGTGGTCTGACTAGTGTGTACTGTGTACAGTTCTGGGCTCCTGTGAACAAGGCAGACATAGCAGAGCTGGAGAGGGTTCAGAGGAGGGCAACTAAAGTAATAACTGGAATGGGTGGACTACAGTACCCTGTTCTTGTCCACAGTCCAGGCTGTGCAGGATACAAGAACATGTTGTGCTGTGTTTTTGTATTCTTTTTTTTTTTTTTACGTAAACAGAGGCATAAAACATGATGTGAACCCACCCTTAGAGAGTCCATACATGCGCCAGAACTGTCATACAATCTGAGCCACTAAAGACTCCCTGTCTACCCTCTTCAAAAAAGGATTTGTAAAATTTGAAGAACAAGGCAATCATCTAGATTGGTCTTGAGCTCTACTATGAATGCATGCAGTCACATACCTCTTCAGGCATGCTAGAATGGAAAATTCCCTAGGAGAGGGTGAAAATTCACTACTCTCTGGCTTCAAAACCCAGAATTTCTGAGAGGTCACTGATAGAAAATTCCATTTGAAAATGAAACCACTGTGACGAGTTTCTTTATGTTGAATGCCAGCCTCTGTTATGGCACATCCCTGTTTGTGATGCTGTAGAAAGCTGTGTAGTGCTGTAGACACTGTACAAAATGTTCTAGCCCTGTAGGGTGGCTTCTGTAAACAGCAAAATAGCAGATGAGATTCATGTGTAAGGTTATATAGTTTGGGGCAAAAAGTAGACAAGCTAGGGAGTCTAGGGAAAGGGAGTCTTTAGGTGTAATTATAAACTAAATTATAGCAGTCAATGCCAGTCTGCTGCCTCAAAAGGCAACATGATTTTGTCTTGTTTTAGGAATGACATGGCTGCTAGAGAAGGCAATACTATTTTACCCTGTTATAAAGCACTAGTGTGACTACATTTTGAATATGGAGTGTGGTTTTGGGCATCCATCTATAAATAAAGATATCTGAGATCTGGAGAGAGTACGAAGAAGGACATCCAGTAAATGCAATAAATTATTCTTCTTGTGAATCCAATAGAAGGTCCCTGCTTATGGTTACAGAGCTTTTGATATGTCCTAGCAACATAAAAAGGTTTTGATCAGTGAGGGTCTGAGTCGGTATGATATAGCTAGAGTTTTTTAAACGTTCAATTACACTTTAAAGGCTATGTACACCTTCGGGGACAATTTTTCTTTATGACTGCATTTTGCTCATTTGGGGCTAAAAATCATTTTTATTAATTGGTCTTTATTAAAAATTTTGATCCATTCTGTCACAAAGGGTGAATGATTTTTCTAGCTGTGTACATCCTACTTTCATTTTGTGCCGGTCATCTAATAACCCTTATGTCTAAATTCTGAGAGGTCATAAACACTTATTTAAGCCACATTCTTATCAGTAAGGTAAGGATTGAGCTTTGATGAGTATTTATAAGATTTGAGAACAGAGATAAGGAGTCTGTCAGCTGACGGAGCAGAGAGAAAATTCAGATCCTGCTAGTAGAACATCTCAGCTCTGTACAGAGTAAAGGACTCCATATTTTTAATAAAGTCCAATTGAAAAAATGGATTTTTAGCTCATAATGAGTACAATGCACTAATAAAAAAAATGTTCCCAAAGGTGTACGTAGCCTTTAAAACAGTGACCCAGTTTATCTGTCTATCTGATATCTGTCTGCCTACAGGTTAATTCAGTGCAAGTCAGGAAAGGTGGTATTACTCTGCCCAGTGTTCAGGCAGTGCAAGCGCTAATGGATGATAACACACCCATCACATCTATTGGTGTTCGTTTGCTCCAGCCTGATCACACAGGCCGCTGCAAAATAAATAGGGAAGGAACTATTGCTACTCTAGTGTTTTTTGTCTTTCATTCTGTCCTATTCATTATCAGCAGCACATCCCTGATTACACAGGCAGAAGTACTACCAATGATCAGGCACCCTTCATGCTGATGAAAGATGCCAAACAACCAACAAACGAGCGTTTGCTCATTCATCGCCTGATCGACTACTCGATTGAGGGAGCCCTTTATCAGGAACGAGCCTATGAATGGTTCTTCCCAAAAATTTGCCAGATTATCCTACAGTCCAAAAGGTGCTCAGTCCAATCTAAAGAGGTTGTTTGGTTTAGAAAAGCCATTTTTAGGTAGTTAATATAGGTCAGGGGTCATTAGTTAGTAATCGGGTAGCCAGAGTGTGGAGCAGCTTCGAGGAGCATTTCCCGAAGACCTGGCACATCTATACATTATACAGGCTGCACATTGATTTTAATGGGCTCTATATAATGCACTGTTTTCTTTTGTGATGGCGCTGCAGGGGAATTGTTCACAAATTGTACCCCAGCAGATTACAGGTCACTAGGGCTCATAGCAGCAGAATGGCATGGGATCAGCTTATTTTTGGGAGACTCTTAACAAAATGGGGTTGTCCAAATTCAACCATCCTTTTAAAGTTTTAGCTCATTAGAAATTTGACAAAAAATTTTACGATAACCAATGCATCATGTTTGTTAATTTGGTAGAAATTGAAAGGTAAAAAACAGCAAATCATTCAACTAAGGCCTCGTTCAGTTATTTGGTCAGTTATTTCCATCAGTTACTGTGAGCCAAAAACACAGAACAGTTGCAGACCTTTTCATTACACCTTATCTCTGTGTAGCCTCCACTCCTGGTTTTGGCTCACAAAACCTGATGGAAATAACTGATCAAATAACTGATGTGTGAACAAGGCTCAAGAGAAAAAAAAGTTAAAGGGCTTATCCCATGATTAATGTAAAAAATTAAAATCATACATAATCTAGTACAATCTCTTTCTAACAAATCCAGAACCAGCCCTGTGCCTCACATGAATCCAGAGATCTCCCCATTCATTGTTCCAATTGCTCTGCTAGATTTATATCAAGCTAGCAGCTCAAGGGGATGTGTCCTTTCTGATGCAACTGGTGGCAGTTGAGGGATAGAACTACCCATGTCCTTCCATCTCAGTTAGGCTACTTTCACACTAGAGTTTTTGTTGGATCTGTCAAGGATCAGCAAAAACGCTTCAGTTCTGATAATACAACCGAATGCATCCGCTATGAACGGATCCGGTTGTATTATCTTTAAAATGGCCATTACAGATCCGTCATGAACTCCATTGAAAGTCAATGGGGGACGGATCCGTTTTCTATTGTGTCGGAGAAAATGGATCCGTCCCCATTGACTTACATTGTGTGTCAGGACGGATCCGTCTTGCTCCGCACCACATCACGGACAGAAAAACTCTGCTTGCAACGTTATTCTGTCCGCGATGGGGACACAACCAAGCGGAACGCAATGTATTCTGGTGCACTCGGTTTTGTTCAGTTCAGTTTTGTCCCCATTGACAATGAATGAGGACAAAATGGGAAGCGTTTTCCACCACTATTGAGATCCTATAACTGATCTCAATAGCAGAAAGGGAAAGCGCAAATGTGAAAGTAGCCTTAGAAGGACAGAGAAATTAGAAAAAGAGCAAACAGCAGGTGGCGCTATACAGATAGATTTCAGCGAATAACTCAGTGGCTATAGTAAATATTTAATTACATGCAATTACAAAAGTAGTCAGATCCAGGTGCTGGTTTGAAAAGGGTAGAATATTATTCGTGGGACAACCCCTTTAAGGTGGTTTGCTGTCAACTTTGGTTATTTTCTACCTCTGTATTTCTTCTATATGATAGCTGGATAGATCCGTTATAAGACATATGTAACCCTTTTGCTTTTACATGTGATTTCCATTATAATTTGATTGGAATGTTCAAGGCCCATTTTCTATATGAGTTTATCTATATAATCTCTTCCTTCTGTGGGGCGTTATGTAATATATATCGAGGCATGAATAGTCGTAGGTTCACGTGTATATGCAATGGTTCAGGAATGATGTACGAGGAGTAAATCTATTCATAACTGTTTATATGTTAAATCTTAGCAGCTGTGGAAATGGATTTTTGATTTTGGGCCAGAAGTTAGGAAATCTTAATTAAATCATAGGTGATATTGGTTTTTTTTATTATTATTATTATTATATTCAATGTAGTAAAGCTCTTCATTGTTAAAGCGGTTTTCCGGGATTTTACTACTGAAGACCTATTCTCAGGATAGCTCATCAGTATCTGATCAGTGGGAGTCCGACACCCGGGACCCCCGCCGATCCGTACCGGCGCTCCTGTGAACTTACTAAGCACAGCACCGTACATTGTATAGCGGCTGTGCTTTGTATCGCATTAGGCCCCATTCACTTGAACAGGGCTGAGCCGCTCCTAGGCCACATGACCGATTAATGTGATGTCACTGGCCTAGGTAAAGCTAAGAGAAGGATCCAGGGTGTCGGACCCCCACGATCAGATACTGATGCCCTATCCTGATGATAAGTCATCAGTAGTAAAGTCTCGGAAAACCCCTTTAAAGTTTCCGCTCATTAGACATTACAATTATCTAAACTTGCAAATGAAGAACTTCTACACTATTCAGTGTTAGAAGGATTTGTCTTTTGAGGACAATCTCTATCAATATGCTGTACTTGGGGATATAAAAATCATATAATGGGGTTCTTCACTCAAGAGTCCACCCTACACAAGAGTATGAGCCATTAAAAGGGAATGTGTCTTCAGAAAATGACCTATTGTTTAAATCATGTTTTATGTTAAACATATTTATTTTACTTTTTGTGTTTTTTTATTTTTCCATGTCACTATGTATATGTTTTTTCAGAGTATATAATCCTACAATTTTCTCACTAGCTACTAGACCTAATAATGTCTCTGTACAGGTAACCTTTCCTTAGCCATTATCACTATAGACAGGATTACAATGACAAGTAACACCTCTGTATACATAACACAGGATCCACCGTTCACAGCAGCTTATCAGCTCCCTCCTGACCTCTGCACAGGTGATATAGCATGCCTATAAAACTCTCCCATACAAGTCATTGGGATCCCCCCACTTTCCATTGTGTCTGTGGCCCATGTATCTGCTCTCAAAAGACAGGAAGTCTTAGTAGTGGCCAGTGTGAAAATTGCAGGATTATATACATTTTTTTATAGATGTGACATGGAAAATTAAAAAAAAAAAAATCAAAAATTCTAAAAAAAAATATACAAAATGTCTTTTTAACAATAGGTCTGACGACACTTTCCCTTTCATTGTCTAACACTCCAACCGTCCATGCATCTATGTGGTTGGCCATGCAGTTGAATGATAGGCACATAATGCAACATTTAATGGACATGTATGACCAGATGGTGCTACCACCAAGTGTAGCTTATCACCGAGAGTTAGAGAAGTTAAACCCATGGTAATCTACTGATTGTCAAAGGTTTGAGACTTTATATTTATATTTGTACAATAGATTCGTGGATTTTCACCGGTTCTTAATAAGAGTTATGCCTCTTTGTCTTTTTGACTTTTTTTGTACTGTATCTGTTAGCCCAGTTCATGCTTAGCTTTTTGATGATGTATTTTCATCCATCCTTTAGGCATCAGTTCTGGTTTTGAACGTTTTGTAAGGTCTAATGTTCAGGGAACTCTTGTGTCTTTTGATTGTTTCCCGACATCCAAATTCCAAAGAAATTGATGGCCCTAAGAACAATCTACTTTTGCAAGTGTACAGATTTCATGATGTAGCCTCTCGTAATCTTGTTTGCTATGAAGTTGATTCAATAGCTCAGGAAGGCAAAGAAGAATATGTATTTTTTTATTCTCCAGACTTTTCTACAGCTTTGATGGTTTTTATTTTATTTGTTTTTTCAGGCGTTTGTTTTTATAATCATAAAGATCTTCTCCAGCGGCCAGCACATGTGGCCACCAAAACATTTCAAGCTCTCCGTATCTTCGTGAATGATGAACTGAACGAACTCCACGCAGGACTGCAGGCAGCTCAGAAGTTTCTAAGACCAGGAGGAAGCCTTGTTGCCATTTCATTCCATTCTTTGGAAGACCGGATAGTTAAGAGATTTCTGTGTGGAATACCAATGGACGAAAAGCCAAATCTGAGTGCTAGGCATAGGATTAGGCAAGGACATAAGAATGTTACAGAAGCGGAAGATGATGAACAGTTTGCAAATCCACAGCCGAATCTAATGTGGAAAATTGTTCAACGAAAGGTTCTTACACCTGAGCACCAGGATGTTCTTGAAAATCCTCGAGCAAGATCTGCAAAACTCCGAGCTGCTATAAAGCTATAACATCGGTTTAATTTAGAACAGTTTTTTGTCATCTGTATTAAAATTATTTTTTTTAATCCATTGTTCTTTTAAATCAGTATTTATTTTCTTTTTAAATTGTCTTTACTACTCTTGCTAAATGAAGACATTGGATTCTTGTTCAGCTACAGTTATCCCCTCTGATATCACCTTCAGCCATTTTGACTTCAAATGGAGCAGCAGCACTCCTGCTTGAGTGTTGCTTCAGTCAAAATCCTCCCACCTGGCAGCTGAAGGCATCTGTGTTAGTTCCATGTTCATATTTGATCGCATTGGTGAGAAATTTGATGTTTTAATATATGCAAATGAGCCTCTAGGAACAACGGGGGACATTACCATTACACCTAGAGGCTCTGCTCTCTCTGCAGCTGCTGCACCCTCTGGAGAGGGCGCGGCAGTTGCAGAGAGAGCAGAGCCTCTAGGTGTAATTGTAACGCCCCCGTTGCTCCTAGAGGCTCATTTGCATATAATAAAACATCATTTTTCTCAGCAGTGCGGGCACACATGAACATGGGACCAACACAGATGCTGCCAAGCGCACATGCACATGATCAATTTTTTGTGGGAGACAAAGTGACCAAAAAAACAGTGAATTTGCCATTTTGACTTTTTTTCCATTTCGCCGTATGGGGTAAATATTTTTATATTTTAATAATAAGGGGGTTTTCACATATATTTTATTTTTGATATTTTTAAGACAGGGTCTCCATGGGAACTAATGTGCGGCACCCTCATATCACTCAGCTCACCCGATCCTCGCTACCCTCGTTTTTTTTTTTATCCCCAGAGATACCGTGGTTACATTTGACCCCGGCATTTGAGGGGTTAAATATGTGCGATCGAAAACTCCCAACTCCACTAGCCCACCAGAGTGCAAGCACGCAACCAGGGATCAGCAACCTTTGGCACTCCAGCTGGGATCAAACTACAACTCCCAGCATGTGCACTCCACTGTTCTCATAGAAGTGAATAGTGCATGGAGGGAGCTGTAGTTGCACAACAGTTGCAGTGCTGAAGGTTGCTGACCCCTTCACTAGACCCTGGCGCAATGTAGGGTTTCTTATACATCAAGGCCAAACAAATGACAACCCTATTTGGAGCTTTAACCCCCTAACTGTTTTGCCAGAGTGGAGCACCAGCAATGGGAAAAGTAGCTAACTGAAGGGGGGAGGGCTGCATGCTACCTCCTGAATGGTAGCAGCTAGAAACATGCAACTATTCATGTTTGAAAGCAGACATTCCAAGCTTTCAGAC
Source organism: Rhinella marina (assembly GCA_900303285.1). Classification (NCBI taxonomy): domain Eukaryota; kingdom Metazoa; phylum Chordata; class Amphibia; order Anura; family Bufonidae; genus Rhinella; species Rhinella marina. Next base: position 48,716 of record ONZH01006286.1, on the reverse strand, counting down.
AATACCAAATTGACAGCAATATGTTCAGGACAGAGAAAGATATCACTGATAGAAATCGGGATGCTGTGAATGCAGCTGAAAATAAACGTAAAAACAGGTTTTACTCAAGATTATTTCTAACGGTGATTCTCCTCCGTTGCTTGGACTTTAGCTGTCATTTATTGGTCTTGTATGAAAGCCTGGAATGTCAGCTTTCCTACAAGATCAGTTGCATGTTTCTAGCTGCTACCATGGAGGAGATATCACCATCTAAAGCAGCCCTCCACCCTCCAGTTAGCTACTTTTGACACTGCCCGAGCTGGACTCGGGCAAAACAGGTTGTTAAAGCCAATCACATAATGATAGAGTTCGCAACAGAATTCAAAGTGGACTTATACATGTCTCGCTGTGGGTGGACACTCAAATTCATTTCCGCTAGTGGTCACAAGGAACCTCCGTCAGACATTGTGGCAATCACTTTAGAAATCCCAATCCAGCAAAAAGAATCAAACTTAGTTTGCTTATATTGTTTATTTCCAGACATGAGAAGAACCGGCATGAATTGTTTTCCGGTAAATTTTACAAAATGTCATCTAAAATAATGTTGTAATATTTCTAGTAGACTTCATCACCACGGCATACATATGCACTATTTTTTTCCTTTCAATAGGAGACGCTTACTGCTTTTTCTAAGCCATTGACTTGATGAACACTCGATATTAGATCTCAAATCATATAGCCATTGAGATTGTTGCTTGTCATTTGTCATGTATGGACTGTAAATAAGCTTGGTGACACACAATAATATGTATTGTCTTAACCATAAGCAACTGCTTAAGAAAAAAATGAAATGTCAAAATATTTCAGTGTTGGAGTTTTGCCAACATAAAAGCAAACACATTTTTCCTAAAAAAAAAAAACAGTATGCAAATGTACAGAATAATGTAAATGTGTTTCTCGGTTACAATGGGAGGCTGTATTTTGATGGATGACACATTTGATAGCTCAGGAAATATACTTTTGCAAAAAGAAGGAAAAATTCGAGTTTTTGTACCGAGTTGCTGGATCCTCAAACGCCTTTCACGTAAACTAAGATTTTTTTCAACCACAACTGAAGCTCACATTTCTAAACAACCGCAAGGCAAAATATCCTTATGTTTACGCTGCTGCTCTCCTAAATGAGGCAATTTTCAAAAAATTGCTTTAACTAATTAATGTTAAGATTTCAGCCCACAATCTCCACCCTAAACATGTCAGTCTATGGTTTATAGTCCATGCCAGCTGCTTGTATCTTTGGTTTATTGTTTTAACTAAAAGATTATCCAAATGTATATGTTTGCAGACTGGTGTAATGTAAAGTTTTATTAGTTTTTGCTGTATGAAACATCACAACTAGAGATGAGCGAGCAGTGCTCGTTACGAGCACTGTAACGCTCGGGTCCCGTGTGAAATGCCCGCAGGCATTGCGGATCCGTCCTCATCTGCATGTAAGTCAATGAGGACGGATCGTTTGGTATGACACTCATACCAAACGATCCGTCCTCATTGACTTACATGCAGATGAGGACGGATCCGCAATGCCTGCGGGCATTTCACACGGGATCCGAGCACTGCTCGCTCATCTCTAATCACAACTGCTTGGTTGCAATTGACCATTGGAACACGTACACAATTGAGTCCAATTATTCCGAGTCTGACCACTTCCTACTTTAGATGTCGGCAGCGCATAGCTCATGAAGTAAGTCACATGTGGTGAGCTGGCTCGGTGGATATATAAGGTGTGGGATAGGCTGTCTACACACATATTCCTCGTTACTGTCTTGGTTAAAAGGGGAGATTTATCAGAGTTGCAAAAAGGGATCATTATTGGCTTTCTGGGCAAGGGTGACTATTTCTGAAACTTGCAGTTTGTGAACTGTTCTCATGCTGCTGTGGTGAAAGTGTATGGTGAGTGGAGAAATGGTACCATTGTGAATAAGTGACATGGAAACAACAGAGCCCCATGTGCTATTAACGTGAGAGTTGAATGTTGGCTACGAAGGGGTGCAAGGACGGCCCAACATGCTGCAGTGGAACAGTTCACCACCAGAATGAAGAAAGGGGCTATCAGACTTGTGTCTAAAACAATAGTTCAAAAATAAATCACAGAAAAAAAAATATTCAATGCACTAACAAAATAGATGCAAACAATATATACTGCATAAACTAAGCCCTCATTCTGATATGATAAAATCTGAGACTCTTAGCCAATATATTTTGATCAAAACACATCTGTGCCCACCTACCCAGTGCCAAGGTGGTCTCAGGTCAGGCAGGTCCTACGCTAAACCTACGTATTCCGTTGGGCATCTACATCCAGGAGCGCAGACCCTGCACATATAGTGTGCTGCTCCTATTCAGCTCTACGTGCATCCAGCCACCAATGATAGGAGGAGCATGTACAGCGATATGTACCACCTAGTCAAGGCGCTCTGTTTGATAGGGAGGGCAAAAGTGCACAGGAATGCTACTCAAGATAAACTAAGAGCGCATTCACACCTGAAGGTGCCACTCCCTCAAGTACATACTACAAACTAGACAAAAATCACATCTATTTTGTTAGTGCATTAAATATTTTTTTCTGTGATTTATTTTTATATATGTAGCCACTGATATCCTCAATCATTTATTACATCGTGCAGGATGTTTTTTTATCCTTTTTTTCTGTGATTTTGTCTAGTTTGTAGTATGTACTTCAGGGAGTGGCACCTTCAGGTGTGAATACGCTCTTAGTTTATCTTGAGCTACTTTTTGGTAGTGTACCTGTTGGTGAGAGATTGTTAGACATGCCTTTATGACACACATTAGGAGACATTTTGCCCAGTTGACAGACTTTGAGTGGGAGCACATCACTGGACTGGGAGAAGCAGGATGGCCATTTTAATGAATTGCCCGCCATTTAGCTGTTGGGTGTTAGGAGGTGTTGAGAGCAGTGGTTATGTGAGGGTATACATACAAGATGAACAGGCTTCAGATGGCCCAGACAGATCATAAGTAGAGAGGATCTTTTCACCTGCTGACGAGTACAAGCAGCTCCTCTAGTTTTATTGTCCACCATCCAGACACAGGTGATGTCTTCATTATATACCTCGGTCTCTTCCTGGATCATTTCCAGGTGCTTAGTGGAATGAGATTTGGTGTCACAGTGCCAATAACATGTCTTGGTATTAACAGCCACCATCTTCTTCATTTGCAGTGGTGGTGTGAAGAAGAAACCTGGAGTACTATAGATTGGAACGTATTTGTCTTTAATGACAATTCAGGTTCTGTTTGGGGTACAATGATGTTTGAATTCAAGAATGGAGACCTTGTGAATGTTTCAATCCTTTGCTGTGAAGTGACACACTGCCCCAACTGTTGGTGTGATAATCTGGGGTGCCATCACATACAACAGTCACCCCTAGAAGTGATGGGAGGGACTCTAATAGCTCAGGCATATGTGCTGGACATCCTGTGGCCACATGTGTTGCCTCTCATGGCAGGGATTCCACCTGGCATTTTCAGCAGTATAATGTGCACCCACATAGCACGGATTTCCCAGGAATGTCTCCGGCAGATGATAACGCTTCCTTGACCTTCTCGGTCATCATTTCTGGGATGCCAGCTTCAACAACCTACAATTGTGCAGAATCTACAGGCCCATCTTCAACATCTGTTGGCAAATGTGGTACAGGAGCTGCAGAGATCCACAGCTCAGGTGGGAGAATCTCTCCACAGGACAACTATTAGTTGTGTACTCCACAAATCTGGCCTTTATTGAACAGTGGCAAGAAGAAAGGAATTTTTGAAAGCAAGCCCTAGAAGTCCGGTTTGCCTCAACCCATGTAGGGGACACAGCAAACAAGTGGAAAAAGGTGCTGTGGTCAGATGAGACCAAAGTTGAACTTTTTGGCTTAAATTCAAAAAGCTATGTGTGTCAGAATACGAACACTGCTCATCACCGTGAACACACCATACCCACCATGAAACATGGTGGTGGCAGTATCATGCTGTGGGGAGGCTTTTCTTCAGCAGGGACAGGGAAGCTGGTCAGAGTTGATAGGAAGACGGATAGAGCTAAATAAAGGGCAATCCTGGAGGAAAACCTGTTAAAGACTGCAAAAGACTTGAGACTCGGGTGGAGGTTCACCTTCCAGCAGTACAACAACCCTAAACATACAGCCAGAGCTACAAGGAATGGTTAAGATGAATGCTTATTCATGTGTTAGACTGGCCCAAACCTAAATTCCATTGAGAATCTGTGGCAAGACTTAAAAAATTAATGTTCACAGACACTTTTCATCCAATCTGACTGACCTTGAGCTATTTTTACAAGCAGAATGGTCAAGAATTTTGGCCTCTCGATGTGCAAAGCTGGTAGAGGCATACCCCAAAAGATTTGCGGCTGTAATTGCAGCGAAACATGGTTCAACGTGGGGGCTAAATACAAATGTACACCACACTTTCCAGATTTTTGTTTATTAAAAATTTTGAAAACCATGGATCAATTTCTGCTCACTTCACACATACTTGCTACTTTGTGTTGGTCTATCACGTAACATACCAAGAAAATACATTTACGTTTGTGGGTATAACATGGAAAAATGTTGAAAAGCTTAAGGGGGTATGAATACTTTTTCAAGGCACTGTATATCATCATTACATTCACACATAGAAAGGTTCATTTCATTCCAACTCTTGGTGCATAATTTTTTTTCAATTTGTATATTTAACATGCTATATAGCACCGTTGGCTCTAATTGAAGACCTGGCCTTCGAATCTGCTGTCACTCAAACACTTCCAGACTCAAAGTCTAAGAATCATAGGCACAGCTACTGTTTTCAACAATATGTAATTTTTTTTATCTTGAAAGATTGGCAGCTGTTCTCAGTACAGTACATGGACAAACACGACTACTTTGTAACTGAGAATACAGGAACGGCTCCAACTTTCTGATATTTAAACTGCTTTGACTGTTGTGAGTATATTTCTTCGTGCGGTTGAGGTTTTTTTTTTTTTTCCAGAGCAACGACCTATCTTATAAAAATCTAAATACTTAGTAGCTTTATACACGTTGATGTAATATTCATGATCTTAATTCCGTAAGATTATTCCAATGGACACGTTACACCATCTGACTGTAGCGTTTGTGCGTCTGTGTGTGGTTTAAGCGGTGGCAGGCAGAGACCGGTGTTGACAGCTTGCTGCAGATAGATTAGAGAGTCTAATAGTTGCTGTTTGGAATGTATATTATCATTATATCCAAGAGAATATAATTTAATAAAAGCTTTTTGCTTGTCTTGATAAAATTTCGTAGTCTTTCAAACCCTGAAAACTAAGGTTTGTCAAAAGTAATCTTTATTCATTTCATATACGTTATATGGCTACATGTTTTTTGAAGAGACTGAGCTGTTTTCTAGGGATAGTTTCTACTACATTAATTCCACATCCAGATATCAAGTTCTTACAAATAAGATCTATTAAAATGATGAAAAACATAAAACCCTTATGCCTTGTCCATTCAAATTTAAGGTGTGGTGTTATGTTTGGGTTTAAAGAGGTTGTTTGGGACTTATATATTGATGTTTTATGCTCAGGATAGGTCAGTAAACGGTATTCCCATCTCAGACATTGATGGGATATTGATAGGACCGTCAGACCGGTGCGAGTCTTATCTCCAGAACAGACCCCCGAAGTGAAGGGAGAGCAGTCGAGACACCATGGTTATCCTCGGTTCTTTGCTAGCAGGCAAGCGCTGGCCCGGCTATTTCCATCAGCCCATAGCGGTGAATGGAGAGGTGGTTGTGCATGCGCGGTTCTCCTTCCATTCACAGTTATAGGACTTCGAAATAGCTGAACATACTCACTTTTTTTTTATTTTCTCAACTCCCATAGCTGGAAATGGAGAGCATGCCGTGCATGCACAGTGTACTCTCCCTCACTTAGGGGGCCCCATTCTGTAGATAACTGCAGGTCCTAGTGGTGAGATCCACACCTATCTGACATTGATGGCATAACTTTGCGATATGCTATCAATGTCTTAGATGAGAATACCCCTTTAAAATCTGATCAATGGTGTCCAACTCCCAGCACCCCCACTTATCAGTTTGCTCTACAGCCTTTTCAGGCCATTCCGTACACAGTATAGTGGCTGTTCTTGGTATTACAGCCGAGTTGTATTCACTTGAATGGGAATGACCTGTAGAAAGGCCATGTGACCAATGGACATGACATCACTGGTCAAGGAAGAGGCCATACCGCTTTATTGCTGCAGCGACTTTCAACAGTGGATCTGCAGGGGTGCTGGGAGTTGGATCCCCATAATCACATATTGATGATCTATCCTAAATATAGGCCATTGATATTTAAGTCCTGGACAACTTCTTTAATTCTTTGACTGGCAACCTCCTCCCATGGTATTGTAGACTTTGTGTATAAATGTCCTGTATCTTAAGTAGGTAGGGTGCCAGTGAAGAACTCATTGCAGTCCCCGAATACTCAAAGAACATTCCACACTAAAATGATTGCACTTTCATCTAGAAATTTTTATTAGTACAGACGATTTAAAAAAAAATTGCAGCAAATTTAGAGTGAAGGGAAATGGATATTTTACATTTTACAAGCAGTTGTGCATGTACTTTCAAATGATAAACATGGCTAATGGCACTATGACCTGAAGTCTGCTGTCAATGGTAATGATGTCTGATGACAATGTTATACGCCCTGATGACCTATTTAGGGTTTTTTTTTTTTTAAAAATGCATGTTCTTAGGAAGTATTTTTCAATTATATTAATTGTATTTTTGTTGCAAAGGTATGTAGTGGACCCTCTATACCACAATCTAATTGCGTAACCTGGAATATGGAGTCTAAATGATCCCATATGTTGTACATTAAACCACCTTATGAAAGTATAACTTTTGTAGACTAGTACGCCCAGGTCCTAATCCCCAAGGATTTGTCAGATCAGTGATAACTGCACTACAGAATCCAGGAGCTGAAGCAGAAGACAAAAAATCTGTGTTACCAGAGAACAGACGAAACTCAAAATCACAGATGAAGACATTGTTGGGATCAGAAATCAGCAAATGAGTGTCATAATCAGGGAGACCAGCAGGGACCAACCAAACATTTAGTGCCTTAACAACCAGTCCTTTCAGGGACCGAAGGGGAAAATAAGAACAGCAGGGGCAGGGATAGAGCGCCGACCGTGATGAGTTGGCGCTCTGTAATTGTAGTTTACTCTATGTGGGTCATGTGACACTGGCCACGTCACGTGACCCCTCTAGGCGCCCTATTTAAGCAGACAGCCTGCTGGCCACAGGTTGCCTGTGACTGGTTTTGAATTTCAGCTTCCCCTGGATCTGAATTGTGTCTCTGGTTTGAATTTGATCACTTTCTTGGTATTGGACCTCGGCTTGGTGTGCTTCTGTGTCGTTCTGTCTTATGTTTGTTATTTGTCTCCCTTTTTCTCCTGTCCCTTTAAGGCCCTGCACTTTAGCTAAGTTAGGGACCGCCGTCTAGTTGTGGACCGCTACCTTGGGTGGTTCGTGCAATCGGGCAGGGACAGTGGTGTGGGTGGACTTTCAGGGCTCACTTGCTCCCCACCATGACAGCATGAGCGTGTATACATCCCAAAGACAAGATCCGTTCCCCCTGTTGTACTCCTACCACAAGCTAGACACCTAAGTTGTAGACTACAGTGAAGGTGGAAATATACACGCCTTAACAAAAATTCATGCAATCCTTTATATGAGTTACAGAACAGGTAGCCACATGGAGGCTTCAGACCTGACAATGCATTACCAAAGCACTGGTTAAAAAAAAAAGGAAATTTTAACTGTTCAGTTTCCAATGCCCTACCATAGAATGAACAGGAGGCACTCATGGTTGTTCGCTTTGATTGCCGGGCATAACACTACCCGCGAGTAATTCTGTTAAGCAGTGAATTAATTGACAAATTGTCCATGAGACGGAACAGTATGTCAGCAGCTAAAATGTGCCACGCTTGTGATTCCAGGCTTCTTCTAGCTTCAGGGGGGTCATTTCACTTCCGTTTAGCATGGAGATTCGTTTTACATTGATGTGCATTAGTCACAAAGTGAAATTGAAAAGTAAAAGCCTTACAAATTAATTTTCTCGATAACGACAATATAGCAAGTATTGAAGTTAACAACTGGAACAGATAGGATAATGTACAGCTATTCTAGGGCATGACGGCAAAAAGAAACATCCCTAACCAAATCGCCTTTAGGGCTTTCCTTCTCTTGTGTTGATGAGGCAGCAATTACCTTGCCTGTCGGAAAACTTTATGAGCTGTGGAATATTACAAGGCTTGAAGAACCTTTCAGATAGAAACCATTTGGGTTTAGAGGCACATTTATTTCCTAGTCTTGTTGAGGAGGATGTTATAGGCAGAATGTTATAGACATGTAAAAATTGTATTTTCTGTATTAAATATATTCATTCTATGGGTGTTTAGCATATACACTCATTGACAAAAAAATAACATAAAGTAAAGCACCAAAAAGTAGCTGTTGAAATCGAAGGAAGCTTACTATGTGTGATTGTAATGATGATATATGTAAATGATTACAATATTAGTAAGGATGGAGAAGTTTATTGGGGAAAACTGTACAATAGAAAGGAGGCTCTAGGACTCTGTTGGGCCTCCTCTAGCCTGGATACGAGATTAGATAGATGGACATGGTCGAGATGATATAGTTGGACACTGACGCATACAGGGTCTGTATTTATTTATCTATTGCACTTTTATAGCGCTATTATATTCCGCAGCGCTTTACAGACATTAGCATCACACTGTCCCCAATGGGTCTCACAATCTAAGTTCCCTATCAGTATGTCTTTGGAGTTTGGGAGGAAACCGGAGTACCCGGAGGAAACCCACGCAAACATGGAGAGAACATATAAACTCCATGCAGATGATGTTGTAGATTCAAACCTAGGACACCAAAGCTGCAAGGCACCAGTGCTAACCACTGAGCCACCGTATCCTGTGGCACATTTGCCCAAGGTGGCATCCCAGATGGTCCCATAAATGCTCAATTGGTGATAAATCTGGCAAATGGTCAGTTCATTGAAGTGTTGTAGTCTGGCAGAGGCATTCATGGGAACCCTTGATGTGTGGGCGAGCATTATCCTGCTGAAAAATACCAGTTGGAAGCTCTGCCATGACATTGAGATGATTAAAAAAAAAAGTCTGTCACTGACAAGAGCTGCAAAAAACCAAGGCTATGTTCACCATGTGATTTGTCATCGATGCTTGCACAGTAGAGCCCAGGGTCTCTGCAGTGATGAAAACAAGTCTACTGTGCATGTGATCATGTCTAATTGCATTGCGCTTGCACAAGATCACATGGCTAATGTTCCCGAAACAGTGTTGTCTCTGTTCTTGTTTTTCTCTGTACAGTATACTGCAGATTTGAAGGGTAACACTGAATTATATCATCTGCAGTTTTTGAATGATTCTTCCTTGAAACATCCTTTGAAATAAACATTTGTGTAGGTAGCTCTAATTTTGCACTGTATTTCTTTACCTTCCTTGCTTCTATTTTTCATTCTAGTCTGTGGTCACATGACCATGTCCATGCAGCTCTTTCTTATTTCCTGTGATGTCATGTCCATGGGGGTGTCAGAGCAGCAAAAGGGGCAGCCTTTATAACCAGGTTGGAGGAGCTATAAACTGTCTGGGCTTTTTGGGTGGCAGGGCTGGAGATGTGGCAGAGAAAGGAGAAGTGTATCATGGGTTTTGTTGGACACAGCAACAGGAAGTGCTACATACTGTACAGGATAGAAACAAACTAGAGTGTTTTTTACATAGTGAAAATGGGTTACGAGGGTCCAAATTTAAAAAAAATAAATCACAAGGAAGATGTACATGAGGTAAGCAACTACAGAAGCAAAACTGATATAAACAGATATAAAACAGATATAAAACTCCTATATAGATTGATAATCTATTATCAGTTTACTGCTGCTGTGAGGGGAAGATGTTATCTGTTAGTACATTGTAGAATTAGGATAACCATACAAGAGCTCTAGTGTTCTTTAGATAGGCCTCAAAAAAGTCACTTACCCCCCCCCCTCCAACTTCTCTATGTGGTCGGAGTGAATGGTCTGACTGAGAACATCAAGCGGGATAATATACTGTGCTAATGGTTCAAACAAAGGGGGATGTTAAAGAGTCAGGCCAGGAGGAAGAATACATGGGAGTATCTTGAAAAATGTATATTTTTTTTCTTTTGTGAAACAAAATGCAAAATATAGTCTCTTAATATGTGATAAAAAATTTGATGGTAATGCCTCCTTAAGACTCAAACAGGTTTGATCATTATGTGGTTAATGACAGTATAATTTTGTAAACAAGAAGTTGTCTCGTAAGAGTTGGACTGGTCACCATGGCTTCTGGTTAACATCGTTCGCGGGCCATACAAAATTCTCAGCTTAAAAATTTGACTGCCGTATTTGCTCAAACATATAATTGACTTAGGGGTAAGTTACATAAATTGTGCTTTAGTTTAAAAAAAATCTAGAGCACTGTATTTTTGTAGCACAAAATGGCCCCTGCACTATATATATTACAAATAGTACAGGCGCCATTTTGACCAAACATAGCAGTCTAATTTTTACTTTTAGAATGTTACATATTTAGCTCTTATTTGGCATTAATGGCAGCCAAGCTCATCCCAGAGGGTCCAGAGAGGGGTTCACCCAGATTTCACTCTCCCTGTCACTGTCCCTGCCTCTTCCTTTGCAACTTTCACTGCCTTTGTCCCTTTCTCAACCTCAGATCTGCACCCCCCCGCCTCCATCAGCCTCCTGTCAGACCCCCAGCCAACATCCACCTCAAGTCCAACTCCCATCAGACTCTCCCTATCCTCAGAACAGCCCTCATCACCCCCCCCAGCCTCAGATTGGACCCACATCAGAACTCCTAGCTTCAGATCATACCCCCAATAGACCCCCCAGCCACAGATCAGACCCTAATCAGACCCTCCCCAGCCTCAGATCAGACCCCTCCCCCAGCCACAGATCAGACCCTCATCAGACCCTCCCCAGCCTCAGATCAGACCCCCAGCCTCAGATCAGACCCCATCAGACCCTCCCCACTCTCCATTAGCCTCGGATCAGACCCTATTAGACCCCCCCAGAATCCAATCAGACCTCAAATCAGATGTTTAAAATAACTAAATAAATAAACTTACCTTCAGCTCCGGATGGTGCTGCCACACACCACATTCACTCACCCTCCCTGGTCTTCTTCCCGCAGCACTGCACTGTGACCTGACAGCCCACAGCATCAGGTCATAGTGTGCTGTAAATGTCAGGACACAGAGTGGGGCTGGAAGAAGACCAGGCAAGGTGAGTACAGCCAGCGCAGTGCTGTTCTAATCTTCCTGTGCCTCCCACATGCTAATGACCACTTCCATAATGGAAGTGGTCATTAGCATTTTCACTTTATGCTCTGGCCTGCAGGCTGGAGGTTCCCCACCCCTGCTTTAGAAGAAGCTGTCCAATTGTCTACAATAGGTCCACATCGAAAGAACAATCTAAAGAGAGTCATGTTTTTATAGTCATCTAAAAAACTGAAAGAAAAGACTGAAAGTTTTTTAATGTATTTGAAGCTGCTTTCTTTAGTTCTATGAATTTTTTTTCAGGCCTGGTCTTGACCCTGTTAAGAATATGTACAAAAATTAATGTTATTTGAGGATTACTTAACGGAAATTGAAATGGTGAGATTTTAACAGCAACCTTAGAACAGAGAAAGAAACCACCTTATAAGTGAGTTTTAGAGAATAATTCTGGCTTCAGCCTATTTTAGCATTCTATTACCCAGAAGCCTGAGAGTGCTGCAAATTGAGATTGAAATATCAAGTTTTCATTACTTCTTCCATATTAACCTCACTAAACTGGAAAAAAATCTATTGAAAGCTGTAATTCATGAGCAGAAATATCTCATCTGGCCAGGAGACCTACTCCTTAATAAAAGACAGAACAGTATTACACGTGGACAACTCAGCAACAGGCAGCTGTCAATTTGTAAAAAGAAAAGCGGGTCACGTTTCATTATGGAATATACTGAGTTTCATGAGCAACAACTGACAATATTCCAAAACATTCAGATTCAACTATGAGGTGTAAAATGATGACTATTGGTGGTAATGCCTTACAAAAATATATTGGCCAATTTACACCCAACTGAGAAAATGGTTAATATTTTATACTCATATGCAGATTGTATGTACTTATACAGTCAAAATATTTTGTCATTACTATGGTATTGCTTTAAAGGTTGCTTAAATTATCTATGGATTTGAGCTAAAGAATTCAGGAATGAAAACTAGAGATGAGCAAATCAATTTCTCACAAATCAGATTTTGCCCAAATTTTGTAAAAATTTGAGTTGCATCTGAATTTTTGCTAATTGAATTTGGGTGAATTTTGCAGAGAGAAAAAAATAAAACTTGAGACAATAGACAGTAAAAATATAAGTTTTGGAAGACCTCAGAGTATCATAAATTTTTAGCCCTTGGAGCACTTTGGATTTGAATCGGTTGAGGCCCAAATCAAATCGGTCAACTGATTTGGCCGAATCAAATTTTGAGTGATTAGCTCATCTCTAACAGGAACCTAACAAAGCTAGCAAAGTATTAAATGATACAGGTTACACAGCTTGCACATTGTAGTGTCCATATTTGTATATCAACGCCAGGATCCTTGCAGCCCTGCTGAACTCAAATAAGATCACAACAGGGTTTAGTTTGGTAGTATTCAAGGGGTTGTGGTGGTGCAGCTGCATCTCAAAGCCCCAAAGGGCTTCTGGCTGGGTTCCAGATGGTGTCACTTGCCCTTTGGGGACATATCACCGCTGAGGCCGGTCATTAGCTGCTTCAGGTTGCCAGAATGGGCGGTGGGAGATTGTATTATTTTTTCATTAGATACCATGTGCTATAGGGGCTGATTAAAAATTACCATAATCCTAGAAAACTGATTTAGGGCTCATGCACACAACCGTATGTATTTTGCTATCCACAAAAAACAGATCCGCAAAAAATATAGATGACATCTGTGTGCATTCTGTATTTTGTGGAACAGAACAGTTGGCCCCTAATAGAACAGTCCTATCCTTGTCCGTAATGTGGCAATAATAGGACATGTTCTATTTTTTTGCGGAATGGACATACAGACCTAAGTAAACAGAATGCACACGGAGTAACTTCCGTTTTTTTTTTTTTTTGTTTGTTTTTTTTTTGCCGACCCATTGAAATGAATGGTTCGTCATACAGTCCGCAAAAAAAAATCAAAAACGGAATGGACACAGAAAGAAAATATGTTCATGTGCATGAGCCCTATTATCACTGAGCTTTCAGGAAACTTTTGATATGTCATAGCGACATTCTTGTTTAAAAGGTTTTGACCGGTGGGGGTCTAAGTGTCTAGACTACCACTGATCGTTAGAATGAGGGGAGAGAACTAATCACATAGCACGCTTTCTCTCCCCGTGTAGTGTAGTGAGGAGAAATGACAATATGTGAGGACTTCTCTGTCCTTGTTCTAGTGATCGTGGTGGTCCTCAGCCCTCACCCCACCAATCAAAACCTTTGACATATCAAAAGTTTTTGCAAGCTCAATGACCCTTTAAGCACATTTTTTCTACAATATCATCCATTTGCAAAAATACTTATATCGTTCATGAGAATGTGATACAGCAGAGGAGCCTTCTCAGACACCTGGAGTAGAAGTGTGACTGCTTTGCCAATGCCCATATGTGGCCAAAAGAAAAACTAGAAATTTTTTGACAACGCAGCGTTTGTTGTAATGAATCTGCTGCACATTACAGCACCCGTTCAGACATCCTAATTGTAACAGGCTAAGTCGCTTTAAGAATTCTGTAATTTCAATTAACTGGAAAAAATGAACTGTCAATGTTTTATGTGCCATGAAATTGCCCGGCTCTTTAATCTCACTTAAGATGCTATTAGGGCTAGTATTTAACAAGTACTATTCAAGTGTGACATGCTGAAGACTCACCTTTGCTCTACGCCAGGATTTTCATCTGCCGGGGTGGCAGGCCCATTCATTACATACCTGCTTCTTTATCCCTGTGAATACGTATCAAAGCTCAAACATTCTTATTGTTTCTTTTTTTTTTTTTTTTTGATAAAGCAGCAGACTAGTTATTAAAGAGTTAAATGATTTATACGGGGAGGAAAACATGACATCTGTGTTCCTGAAATGACGCCATACCTCTGCATGGCTTAGCTTCAATGAAGTGAATGGGATGCTGTACCATACAATGGCGGTGGACAGATGTGGCAGTGTCTTTCTTTTGGAAGAAAGCATTGTTTCTAATTGTGTGCAACCACTAATGGTTTAGCTTTATAGTGTTTAGCGCTGAAAATTATCTGCTCAGCTTCATTTTGTAAAACTTCATTTATTATAAGGTATGTAATTCTCAAAAATGTCTCATAAAAAATGAAAATCAGACATCATATAGTACTTGACAGCCCCTGTACCTCACGTGGATCCAGAGATCTTGCCATTCATTGCTTTGGTTGTTCTGCCAGATTTACGGTGCTTTGAAAAAGTATTCATACCCCTTGAACGTTTACACATTTTTTCATGTTAAACTACTACAAAACTATATGTATTTTATTGGGATTTTAGGTGATAGACCGACACAAAGTAGGAAGTATGTGTGAAGTGAACAGAAAATGTTACATAGTCAAAAAAAACAGCAAATTCCAAATTGTCAATCCTACTTTGAGCTCTGCAGGTTCTGGGTGTGGTGGGTCCTATTCACACCAAGTTTCAATTTTCAAGACTAATAAAACCGTGCGGCTCTCCAACAGGTACTGATCCGATCACCATAAAAGATGTCGATGTTCAAAATGTACCAATCACTGTTTTCACAGCAATCCTCACCTCACTTCTACTCGTCTCTCCTATAGAGGTCAACGTAAAGGAGTAAGAAATAGTGAAGTTCCGCAACAGATGTTCTAAAATCTGCTTTTATTATATATATATTATGTATACGCCCCTGACGAAGCGAAGGTGAAACCTGGGTCGGGCGTTAGACGGGAAACCAGTCTAAGCACTTAATATGCCTGTATTCTTCTTGATCTTGTTAGTATAATAAAAGCAGACTTTAGAACATCTACATTGATCTCTATAGGAGAGACGAGTAGAAGTGAGGTGTGGAGTGCTGTGGAAACAGTGATTGGTACATTTTGAACATCGACACCTTTCAAGGTGATCGGATCAGTACCCGTTGGAGAGCAGCGTGGTTTTATTAGTCTTGAAAATAGAAAATGATACATGGTTTTCAAAAAGTTTAATAAATAAAAATTGGAAAAGTGTGGTGTGCATTTGTATTTAGCCCCCCTAAGTAAATATTTTGTAGGACCACCCTTCCATGTAATTACAGCTGCAGGTCTTTTGGGTATGTCTCTACCAGCCTTGCATTTGCACATCTAAAGGCTGAAATTTTTGCCCATTTTTCTTTGCAAAATCGCTGAAGCTCAGTCAGATTGGATGGTGAGCGTTTGTGAACTGCATGTATTGCTGTCTAATGTGTGAGCTATGTTCAATTAAAAAAAAAAAAAAAAAAAAATATATATATATATATATATATATATATATATATATATATATATATATATAACAAATTACAATTCCATCATAGTAATAACAATGCAGCCACCCAAAATTGCATTCAGAGGGATGGTTGTCTCAAAGAAGATGACCAGTATGCATGATAGGTGATGGAACTGAAAATCTGTCACAAGAAATCTGGTCTAGATAAAGGGGAGGTCTTCTAAAAGTGGTGGTCTTTTTGAGGCCTATAAGGAGAAAAATAATCACATAACTCAGGGATGGCCAACCTGAGGCTCTCCAGCTGTTGCAAAACTACAACTCCCAGCATGCCCAGACTGCCTACAGGTATCAGACTACAGCAGGGCATGGTGGGAGTTGTAGTTTTACAACAGCTGGAGAGCCGCAGGTTGGCCATGCCTGACATAACTCATCTGGTTCAGAAAACCTATTTCAAACACCCTATTATGAATTTTGTGTAAAGGGGAGGGGTCCCTTTTTCAGGACCATCTTCTATCAACCATTGTGGAGAGTGAGCATCAAGTGAATCTCTCACTGTCATGGACCATTTACATAGACCGCCCATAGATTTCAATAAGAAAATTGTAATACTTTATTTCTCCTGTGGTGGCGCTGCAGGGTTACTGAACACTTGCAACTGGAGTTACCCCATGATGATCATCCATCTATAAAATAGGAATTGTCCAAAGTAGACAACTGCTTTGAATATCTCTTAAATATTATGTATGTAATACATTCTAATGACTAAGTATCATGGCTTTGAAATGGAGCTCGGCACAAAAAAACAATAATGAAACATTTCCAACCTTTCCTTCTGGAAGTTCGTTTTGTTTTATTAAAAACGTAAGAAGATTTAAACTCTTATTAAAAACGTCTGCTGAGTACGTGTCTAAAATACTGTCTCGGCCCTTTCCCAGGGCTTCTCAACTACATGTTTGTGATCCTATTGATAGCAAGACTTTAATTTATTGCATCAATTGGGTATTGTGTGTGTCTAAATATTCCATGGGATTAAAAACTAATTGAGGTTTGATAAATATGTACAATGGAAATGTGAAGCTAATAATTAGAATTTGAACAAAGGGGATGACTCAATTTTTGGCAGAAAACAAGAATGGAAGCGCAGAAGATTAGAAAAATATTAGTAATACCAAACAGTGAGGAGTGTTTATGAAGGCAATGATGTTTTTAACATTCGGAAGATTAAAAACATCTTTCTTTCTTTCTAAGACAGTTATTACTAAGACACGTCTGGTAGAGTGGGCGGCCATTCATAGAGTCTGAGAGTCTTGTGTAAAACTTTAGATAACCCATTCACCTGCCTCGAGGCTAGATGGGCTTTGCTGCTAGGGACTAAAGTTATGAATGCAAAGTTAATAACAGAAAACTGGTGTGGTACACTAGTGACAGTCCATCTAGAATGACCAGGGAAGAATAAAAGGAAGTCAGCAAAGAGGGTCAACACCAGTAGAGACAGAACATAGGAGGTTAATCCAGAGGCAAGCCAAGGTCAGTTACTAATAGAGTCATAATAAGCAGGAACAGCAGCCACAGGGTAAATCCAAAAACAAAACAGAATCAGTTCACCAGAAACGTCAGTAGGAAGTCACACACTATAGAGCCCTGATACAAACATAATGGTAAGTAAGAAACCCGATTGGCTTGGCTTCTAGTCACATTAACAGGTCAAACAGCTGCTTCTTGGCATGGCAGCCCTCCCAGAACAGCCATGCATAGTAATTTGGCATGAAGAAGTACTGACACTTTCCCTCTCTGAGGGATCATCTTTTATATGGGTCCTAGATATAAAAGATGATCCCTCAGATCACTCCCAATCACTCCCTTCCTCTGATTTGCAGTGCATAGCTCCCAATCACATCAAACATAATAGGCTGGCTACCAAAACATTCAGCATGGGATGTGCCAATATAAGGATCTGCAATGCTTGGGGATTGCACTATTTGGTGCTCAAGTTTGCTAACCTGTCTTGGTACTACAAATGACACATATCCTGAATTACCTTGGTAACTGTCCCAGTTTAGCCAGTTGCTTCTTATGTACTGGTGCCAATAATTGTACATAATAATTCCATAGACCTCCACGATTGCCCTACTACAGCTTGGCACATCTTGGTACCTGTAAAAAGTTGTAATATGAACCCATGGTTTATCCCCTATACATTTTTGATTGATAATTCTATGTAGTAGCTTAAATCTTCGTTTAACCTAGTGTGGGGCTTCACATGTTTAAATGTGTCGATAAAAAGCCACCAGACATATTACAATCCACATGAATTTATAGTTCTCTATTACATTTCATTTCTAGATTCAACAAAATATCACAATTTTCAGTTGTAATAATTAGATAAATGCCCTTATGTCTAGATATTGCTATTAGATATTTGTTAACATGACCTCTGCTGTCATTTTGATACCCTATTAGAACAGTCACCTAATGTGTCCAGTGATGGTGGTCAGTGGTCACGCATGCTCAGGAGCATAGGGTCATCTCATGGTTCCTCTTGTACATAGGCAGTAAAGAGGTGCATTAGAGGTGGCTTCTTCTCACCTACACAGAATACATTTGGTGGACACCCTAAGATGGGAACTAGAGATGAGCGAATCATTCAAAAAATTATTTGCCGAACTTTTCCTAAAATTCATATATTCGACAAATAGATTTGTTGTATTTGCGTACAAAATATACGTTATTATGTGCTATTAGCGAACA
The DNA here is from genome assembly GCA_900303285.1 of Rhinella marina. Lineage (NCBI taxonomy): Eukaryota > Metazoa > Chordata > Amphibia > Anura > Bufonidae > Rhinella > Rhinella marina. The sequence goes on along the minus strand of ONZH01006286.1, from coordinate 30,352 downwards.
TTCGCTCACTAATAACGAACGTTCATTTACAAAATGTACGCAACTTCTTAGAAGACATAAGCATGAGCGTTCAAATAGCTTACGAATCTCAGCGTACTATTGTCTAAGCGATTACGTAATACGCAGACACATACGAGGAGAGGCCGCGGCGTGCACTCCTCAGAGGCAGAGCGAATATTCGAGACATATATATGGTAAAGTGCAAATACATTATTATAGGTATAATATAAAAATTTTAAATATCACCTACCTAGTATGCTCACTGACACGTTTAAGTCTCTTTTCTTCTGACGCTTGTCATAGAACTGGAGCAGAGTCCCAAACTCAGTCGCAATTTGTAATCCACATAGGTAAAATTGTAATCCAAATGAGTAAAAAAAAAAAGCAGCAAAGGTTCCTTAAAAAACCCTCTTTCAAGGGGCTCCCCGAATAACCTGAAAAGGGGGAAAAAGGGATGAGGCGCACGAATGCGCGACTTAATTTCCTGAGTTGCCTCGTCATCCTCCGCGCTGGAGAAAGGGGCGGAACTACCAGGGAGGAGTCTGCATCGCTGAATTGAATTCGTACGCAACAGCGTATAGAGTAACTACCAGGGAAAAGTCTGCATCGCTGAATTGAATTCGTACGCGACAGCGTATAGAGTAACTAAATTATACGTAGAATAGCATATAATTTATAGGACACACTACGTAGCGAATGCGTACAAAAGCTAAGCGAATCACCTAATATTCGGATTCGCTTCGCAGCTGAAAAATCCCAAGATTCGATACGAATCTACGAAGCGGCGAATAGATTTGCTCATCTCTAATGGGAACCAAAAGAACACACAAACAGGTGGTAGATAACATATATAGAACAGCATGACCTACAACTCTCATCCTCTTCCTCCCATAAGCAGGAACTAACTGCTTAAGACATGCTCCTAACAGTTAAAGTTCCCCTTTAAAAACTCATTTGCTCAAAGAGGTCCATGCCTTATGACCATAGTCAGTAGCTTATCTGACCTAGTCACTGTTACTCGTTCCTCAGCAATCTTCTTTTGTTATATCGCTCTGCATTTTCTATTGGCTCAGATACTGACTTGCTGATGAGATAATACAGATTTATATATTACATTCTCCATGGTGACACAAGGGACTTGTCTTGCACCTTCTACCTGTTGTGTCATTCCTCCAATTTCATTAAAGAGGCTTTCTGGAAGAACAATATTGATGAACTGTCCACAGGATAGGTCATCAATATCTGATCATTTGGATTCCAAAACCGACACCAATAAGCTGTTTGAAGAAGCCTCTGCAAGCTGGTGGTACCAATTATATCCTGGTTATTGTAGTAATATTTACTAGACCTGGTTGAGCCTTGTATGCACTTTTTCATTGTGCCCCGTGGTTTACATTATGCCGATATACTGGAGTGTACACATGACCTTTATCAATGGATGTGATTTGCCAGCTTACACACCCTTTCAACAAACTCTGCATCAACCAATAGTATAGTTTGTGTACATAAGGAATACCACTGTTTCCAGTCATTATATCACTTGTCATTGACATTTCTGTCAGTTTTCCTTTGTGTATGATATAACTTGTGTATGAAAGTAGAGGAGAATCTCCTTCCTAACTGTTTCACAGTCACTCATAACCAGCCCCAGGGAAAATGGAGGACTTTACAGAGAAGTACTTGCCTGTATTTTTGTGAATGAAACACTTGTATTGAGTTGTAATCTTCCTATTTAGCTGGGCAGTCTCTCTTTGTCCTTTCCATAGACTTGTATTAACATGTATAATATGATCTTACTGAGGAGATGGTCTGTCTAGAGATGGATTGAAATCATTTTTCAAAGTGAAAATCAATTAACAGGGAGTGGGGGTAGGGGCAGATGTAAACAGCTGATAACATGAGCACTAGATGCCTCACTAATAAAAAATGTTACAAAGTTTCTTGTGGTCACTTGTACTATTGGTTTATGTAAAATTGTGTGAAAGTACAGTTACTCTTTGACAAAGTTTTACTTTATATAGTGATATATAGCTTCATAAACTTAGTCTTGTTCTACATGGAGATTTTTTTTTATAAAAAAAACTGCTGTCGATCATCTGAAATATTGTGTTGTTATTGTGTCTTTGGATCTTTGACTCTTCTCTATATTGCACAAGTCAACATGATCTTGCACAAAAGCTTCTTAAATAGTTGCACTTTATTGGCCCATAAAAGTGGTAATATATATATAGCGCAATGGATTGAATGGATTAACAGAAAAAAATTCACCCTCAACAATCCCCAACCTCCCTGTTATATTCCCTACTGCTCTCCACTTCTTGGACACTGTTTAGACAGTTGTGGAGGTATGTTAGATGTACAGCAAGCCGATATTTTGTGTCAAAGCTGAATATTTTTGGTTTATTTCGTCCACATTTTCCCTCTCCATGCATCTGAGTAGGTAGTCTTTCCTGGTGTGATGTCGAAGGTTTTATCTATGCCAATCAAATGTCTCCCCTCTCACAGCATGCAGTTTCACATACACAGAGGGAGAAAGACTGCAGCTACATTTCACCTTTCTCCTTTTCGCAGTGTTCTTTTTAACATAGGAAAGTGTCACTTTTGTCTAATAAAATAACATTACAAACTTTCATAAATTCATATGTAATACCGATCAATTAAAACATTTATAATGATAGGCACACTATGGTCAGGGGCCCAATAACATTGAGGTCCACTCATGGTAACAATCTAATAGTCCAAAATTGGCATTTATAAAACATGGTTGTAGTAGGCAAAAATTAGCAGTGGCAGTGACAAAGAATACCAGGCGTTGTACCGTAAGAAATTTCAGAGAGTAAAGCCAAGGCTTAGAATTAGTGTCACCAAATGACCATGGAGGACTTTGACTGAGAAATCAGAGCTACCAAAGTAGGGACACAGAAAGGAACTGGTGGACTGAAGATAAAATGCAGGAGCTGGTAGCTTCAGATTTAGAATCGATACAGACAAACAGGACTATAGGTGCAGGGGCCGGATACAAGGTTGGAGCAAACTAACTGCAGACCAATTTAGAAAATCCTAATGTCCACCTTGGTATGCAAAATTCTATTGGTCAGGTTCTGCTTGTGCTCTGTGAAGGAACTTGAGAAAATGATCTACTCCTTTGGCTTCCATCCGCCTCTCTCTGCTTCACTTGCCTACTTACCAACATTTGCGTTGGGAACTTTGGGCATTCAAGCATCCCAAGCCACCCTGGACCATCCACTTCCGGACCAGAACAGGCCGAATTTGCTAGGATTATCTCTGATCATTTTGGACAATTTCTGAAAATTCAGAACTGTTGACAACTATGCATTTAGGAGAGAGACTGGAAGACCATAGACTACAGTGACTCACCCAAGTGAAGCTGAAAGGAGACAAAGGAGCATGGTGCTCTGATGAAGGACAGATCCCAATCTTTCCATCAATCCGTGGATATCCTGTCAGTGTCAGACTGGGGTTTCTAGGGCCCACCAGTAATATTCATTCTGGGGGGCCACTGCATAGCATCATGCAAATACTACCTGCTCACACAGCGGCAGCAGCAACAAGATGCTACAATATGATTGACTAAGGCGGGCCTGTTCGAGAAGCTACATCATGGTGGGAAAGAGGTTACTGGCTAGCCTGACTGTATACCTAGAAGACACCACAGCCACCTGATGCATCTATACTTTGTTAAATAATCTACCCAGTTTTTGTACGCTGCCTTTTTATGTGCAGTGCAGTCCGTGTACTGTACTACATGCCAGCTGTACAGGAAGGGGGGATGTGTAGGGGCCCACCAAGAGATTCACCTATTCCCCTGTGGGCCGGTCTGATCCTGCCTAGAATGACAGATTATATTAAAGTAAATAATACAAACTTTTCCTATAAAAGGTTATAAAATGAAGTCAAAGTAAGACATAATTTGTTATCTCTGACACAAAGGCTTAATGATGTTGCAGGGCGTCTCTGCTTATCTCTGCTCTTGATGTGTTAAGGTTGGATGCGGTAAGCAGCTTTCACACATTGCTGTTTTTCTCATTATTAATGATCTTTCACTTGAAAATGTGTTTGGTCACCGTGGTAGTGCTCATTTAACTGGACATTACTGTAAGTTTGTGTTTGTATGAGGCTAGCATGGCCTAATATGCAGAACGCTGCACATCAGATGGACTCTGCTGTCAGATAAGTACATAGAGAGCTACAAAGGAAAAAAACACAATGCAGCAGCACTCTGCAAACACAAATAATGTACAATAGATTCTTGGCAAATCATTTTGTACAAAATTATTTGGGCCCGTCTGCCAAACGTCATGGCGATCTCTTTAAGACGGGAACCTAACACTAATTTCTACCTGTTATGTGCCATAATGGCCACCACAAAATTCATGGAGTGTTGGTTCCACATGCATGCTGGGTCCACTCTGCCTTTGCCATTTTTGGTGCCTTAAAGGCCTCCATTAAATCCAGGGATGCAGGTACCAACATGTATGCTGAGCCCACTCTATACTTCTCCTGGTGCCTCACAGCTTCCAATACATATACTGAGAGCAGGACACAGTTTTATACTTACTCTGATTAAAATCAGCCTATGGGGCAAACAGGCGTATCAGGAGTGCAAGACTGGCTGGAGTAGCCACACCTCCAGATCAGTACAACTGCAAAAAAGGGGGTCAGTCAGCACATCCAATGTGCAGGTGCACGCCGCCATGGCTAGAGACACAAAGGAAAAAAACACAATGCAGCAGCACTCTGCAAACACAAATAATGTACAATAATGCCATATATATATAAAACATTCTGGTGCTAGTGCTACGCTTATTTTGCAAAATTGAGATTCTTGGCAAATCATTTTGTACAAAATTATTTGGGCCTGTTTGTCAAACCTCAAGGCGATCTTATAAAGACGGGAACCTAACACTAATTTCTACCTGTTATGTGCCTTTGTGTCTCTAGCCATGACGGCGTGCACCTGCGCATTGGATGTGCTGACTGACCCCCTTTTTTTGCAGTTGTATATTGAGAGCTATTTATTTCTCATGTTCAAACATTCATTTGGATGGATGCTCTATCACACATTTAGATACCTGTTGGCTGGCCGGGCTGCCTTAAAGGGGTTCTCCAGGAATTAAGAAAATGAAAATACTTAAATAATACTTTATTATAAATATATTCCCAAATACCTTTCATTAGTTATAATGGCTTGTTTTGTCTAGAGAGCAATCATTAGGAGAAACAAAATGGCCGCTGTCCTATTAGTACACCAAAAACCTGTTCTAATAACACAGCAGGACAAGTTACTTCACAATACTGAAATAAAGAGCTGCCTCATCATACTCTCCTACTTGTCAGGGATTATGATCTTGAATACAGTGTAATATGAGCTTCAGCTTAATCTCTGTAGGAATTGAGTTCATGAGGAAATATGAAGTACAGAGAGGATGGTGGAGATGTGAGTAAAGAGCAGCAGCATTTGTATGCAGTCTCCATTACCACAGTCTGTCCTGTCCATCCTCTCTGCTACTACTTCATGTCTCCTAATGAGCTCCTTTCCTTCAGAGATTCAGCTGTATTCAGGATCATAATCCCTGACAAACAGAGCAGGGATGGGAATGAGTCAGCTCTTTAGCTCAGTGTTGTGAAGTAACTTGTCTTCCTGTGTGAATAGGTCAGGTTTTGTGTCTACTAATAGAACGGCGGCCATTTTATTTCTCCTAATCATTGCTCCCTAGACAAAACAAACCAATATAGCTAATGAAAGGTATTTGAGAATATATTTATAATAAAGTAACATTTAGGTATTTTCATTTTCTTAAAGAGGACCTGTCACCACTCCTGACATGCCTGTTTTAATAGCTCCATGCATTCCCCACGTACTAACAATTCTGGAGCATCTATTCTTATGTCTGTATGTTGTGCCATTCCTTTATTATTTGCACTAGAGGTTATGAATGAATTGCTAGCAGTCTGCAGTAAGGGTACAGAGGGGAGGTAGCAAGTTGGGGGTGTGTCCCTGCACAGTCTCATTCTATCCAATCAGTGCTGCCATGTTCAGACTGTGCAGGTACACACCCCCAGCTTGTTACCTCCCCTCTGTTCCTTTACTGAAGACAAATACCAATTCATTCATAACTTCTAGTGCAAATAATAAAGGAATGGCATAACATACAGACATAAGAATAGATGTTCCAGAATTGTTATTACATGAGGAATGCATGAAGCGATTAAAACAGGCATGTCAGGAGTGGTGAAAGGTCCTCTTTAATTCCTGGAGAACCCCTTTAAAGAGGTTGTCTGGGCTTTTTCTATCTTATCCTGAGGATAAGTCCTCAATATCAGATTGCCGGGTGTTCGGCACCTGGCACCCCCACCGATCAGCTGTTTTAGTTTACGGTGCACACAGTGTGTCTCCTTAAAAAGCTGATCGGCGGGGGTGCTGGTTATTGGAAAGTATTGTGATTTTCCATATTGCCTCCTTTGCTGGTTTGATTAATTTTTCCATCACATTATACACCGCTTTTATCCATGAGTTGTGACCACCCTGCAATCCAAAGGCCACCTTCTTCAGTGACAGTAACTTAATATTATTTTTTAAATGCTCAGAATTTGTTAAAATAATAAAAGGGCTAATACTCACCTTACCTCTCTGTACTTTCTGGTCCATGTAGACCCAGGCATTTAAGCGCTCGGCCGCTCAATGACCACAACGGTGACCCACTACAGATCTTATTTCTTTGTTGACCAAGGTGGACCCGAAATGCACTGGAACGGAAGCAGTCGGGGATCCATAAGGTTAGTCATAATTCTTATATTATTTAAAAGCTTTTAAGTGGCTGGACAACCTCTCCTTTCACTATAAATGGTTATGGTAGGAACACTTTTCATCTTCAAAAACTCCAACATAGGCATGCAGGTACAGTAGGTGGGACCAGAGTCTATTTATCAAACACTACCTGTTGGGAAAATTGCTTTGACATTGAAGCTACTGGTTTACCTAAAGTGAGGGGCACCAATGAACGGAGTTAGGAGGAGAGTACACATTAATAGTGGCTTTCACTCCTCTGAGGACTGCTCAACGCAACATGAGCTCTCAGGGCGAGCTTTAAATAATACAAGCAACATTTAATAGACTGTAAAACCAGTACTACAGTACATAAAGCAACTCTGCTTTTAATGTAGCACCCAGCCTGCAACGTGTTTATAAGTAACTCTTGACTAATGATACTTTGGGTTTATAATTAATGAGAATGTGAATATGGATATTGTAACCGATGACATTTTGCTAGCTTTGATCTACAGTTTAGAAGGACCAAATTGCAGGAAGATGGTGTTCTTTTCATTTTATAAAGTTCAGGCTTTTCGTACAAATTAGAAATGTGTTCTTATTAGCGTGTTTCAAGACGTGGTGGGGGACTAGGTAGATCAACAAAGACTGTATGGCTATGCCTGATCTAATCACTAATCGCCTCCTATTGCTTGTCTTTGCCTTAACTTTATACTCTCCATCAAAGCGTTTTTGTAAACCATTAATGCGTATTCTGATTTCATGATATTGAAAGAATCCCCAGAGACTTGGGGTGGCTAAGGTGCTGTTATATGGCTCAAACACAGAGTTCCCAAAATAACACAACTTTTATTTGGATATGAGGAACATCAAAGAATTATAGTTAGGATAATACAACAAATGAAACAATAGTCATTGATACTAACACTTCTGGGCCCCTAATCATAAGCTTGTGTGCACACCACTACAGTCACTCACAATTTGGGTATAACTTCTTACCATTAAGGGTTCTGGTCTCCATTGGAAACAATGTTTCTCTAGATGTAATGGCTGGTCTCCAAGAAATCAAGGATTCCACTGCTATATTGAGGTTGAGCAGTAAGATGGTGTAGAAGAAAGTTTTTTCCTCAGTACATGCCTGGAGAATGAGGCCAATGAGCAATATCAAGAGCCTCTAAGAACAGTTCCTTCAAATATTGTACTTTATCCAGTGACAGCAGATAGGTACGAGGCTACTGTGGTCTATGACTAAAGACTGGCACTGGAGGGCCTTTCAGAGCCAGTCTCTCCCGGTAATAGCTCGTACCTGTCCTTGATTCTCAACTGAAGGACCTGACGCCAGAAGACCCTTGTAACTATTAGCGCCCACCATCGCAGCTTCACATTGATTGGAGCAGGAATAGCCTTGTGGATGCTACAATTTCAGTTTTTGAGGCCTATATCTTATCACCTAGTCTCCTGCTTCAGTGAAATGGATCTTTTGTTTCCATGGCTACCACCCGCACAGTGTAATGGCAGGTTACCTTACTAGGGCTCATTGATGGCCTGGCTCTTCCTCTCTCTTGTGACCCAGCAAGGTAACCTGTCCCTACAATATTGATGACCTACAGTATCCTCAGGAATTACATTATTTGATGAGATATCATTTGACTGGGACAAGCAGCTATAATTACACTGTACCACTACTACAATGTAGGCAGGGTGCAGGTAAACATTGGAGAGGATGCTGCTCTTGCACTAGCACCGCAGCCCCTTTAAAAAGCTGATTGACGAGGGTGCTGAGAGTCACCGATCTGAAACTGATGACGTATCCTGAAGGTAGGTCATCAATTTTATGAAACCGTAATACCCCTTTAATTTAGTCATACACTTGGTAGAACGAGCCTGTATAAATAAAATATGGCCATTTGTGGTGTTATTTGTAATGTGGTGGTATGTAGACGGCATGAGTAGATTATCATTGTAGTATGGCATCACTGTGTGTATTATCCCTATACTATGACATCACTTTTCAGATTTTTTCACTGCTGTGACATTGCTGTGGGCATGATTCTTGTGCTGTAACTATAATATATATTATTCCTGCACTGTGACCTCACTGAATAGATTATCCCTGCACTGTGACCTCACTGGGTATATTATCCCTGTACTGTGAAATCATTGGGTAGATTATTCCTGTACTGTGACATCAACTGGGTATATTATTCCTGCACTGTGACATCACTCTGTATATTATCCCTGCACTGTAACCTCACTGGATAGATTATCCTTGCACTGTGACCTCACTGGGTATATTATCCCTGCACTGTGACATCACTGGGTATATTATTCCTGCACTGTGACATCACTGGGTATATTATCCCTGCACTGTAACCTCACTGGATAGATTATCCTTGCACTGTGACCTCACTGGGTATATTATCCCTGCACTGTGACATCACTGGGTATATTATTCCTGCACTGTGACCTCACTGGATAGATTATCCCTGCACTGTGACATCACTGGATAGATTATCCCTGCACTGTGACCTCAGTGGGTATATTATCCCTGCACTGTGACATCACTAGGTAGATTATCCCTGCACTGTGACCTCACTGGTTATATTATCCCTGAACTGTGACCTCACTGGGTATATTATCCCTGCACTGTGACATCACTAGGTAGATTATCCCTGTACTGTGACATCATTGGGTATATTATCCCTACACTGTGACATCACTGAGTAGATTATCCTGCACTGTGACATCACTGTGTTTATTATCCGGTACTGTGACATCACTGTGTTTATTATCCCTGTACTGTGACATCACTGTGTTTATTATCCGGTACTGTGACATCACTGTGTTTATTATCCCTGTACGGTGACATCACTGTGTTTATTATCCCTGTACTGTGACATCACTGTGTTTATTATCCCTGTACTGTGACATTACTGGATAGATTATCCCTGCACTGTGACATCACTAGGTATATTATTCCTGCACTGTGATATCACTGGATAGATTATACTTGTACTGTGACATCACTGGGTAGATTATCCCTGCACTGTGACAACACTGGGTAAATTATCCCTGCACTGTGACATTACTGGATAGATTATCCCTGCACTGTGACATCACTAGGTATATTATTCCTGCACTGTGATATCACTGGATAGATTATTCCTGCACTGTGACATCACTGGGTAGATTATTCCTGCACTGTGACATCACTGGGTATATTATCCCTGTACTGTGACATCACTGGTTATATTATCCCTGTACTGTGACATCATTGGGTATATTATTCCTGCACTGTGACAACACTGGATAGATTATCCCCGTACTGTGACATCACTGGGTAGATTAACCCTGTGCTGTAACATTACTGATTAGATTATCCCTGCATTGTGTAATCACTAGATAGATTATCCCTATACCATGACTACTGAATGTGGTCCGGGTGGATGGTGGTGCTATTACTGTTTCTTTTATGGGGCCAAATGGTCACTTTTTATTCCGGTGGTTTAGAATGTCAAATTGAACTCACATAGGATGGGGGATTACTAAAGCCCCATTCCTTTATTGAGACTGCGAGAAGATTAAATTCTCCTAGATCCCGATATATTATAGCAATGGGATAATGAAGCTACTTCTATAGGACCGGGTTATATTTTTGTGGCAGATCCACAGGGCCTTAGTAGATCCAAGTGAGCTCTGCCAGTGACTCCTGTCGTGACAGGCTGCACTTATCCTCTGTATCTGGGGTCCTATAGATGCCCCAACTACAGGGGAAAATTTAAAAATAATTAAAAAAAATGATAAAGAGTGAATGTCCCCCAAATGGTAGGTATAAATAATGCAAATTATTATTAATAATAATAATAATAATAATAATAATAATAATAATAATAATAATATATATAAGCCTTGGTAGATGACACAGCAGACCAGTGCTCATGATCTAGCAGTTTAATAGCTGAAGGTAATATCCAGTACCTATAATATAATACTATTTTATCTTTTTTTATTTCAAGCTATGTTCTCTTACATCACCTCTTTTACTACTACTACTTGTCCATTTGACTTGTTCTCTTGCCCTTTTGCTCCGTACGCCGGGATCCGGCGTGTTCTTTGTGTTAGATGCAGTTCTCTATTTCACAGTAAGGTAACGTCAGGCTCGCCAATGCATCAGCTGCACAGTTTAATGAGTTGAGCATTTAAGATAAGCCTTGAAGGATTGAATTAAAGGTCTCCATATTGATATTTAAAGATCCTAAGGGACGGAGCCCTTGTCATTTATTCACTTACTTATAGGTGACTCAGTCGCATTGAGTTTTCCTTCCTGTTTAGTTTCCATACTGTTTAGTGCCAATTCATTGCTATTATTCAGCAAACAAAGGATATTCATTGTAGGAATGTAACTTTCTGTATGTATTCTATATGGTTTTCAAGATCTCTGCTTGCCATAAACCCAACAGCAACCTACACTATCATACTTCCATGGTATAAATTTCTGTCCTGGTCACGTGATGTATACACGGCTCTGATAACTGTATAGTAGCGAATCGTCCATCACATGACCAGGACAGATTTTTATCCCCTGAAAGTGAACAATTCAAGTTTTTATGGAACAACAACAAGCAGAGATCTTGAAAAATGTGAAAAAAAAGATACAGAAAGTGTATAGGAAATATATGTAATTGTTTTAGACAATTATTAGGTTTTATTTGCTAAAATACCCTTTTAGCCTACCTTGTCAGATCTGAAAGGTAATCCTCATGATAATGGCAGATGTAGAATTGGGTTAAAAATAGGACAGCTCTTTTGTTCTCTAAAAGGGGTTGTCTGACGTCAGCAAATTGCATTTATCATGTAGAAAAAGTTAATACAAGGCACTTACTAATGTATTGTGATTGTCCATATTGACTCCTTTGCTGGCTGGATTCATTTTTCCATCACATTATACACGGCTTGTGTCCATGGGTTATGAGCACTACTGCAGCGCTCATATGAGGTGGCCGTGATGGGAACTCCTGCACATGTGTGCCTATGCACACTCCCATGGTCCTGGCCACTAGAGGCAGTCACTTTTTCCTATAGTGTGCAAGCACAATCACCGTTCCTAGATTTCAGGGTGGTCGTAGCCCCTGAAAATGTGCAGTAAATAATGTGATGGAAAAATGAATCCAGTCAGCAAAGGAGGCAACATGGACAATCACAATACATTAGTAAGTGCCTTGTATTCATTTTATCTACACGATAAATGCCATTTTCTGAAGTGAGACAACCCCTTTAAGGATAATTTTACTGTTTAATCGGACAATTACAAGGATCTTGGGACGGTATACGGGTAGGATACATATTGTGTGCATTTATTACAAATGACAAACAGACTTTACAAATGTACTTAATTATTAGAATGAAATAATCAAAGAACTAGAAATTCATTACAATTGTTACAGCCACATGTCCACAAGGGCACAATAGTTATATGACGACATCAAAAGCTTGAATTCATTTATCCGCATACTACCAACAGGACAGCATTAAACAGCGGGGGTTCCTAACAATATATGAAAGGGGAATCGCTAGTTACGTTATTCACTGAAATATGGAAGCTGGGATCTGACCGACGCTTTCAGTTAAAGGCGTTATGCCACCATTGATGTAAAAAAAGAAAATCAGACATCATAAAGTACATGACAATACCTTTCTAGCAAAGCTAGAACCAGCCCTGTACTGCACATGGGTCTAGAGATCTCTACATTCACTGCTCCAATTGCTCTGCTAGATTATCTTCAACTTGGCAGCTCAGTGGGCGTGTCCTTTAAACTGCAGCTCTGTCCATGTAACTACCACAGCTTGCATCAGAATATATTGCTGGTTGCAGTTGAAGATTTAAACTGAGTACTTTTGACCAGCTCAGTGAGACGGATAAAAAATAAGGAAAAGAACACACAGCAGGTGGCGCTATACAGATACATTTTATTGAATAACTCAGTGGCTATACTAAATTTTTAATTACATGCAATTACAAAAATGTTTAGATTCAGGTGCTGGTTTGAAAAATGTAGAATATGTTTCATGACACAAGTCCTGCTGGTACATCTTACAGGATTGGTGCCTGTTGGTCTGATAAACCTTGCTCTGAACATGGGAGGATGACTTAAAAAGTGATCACAATGTTAAACACAGAGACCATTGAAAACAAAGGCCATATGTTTAATGTCTCGATGTCTCCAGTACTGGAGAACTACTCTAGCAAATAGAGATAGTGATAGGGAGAGTGCAAAGGGACATAATTAGGTCGATTTAGGGTTTTTATCAGGGAAAGCAATTAGGGAAAAATTAATTTTGCATTGAAAAATCTGTAATAGAGCAAAGTCCAGCAAAAATGTTATTATTTTCTGTAAATGGACAGCTAGCTAGCTTTTTAAAAAAACAAAACTAATTTCTACTGTTCATGACTAATTGCCACAATCACCATCATTAAAAACAATACATTCTGCTGTAAACACTGAACAGCTGCCCCCATGTTTTCCTAAAAACCGTACAGCATCTATAAAACAACAGCATTTATATAACAGTCAACCGTTGACACATTGTATTGCTTCATGATACAATGTATTATTAGTGAACACTTTGTGTTGCAATAATGACATTTATATACCACTTTCATTCCATATATAGTATTACCATTATAAATTGTCAATACCAGTGTGCAGTGTGTTTGTAAAAGGGGAATGATTTTTAATTATGCCTCTGCCCATAAATTACAGAAAATTGCCTCTAAATGATTTGTGAACCAAAACTTGTGACTTTACATTTATAGGCCTCATAATAAAATTTCTTGTAAATAGAAGAGTAGAAAATAAAAGACCCATACCCCATCCTCCCAGAGTCAGAATGTGGGCAGCAGTACAAACAGAAGTAGTAGCACAGTCGACACCACACACCCAGCCAGTAGTAGCAGTGGCAGGCCGCAGTGCACCCTTGCTTCTGATGTGGCACCACATTATTATTGAGGAATAAGAGGATAAGATTGTGGACTGGATGGCTCACTTCTCCTCTTAGTCACAGCAGGATGATGTGGAGGTCACCTCTGAGTCTGACACCATGCCTGGGAGCCATGGCTCAACACATTTCTTCTGCTCCTCCTCTTTGCAGAGAAGCCTTTCATTTGCATTATCTCTGTCTTTACTGTCCCATCCTAGTGGGACACCTTATTTCCATGGAAGAGGCGACCAAACCCCATGTGCTATGGAAAATACTCAATGTAGTACTACTACTATTACTTATAAACAGCTGCAAACACACCTACTCACTACTGCCTTGTCTGTTCCATGCTGTGCTGCTACTGCTGGCACTAATAATGCTGCCACATGCCACTATTACTCCTACATACCTTAGACCAGGGATGGTCAACCTGTGGCTCTCCAGCTGCTGTAAAACTACAATTCCCATCATGATCTGTTGTAGCCTGATAGCTGTAGTGAGTCTGGGTATGCTGGGAGTTGTAGTTTTGCAACAGCTGAAGAGCTGCAGGTTGGCCATCCCTGCCTTAGACCATTCCCTTTCCACATCCACACTATACTGCTTCTCCAAGAAAGGGAAGAATTTTTCATGTCCTGTTCATAAGAAGCCACTGTTTCTTCGAACACTGCCATTTGTGTGTACAAACAGAGGAAGCCATCTGCTGAGATAAGACATAATTTTTGGATGCTTGTGAAGAACAAGCTACAGTATTTTTATCCCCTTGATAACAATGAACACCATCTGCACCCAATAATCAAACTTCAAGAAGTTTTCTTATCCCTAGTATAAATGAATAAGTTGTACTTTTGCTTTTTTTTAGATTGAAGCTTGGTTTTGAAAAAATATGCAAATAAGTCAAACTGTCAAGTATATTTGGTCATATCTCTAATCCATTGATCTATACATACATAATGCGGCATCTTATGATTGTTTCTTTTTCATATTCTGTATGGATCAGATCAGTGAAGCCGGAGATCACGGCGCTGGAGCCTGGACAGGTCAGTTTGGCCTAGGAAGAGGAGCACTCTAACAGCTGAGTTGGGCGCCAATGATCTGATTATGAGGGTAGGTCATCAATATTTTACTCCATGAAAACCCCCTTTAAATGAATAAGATCCAAGTTATACCGAATTTTTCCCCACAATGCTATACATCAATCCAGCATCGGATTGAAGTCCCTTGGGCCCACCAGAGGAAATGATTCTGAGGGCCCACCCTCTGTGTATATAGGACCTTAGGGACCTTGTTTTATTAGGGGTCCATTATTGTAAAATCTTAGGCCCACCGCAGAAATCCTCTGGTACTCTGGTGGGCCAGTCCGACCCCGCATCAATTTGCTTATCTCTCTAACCTGTTGCCCACAGACATGACTGCATGTGCATCAGACAGGTCCCCTTTAAAGCCTACTATGAACTTACACACTATGTCTTGGTATGTATTTGGATACAGTTGTATCTTCCTTTGCATATTCCGAGTGTTCCCCACTTAGGGCATCCCCTTGTTACCACAATAAATGTGTAATAATTCAATTATATTATCATCATAACCACTGTGTTACCATCACTCTCCTCTCATTCTACCACTTTCATGCCTTGGGAATTACTCTGTGCTCTGTGACTACACTTGCTGCAGTTTAATTACCTTATAATTGGATTGTCATTGCTTTGTTCAATAATAGTTTCCTCGGCAAATGCAATCCTCAGCGTCAGAAGATTTTGCTTAAACAAATACAGCCAGACAATGGTTGAAAATAAACTGACATCTCTTTCAGCAAAGAAAAAAATGCTGCGGAATATAGGAAATATTTTTAGCTGAGCGAAAACTCAGTTTATTTGACAGATGACTCGCTTGCTATAAAAATACTTCTGCCTGATTTGTTAACAACCCTTGTTAAAGTCAGATGCATTGTCCTTGATCCATAAAGATCTAAGGGATGGGAGAAAAAAAAAGGAAGAAAGCGTCTGGCTAGCTACTATGTAAATCAGATGGAGTCTAATTTTATGCCGCTGCTGGGAAAAAAAAAAAAAGATAGATAGATTTCTCAATGAACCACTTTAAGGTTAGAACTTTTTGAATGATTTTTTTCAATGACGCAAGGAAAAGCTACGGAGAATTAGATCAAATCTAGCTAAAGAGCCTAAGATGTTGAAACAGAATAAGCATCCAGCTGGGAGACCTGCTATTTGGAGATGTGCTGAAAAACATAGAGAAAGGCAAAAAAAAAAAAGATAAAGTAACAAAGCAAAGAAATGCAAAAAAAAAAAAAATTATGAAAGTATGAAAAATGAGCTTCTGAAGTCTGACACTGGGAGGAATGTCTGGTAATTCATAGTAGACATTAACATAAGATAAGAATAATCAGAAAAACAGTCCCAATAATATACATTTTAGTTCCTGCTCGAAGAACTGGGAGCTAAAGTCAGGGGAGTACCTAGCCTTTCTGCTGCCCTAGGCAAAAACTGAAACGCCCCCCCAACTTCTTAACCTAGCCCCTTTGCCACAATGAAAGTGCTCATCGCCCATGGCCCTTCCATTGCCTCCCTCTTGTCCCTAGCTGGTGCTGCCTGAGACAATTGGTGGTGCACCCCTGGCTAAATACCGTAGTAGGGTTAATATTATGTACAAAAGTAGTCATTGATCTCTTATGTATTAAAAATCAATGTCTGCTAAAAATGGGATTTTATGTCTGTGTCCCAATGTGGTTGTACAGATGGAGGCTGCATGGTGGTAGACAGAGCTCTTGTGGTCACTCTGTGTGTCGCCATCAGGTGCAATGCTTCTGAGGAAGAATACCTCCATCATACTATGCTGGATGAAACATGGCCCAATTTTTTGTTTCTCTTTCCATATGTATAATTGAATGTCTACAGAGGGACAGTTGGGCCCCAATAACTTCTACAAGTGACAGCTATGTGCAACTCTAAGGCATCCCCAGTTAGGCTTGGGACTGGGTAACTGAGACAGATCCTAAATGATAAGTGGAGACAGCTCATCCTTTATGTACTTGTTCATATACTGACCTGTAATGAAAAATGTTGACTTGTAATCAGTGGCGTACATAGAGAAGTAAGGGCCCCATAGCAAGGATCAAACCAGGCCCCCACACAGGACAGAAGGGTTTCTACCTAAACCCTCTTCAATGACCTTTGGGCCATTTTTCCACGGCCTCATTTGCTAAAAGTTGTTCCTTTAGAGGGTAGAGTCCTGACCAAGTTTTCACCTCCAGTAGAAGAGGAGATAATCCCAACTAAGACTGGGACTCCTCTTGTCCTGGGTCCCATAGCAGTTGTCTGGTCTGCCGCTATGGTAGTTACGCCCCTGGTGGAGACAGCTCAACCTTTAAGGACTTGTCCATATACCGACCTGTGATAAAAATTGTGACTTGTAACTATTCATTAAGTTCCATGCTGAGAAAAGCTGGAAATGTGCCACTTTGTCCAAAGTTATCTTCTTCTAGGTTTCTTCAATGGCTGCATGGTTGACACATTAGAATCTAGATCTAAATATGAAGCTTTCCAAGAATGGCTTCCAGTTCATCCTAAAGATATGATAACATGTTCTAGAGATATGTCACCACAGTCTACCTGGAGTCAACCCCAATAAAGATTGTGACAATCATTCATCAGACCTCTCCCTATAGGTTCCAAGTGAAAATGAAGGTAAATGAGTTTTGACCGCCCTCCTACATTATCGGTGCTTGTTAGCGGCAATTCATAGGACTTTTAGTGAGTTATGATTTTGATCATTCATCGGCCAGTTAAAACTAGAGAGCAACACATCTTCTTTTGTTCTAATTTGTTTTATTTTCTGATTGCAGACTTATTTATTCTATTTTCTGACCATGATTATGGGGGTGGCCATCTTGCCTCAGCATTTACAAAGTTAAGAGAATTGTTTTACGGCAGCCACCATGGGTCATAGACACAATAGTTAGGAGGGGACCTCATTGTCTTCTGTGGCGAGTCTTCTAGATATGCTCTGTGAGGTCATTGTGTAAGGAAAGAATAGATAAGCTTTGAGAATCATCTATTGTGAATGGTGGATCTTGTCTTATCTATACACAGAGGTGATATCATTACAGGCAGGTTTAGAATAACAGATAAGCAGATAACTGTAGTGAAGTTATCCGTACAGATCAGGAAGCTGCATTAGGCATATCGGTCAGTAAAAAAACTGCAGGATTTAATGTTTTTTTTTTTTTTTTTAAAGTGTAACTCATTTTTTTTGTTTTTGTAATGTGTATAAGCAGTGATACAGGCCATTTTTGTAATGTACTTTAATTACTGAAATCATCCATTTCTATTAGAAAAATAGCTGTAAAGTGGCCCATTTTGAGCCTTAGCAATGCTCCTCTGTCTTCTGTTTACATAACACAGTCAGTGTTGAGCAAGTCTCCACTGTTATGTAAACAGAAGACAGAGGAGCGTTGCTAAGGCTCAAAATAAGTCACTTTACAGCTATTTTTCTAATAGAAATGGATGATTTCAGTAATTAAAGTACATTACAAAACTGGTCAGTATCATTGCCCCTATACATTGCAAAAAGAAAAAAAGAATGACGGTTACACTTTAAATATAATTATTGACATTGCAAATTAAAAATGACCATCAACATGTTTTAAAAAATTAGTTAAACATTAAAACGGGATTTAAACAATAGGTTATTTTCTGATGACACATTCCCTTGTGTGTTAAACTTCAGTTACAATTGCAGAATTGTGACTGCCTGAAAAAATTTTTTAGTAGGAGCCATCTTTACGTTTATTTGTCATTCTAGAAAAATATCATTCAGCCAATGGAGAAATGCCCAACTGCAAAAAAGCTGTCCAGTATATGAATTACGCTGACTTTGACCACCCAGTATCTGTGTGGAGCTGGCATTGTTACTGCTGCTTCTTCGGCTAAAAATTGCTTTATGAGCCAAATGGCATGTAGTAAAAAAACAATCAAGGTGATAAATGAGCGAACCACGTCGATGGTGATTCATTATTGACATCAGATTCATCAGAGGAACACCAGCCCAGACAACGATGAAGACATTATGTACTCACTAGGTGACGCTTGGACACATATTTTATTGGAAAAATTGATTGAAATTGAAAAATACTGTAAATGTTTTTAGCGGTGTCGCACTCTGAGGAACCCTGCCCAGATTTAATTAGAATGAGACACAGCAGTTGTTTAATGCTCCCACTGGATATTGGCTCAGCATTTTGGATTTGTTTGGATGTCATATCATGTATCAGCTGGAAACGAGGGAAAATTCTGTAATTTAGAAAAAAAATTCAAGAAAGAAACAATACATTTTTTGTGTACCGTGGGTCGCTCTGGTCTGATATTTGTAATAAAATTAGAAAAATTTTGATTAGTCCTGGGAAATTTTAATTTAATAAATTAGTACAATTCTGTAAAAAGAAGACGGAGTTCTGAGATGAAATTCAGACTTCTGAACTCTGAGGTACACAATCAAAATTCTGAGGTAAAAGAAAATCCTGTGCTAAAAGCTACAATTCTCAAATAAAAAGTGAGAATTCAGATATCTTTTAATTCTGATTTAACTCAGAATTCTGAATTTTTATCTCATAATTGTTATCATTTTTACAGTACAAAACTCATCTTACAAAGCACATATTTCTAAAAACTGAGCTTTATGGATTTTAATCGTTTGCTCATCTTCAATACAGTGTGTTGATGACACCATTTAGAACAGTCATATTGTGTACAATTTTTTTTAACCCATTAGGGACTTCGTAAATTTTAAGGGTGTGATTTAAAGGGTATGATACTTTTTTTTTTTTAATTAAGAGAGGAAAGCTGTAAGTATTGCTAAGCTTTTCTGCACCTCGGCTCAATATCAATTTGACCTAAGGCTTCATGCACATGACAACGTTTCGCACAGAACCAGTGCATTGGAGTGCAGAGTCTCAAGACAATCCATGTAGTGCTGTATAATAATTCTACATGACACTGTATGATAGAAGTAATGTGTCTTAAGAATCCATGCAAGAAACTGATAGGGGTCCCTACCGTACCCCCTTGTGAGAATAAAATTATGACATAACCAAATGCAAACCGTATTGTTCTATCTTAGAAGCTTTGGCTTTATCCAGGTGCCATATGGTGGCGAAAAATTTGTAAAATTCGATTCCACTGAATTGTACAAAAATAGAGATGAGCGAGTAGTGAAATATTCGAAAGTTCGAAATTCGATTCGAATAGACCGCGAAATTCGACTATTCGACCGAATATCGAATCCCATTAAAGTCTATGGGGAAAAAATGCTCGCCACTTGGAAATCTCAATTCGACCACTTGGAGGTCACCAAGTCCACCCTGGAACCTCAGAAAAGGATGCCAACACTGCTGGAATGCAACTGGGACAGCAGGGGAAGCATGTCTGGGTGCATATAACGCGCCCAAGTCGCACTATTACGCCACTATCACAGCCTCTCAACAATACACTCCAAACACAATCTAACCTCTCTGTAAAGTGAGACCATACAAGGAAACCTTCTTTCCTCAACATTGCCATGGACCCCAAGCCAAACTAGACAAAAAAGAAGATAAAATTCTGCACCCCTTAAAATCACGTTGCCTATGACAACCACAGATGGCATAGGCAAGGGGGAAAGCAAATAGACCCCACTCATAATTGTCATTGTGTGTGTGTGTGAGATGTGGTCAGACATGTCTTCTTTAAAATGTAAAAACAACTCAAACACATGCAGAAGCCTTAAAATGCCCAAATTGTTGGCGCTTGAGATGTCAGTGACCCGACCTGGCCCAGTGTCATGTCTAGCAGGTAAAGCAGTGGGGATGTTGAGGATGCGTAGGACCGCAAAAGGCAGGAAGAGGCCGTGGGCTGGCCAGAGGCTCATGGAAAATTTTGTGGAGGCCCAAGAGGTGACACCTCTTAAACATTTTGTGTAGGCCCAAGAGGTGAGACCTCTTAAAAATTATGTGGAGGCCCAAGAGGTGAGACGTATTAAAAATTATGTGGAGGCCCAAGAGGTGAGACCTCTTAAAAATTATGTGGAGGCCCAAGAGGTGAGACCTCTTAAACATTTTGTGGAGGTCCAAGAGGTGAGACCTGTTAAACATTTTGTGGAGGCCCAAGAGGTGAGACCTCTTAAAAATTATGTGGAGGCCCAAGAGGTGAGACCTCTTAAAAATTATGTGGAGGCCCAAGAGGTGAGACCTCTTAAAAATTATGTGGAGGCCCAAGAGGTGAGACCTCTTAAAAATTATGTGGAGGCCCAAGAGGTGACACCTCTTAAAAATTATGTGGAGGCCCAAGAGGTGAGACCTCTTAAAAATTATGTGGAGGCCCAAGAGGTGACACCTCTTAAAAATTATGTGGAGGCCCAAGAGGTGAGACCTCTTAAAAATTATGTGGAGGCCCAAGAGGTGAGACCTGTTAAACATTTTGTGGAGGCCCAAGAGGTGAGACCTGTTAAAAATTATGTGGAGGCCCAAGAGGTGAGCCATAAATATATACATTTTTCTTATTTACGGAGCAATTCTACGGCGGTTAAGGAGGAGGAGGAGGAGGAGGTGGAGGAGGAAATGGCACTTCATACAGATGGCACTTCACTTTTGGCTGCTTTCCACTGTTAACCTCTTAAACCTTTTGTGGAGGCCCAAAAGGTGAGACCTGTTAAAAATTATGTGGAGGCCCAAGAGGTGAGACCTCTTAAACATTTTGTGCAGGCCCAAGAGGTGAGACGTGTTAAAAATTATGTGGAGGCCCAAGAGGTGAGACCTGTTAAACATTTTGTGGAGGCCCAAGAGGTGAGACCTGTTAAACATTTTGTGGAGGCCCAAGAGGTGAGACCTGTTAAACATTTTGTGGAGACCCAAGAGGTGAGACCCGTTAAAAATTATGTGGAGGCCCAATAGGTGAGACCTCTTAAACATTTTGTGCAGGCCCAAGAGGTGAGACGTGTTAAAAATTATGTGGAGGCCCAAGAGGTGAGACCTGTTAAACATTTTGTGGAGGCCCAAGAGGTGAGACCTGTTAAACATTTTGTGGAGGCCCAAGAGGTGAGACCTGTTAAACATTTTGTGGAGACCCAAGAGGTGAGACCCGTTAAAAATTATGTGGAGGCCCAATAGGTGAGACCTCTTAAACATTTTGTGCAGGCCCAAGAGGTGAGACGTGTTAAAAATTATGTGGAGGCCCAAGAGGTGAGACCTGTTAAACATTTTGTGGAGGCCCAAGAGGTGAGACCTGTTAAACATTTTGTGGAGGCCCAAGAGGTGAGACCTGTTAAACATTTTGTGGAGACCCAAGAGGTGAGACCCGTTAAAAATTATGTGGAGGCCCAATAGGTGAGACCTCTTAAACATTTTGTGCAGGCCCAAGAGGTGAGACGTGTTAAAAATTATGTGGAGGCCCAAGAGGTGAGACCTGTTAAACATTTTGTGGAGGCCCAAGAGGTGAGACCTGTTAAACATTTTGTGGAGGCCCAAGAGGTGAGACCTGTTAAACATTTTGTGGAGACCCAAGAGGTGAGACCCGTTAAAAATTATGTGGAGGCCCAATAGGTGAGACCTCTTAAACATTTTGTGCAGGCCCAAGAGGTGAGACGTGTTAAAAATTATGTGGAGGCCCAAGAGGTGAGACCTGTTAAACATTTTGTGGAGGCCCAAGAGGTGAGACCTGTTAAACATTTTGTGGAGGCCCAAGAGGTGAGACCTGTTAAACATTTTGTGGAGACCCAAGAGGTGAGACCCGTTAAAAATTATGTGGAGGCCCAATAGGTGAGACCTCTTAAACATTTTGTGCAGGCCCAAGAGGTGAGACGTGTTAAAAATTATGTGGAGGCCCAAGAGGTGAGACCTGTTAAAAAATTATGAGGAGGCCCAAGAGGTGAGACCTCTTAAACATTTTGTGGGGGCCCAAGAGGTTGAAACCTCTTAAACATTTTGTGCAGGCCCAAGAGGTGAGACCGGTTAAAAATTATGTTGAGGCCCAAGAGGTGAGACCGGTTAAAATTATGAGGAGGCCCAAGAGGTGAGACCTCTTAAACATTTTGTGGAGGCCCAAGAGGTGAGCCATAAACATATAAATTTTTCTTATTTACGGAGCAATTCTACGGCGGTTAAGGAGGAGGAGGAGGAGGAGGAGGTGGAGGAGGAAATGGCACTTCATACAGATGGCACTTCACTTTTGGCTGCTTTCCACGGTTGGAGAAGCAAAGTCCGGGTCAATCACTTGCTGTTCATTTTGATTAGCGTCAGCCTGTCGGCACTGTCGGTTGACAGGCGGCTGCGCTTATCGGTTATAATGCCCCCGGCTGCGCTGAACACCCTTTCTGATAGCACGCTGGCGGCAGGGCAGGCAAGCACCTCCAAGGCGTACAGGGACAGTTCCAGCCACGTGTCCAACTTGGAGACCCAGTAAGTGTAGGACGCCGAGGGATCGGGGAGGACAGGGTTACGGTCTGCCAGGTACTCCCGCAACATCCGCCGATACTTGTCCTCCTGCTGATAGCGGGCCCCGCAGTGATGGAAGTTGCACGAGGGGGTGCCATGAACGTGTCCCACACCTTGGAGAGTGTTCCCCTGGTGGCTGTGGGCCTGATGGATGTTGTGGGACTCTGGGAGACCCTCTCCTCTCTGCCGCCAGCGATGGTGGGTGGGAAAATCTCCATCATGTTCTGCACGAGTTCCCTCTGGTATTCCAGCAATCGATTCGTCCTCTCCTCTACCGGAATAAAAGAGGAGACGTTATCTTTATACCGGGGGTCCAGGAGTGCGAAGACCCAGTACAGTTTGTTCTCCACTATCCGGACAACACGTGTGTCCCGGGAAAAGCAGCCCAGCATGAAGTCAGCCATGTGTGCCAGACTCTGAATAGGCATGACCTCACTGCCCCCACCAGAAGGATCACTTGCCATTTCCTCCTCTTCCTCTTCCGCCTCCTCTCCGCCCCATCCGCGCTGAACCAATGGGACGCACACAGCCTGACTGCTACCCTCGCCGCCAGCATCCTCCTCCTCTTCCACAGCCACCTCCACGTCGTCCTCCTCCTCCTCATCCTCCTCCTCCTGCAACTGCCACCGTGAAGCAGACAAAAGTGTGGTCTGACTGTGTAGCTCCGTTGCGTCTCCTCCTACCCCCGTCTCCTCTGCGTGCAATGCGTTCTCCCTTATTGCGATGAGCGATTCTTTAAGGACGCCTAGGAGCGGGATGGTTACGCTCACTATAGCGTCCTCGCTGCTGACCTTCTTGGTGGACTCCTCAAAGATACGCAGTACATCGCATATGTCTGCCATCCATGGCCACTCGTGGTTGGCAAACTGAGGGAGCTGAGTTGGAGGCACGCTGTGGATTCATAATCTGGTACTCCATCAATGCTCTCTGCTGCTCACACACCCTGGCCAACATGGAATAGGTGGAATTCCAGCGAGTGGGCAGGTCGCACAACAGCCGATGTTCAGGCAAATGGAGGCGTTGCTGGAGTTTTTTTTAAGCTAGCAGCAGCTACAGTTGACTTACGAAAGTGAGCGCACAAGCGCCGCACTTTCACCAGTAGCTCTGCCAGGTTGGGGTAAGTCTTCAGAAATTTTTGGACTACCAGATTAAAAACGTGGGCCAGGCATGGTACGTGATTGAGTTCGGCAAGCTCCAGAGCCGCCACCAGGTTACGGCCGTTATCGCACACGACCATGCCTGGTCCTAGCTGAAGCGGCGACAGCCACATCTCCGTCTGCTGCAATATGGCGTCCCTCACCTCTGGGGCGCTGTGCTTCCTGTCGCCCAAGCTGATGAGCTTTAGCACCGCTGCTGACGTCTCCCCGCGCCAGTGCTGCAACGCTTCCAGCTAGCGGCTGAGGGAGATGTTAAGGCACAGGAGGAGGAGGAGGAGGGAGGAGGAGGAGGAGGGGGTTTATCAGAACCCATGCTGGCAATCTTGGGCGGGGGTGGTAGGTAGGCCGTCTCTGTTTGCGACCCCGTCCCCGCTTCCACTACATTCACCCAGTGTGCCGTCAAAGAGATGTAGCGTCCCTGGCCGCAACGCTTGTCCATGAGTCGGTGGTCAAGTGGACCTTTGCGGCTGACTGCGTACCTCAGGGCCCGCCTGATGTTACGCGACACGTGCTGGTGCAGGGCGCGGGACGGCACTCCGGGAAAAGTAGTGGCGGCTGGGGACGGAATAGCGAGGGTGCGGCAGCCGCCATCAGGTCGCGGAAGGCCTGCGTCTCCACAAGCCTAAACGGCAAACATCTCCAGGGCCAGCAGTTTTGGAGATGTGGCAGTTTAAGGCTTGGGCTTGGGGGTGACTCGAGGCGTACTTCCGCCTGCGGTCGAACGCCTGCGAGATGGACAGTTGTTGGGACGAGGAGTGTGAGGGTGCAGGCGAAGAGGCGGGGAAGGGGAGGCTGAAGGAGAAGGCCCCAAAGTAGCCGAGGCAGAGGCAGATGTGGAGGTGTCCTGGCTGGAGGTCTGGACCGGCAGTGGCAGCACACAACAAAGGGGAAGAGGCAGTGGCAGCAGGACCGGGCGCAGTTTGTATTGCGTTTGCTCTCTCCCACTCAGCCCAGTGCTTGACTTCCAAGTGACGCCGCATGCCTGAGGTGGTCAGATTGCTCTTCTCAGAGCCCCTACTCAGTTTTGAGTGGCAGAGTGTGCAAACCGCGCTCAGTTTGTCATCCGCACAAACATTAAAAAATCTCACACACCACAGAAGTACGAGGCCTCGATGGGGGAGCTTCGCGCGACCTGCCCGCTGCCGGGAACAGCTTCGGCCGTGCTGGCTGTGGCCTCACTACTTTGTCTGGACTGTCCTCTGCCTGTGGACATCCCTCTGCCTGTGGACATCCCTCTGCCTGTGGACATCCCTCTGCCTGTGGACATCCCTCTGCCTCTGGACATCCCTCTGCCTCTTGCTGCCCTTTTTTCGGTGCTGCGCAGACCACCACCTCTCCACTGCTTTCCCCGCTGGACATCACCCTGGCCAAGTGGGTCGGTCATTTCGTCATCCACCACCTCCTCTTCCACTTCCTCACTCTGCTCCTCCTCCTGCCCACTGGACATTCCAACAGCCTCCCTTGATGGCAACTGCGTCTCATCATCATCATCGCTCATGATAACAGATGCTGGCTCAGGGTCCACATCAGCAGGAGATGGCGAAAACTCAAGGGTTTGGGCATCACTACAAACAATTCCTCTCCTAGCTCCTGGGATTCTTCCGGCACATCTGAAAAAGGACCCGAAAAGAGCTCCTGGGAGGGGTTAAGGGTGGGATGACTCTGTTGGCAGGTGTGGAGGAAGGAGGGTCAGAGTGAGACTGTGTGGATGACTGGCTGGTGGACCAACTGTGTGGAAAGCGCTATCGGCTATCCATTGCACCACCTGTTCAACCTGCTCAGGCCTCAACAGCGGTGTAACCGCCCCCTGCTTAACTGTCCCATAAAGGCAGGGATTCTGGATGAGCGGGATCCTGGCTGACCCTCACCAGCACGCATTGTATCCCCACTGGCTTCAACAAGGCCCCCAACAGCATTTCCGCGCCCCCGTCCTCGTCCACGTCCTATTCCGCTAGCCCCCCTCCGCATTTTTTTTTTTTTTACAATATTTTTGCCTTCACAGCCGTGAAATTAGTTTGCAAGAGAACGCACAGTACAGTTGCCAATTAAGGCCTATATATTGTATATTTCAAGGTACACAGCCGTGTACTAAGTGATCAGACGGTGTGTATGAACACAGTTATGAGAAATTACTTTAGTACAGTTGCCAGTTAAGGCCTATATATTGTATTTTTCAAGGTACACAGCCGTGTATTAAGTGATCAGACGGTGTGTATGAACACCAGTTATGAGAAATTACTTTGCAAGAGAACGCACAGTACAGTTGCCAAGTTAAGGCCTATATATTGTATTTTTCAAGGTACACAGCCGTGTACTAAGTGATCAGACGGTGTGTATGAACACCAGTTATGAGAAATTACTTTGCAAGAGAACGCACAGTACAGTTGCCAAGTTAAGGCCTATATATTGTATTTTTCAAGGTACACAGCCGTGTACTAAGTGATCAGACGGTGTGTATGAACACCAGTTATGAGAAATTACTTTGCAAGAGAACGCACAGTACAGTTGCCAAGTTAAGGCCTATATATTGTATTTTTCAAGGTACACAGCCGTGTACTAAGTGATCAGACGGTGTGTATGAACACCAGGTTATGAGAAATTACTTTGCAAGAGAACGCACAGTACAGTTGCCAAGTTAAGGCCTATATATTGTATTTTTCAAGGTACACAGCCGTGTACTAAGTGATCAGACGGTGTGTATGAACACCAGTTATGAGAAATTACTTTGCAAGAGAACGCACAGTACAGTTGCCAAGTTAAGGCCTATATATTGTATTTTTCAAGGTACACAGCCGTGTACTAAGTGATCAGACGGTGTGTATGAACAACAGTTATGAGAAATTACTTTGCAAGAGAACGCACAGTACAGTTGCCAAGTTAAGGCCTATATATTGTATTTTTCAAGGTACACAGCCGTGTACTAAGTGATCAGACGGTGTGTATGAACAACAGTTATGAGAAATTACTTTGCAAGAGAACGCACAGTACAGTTGCCAAGTTAAGGCCTATATATTGTATTTTTCAAGGTACACAGCCGTGTACTAAGTGATCAGACGGTGTGTATGAACAACAGTTATGAGAAATTACTTTGCAAGAGAACGCACAGTACAGTTGCCAAGTTAAAAGGCCTATATATTGTATTTTTCAAGGTACACAGCCGTGTACTAAGTGATCAGACGGTGTGTATGAACAACAGGTTATGAGAAATTACTTTGCAAGAGAACGCACAGTACAGTTGCCAGTTAAGGCCTATATATTGTATTTTTCAAGGTACACAGCCGTGTACTAAGTGATCAGACGGTGTGTATGAACACCAGTTATGAGAAATTACTTTGCAAGAGAACGCACAGTACAGTTGCCAGTTAAGGCCTATATATTGTATTTTTCAAGGTACACAGCCGTGTACTAAGTGATCAGACGGTGTGTATGAACAACAGTTATGAGAAATTACTTTGCAAGAGAACGCACAGTACAGTTGCCAGTTAAGGCCTATATATTGTATATTTTCAAGGTACACAGCCGTGTACTAAGTGATCAGACGGTGTGTATGAACAACAGTTATGAGAAATTACTTTGCAAGAGAACGCACAGTACAGTTGCCAAGTTAAGGCCTATATATTGTATTTTTCAAGGTACACAGCCGTGTACTAAGTGATCAGACGGTGTGTATGAACACCAGTTATGAGAAATTACTTTGCAAGAGAACGCACAGTACAGTTGCCAAGTTAAGGCCTATATATTGTATTTTTCAAGGTACACAGCCGTGTACTAAGTGATCAGACGGTGTGTATGAACACCAGTTATGAGAAATTACTTTGCAAGAGAACGCACAGTACAGTTGCCAGTTAAGGCCTATATATTGTATTTTTCAAGGTACACAGCCGTGTACTAAGTGATCAGACGGTGTGTATGAACACCAGTTATGAGAAATTACTTTGCAAAGAGAACGCACAGTACAGTTGCCAGTTAAGGCCTATATATTGTATTTTTCAAGGTACACAGCCGTGTACTAAGTGATCAGACGGTGTGTATGAACACCAGTTATGAGAAATTACTTTGCAAGAGAACGCACAGTACAGTTGCCAGTTAAGGCCTATATATTGTATTTTTCAAGGTACACAGCCGTGTACTAAGTGATCAGACGGTGTGTATGAACACCAGTTATGAGAAATTACTTTGCAAGAGAACGCACAGTACAGTTGCCAGTTTAAGGCCTATATATTGTATTTTTCAAGGTACACAGCCGTGTACTAAGTGATCAGACGGTGTGTATGAACACCAGTTATGAGAAATTACTTTGCAAGAGAACGCACAGTACAGTTGCCAGTTAAGGCCTATATATTGTATTTTTCAAGGTACACAGCCGTGTACTAAGTGATCAGACGGTGTGTATGAACACCAGTTATGAGAAATTACTTTGCAAGAGAACGCACAGTACAGTTGCCAGTTAAGGCCTATATATTGTATTTTTCAAGGTACACAGCCGTGTACTAAGTGATCAGACGGTGTGTATGAACACCAGTTATGAGAAATTACTTTGCAAGAGAACGCACAGTACAGTTGCCAAGTTAAGGCCTATATATTGTATTTTTCAAGGTACACAGCCGTGTACTAAGTGATCAGACGGTGTGTATGAACACCAGTTATGAGAAATTACTTTGCAAGAGAACGCACAGTACAGTTGCCAGTTAAGGCCTATATATTGTATTTTTCAAGGTACACAGCCGTGTACTAAGTGATCAGACGGTGTGTATGAACACCAGTTATGAGAAATTACTTTGCAAGAGAACGCACAGTACAGTTGCCAGTTAAGGCCTATATATTGTATTTTTCAAGGTACACAGCCGTGTACTAAGTGATCAGACGGTGTGTATGAACACCAGTTATGAGAAATTACTTTGCAAGAGAACGCACAGTACAGTTGCCAGTTAAGGCCTATATATTGTATTTTCAAGGTACACAGCCGTGTACTAAGTGATCAGACGGTGTGTATGAACACCAGTTATGAGAAATTACTTTGCAAGAGAACGCACAGTACAGTTGCCAGTTAAGGCCTATATATTGTATTTTTTTCAAGGTACACAGCCGTGTACTAAGTGATCAGACGGTGTGTATGAACACCAGTTATGAGAAATTACTTTGCAAGAGAAACGCACAGTACAGTTGCCAGTTAAGGCCTATATATTGTATTTTTTCAAGGTACACAGCCGTGTACTAAGTGATCAGACGGTGTGTATGAACACCAGTTATGAGAAATTACTTTGCAAGAGAACGCACAGTACAGTTGCCAGTTAAGGCCTATATATTGTATTTTTTCAAGGTACACAGCCGTGTACTAAGTGATCAGACGGGTGTGTATGAACACCAGTTATGAGAAATTACTTTGCAAGAGAACGCACAGTACAGTTGCCAGTTAAGGCCTATATATTTGTATTTTTCAAGGTACACAGCCGTGTACTAAGTGATCAGACGGTGTGTATGAACACCAGTTATGAGAAATTACTTTGCAAGAGAACGCACAGTACAGTTGCCAGTTAAGGCCTATATATTGTATTTTTCAAGGTACACAGCCGTGTACTAAGTGATCAGACGGTGTGTATGAACACCAGTTATGAGAAATTACTTTGCAAGAGAACGCACAGTACAGTTGCCAGTTATAAGGCCTATATATTGTATTTTTCAAGGTACACAGCAGTAGTGCCAAATATAGTTTGGTATGTAGCAGAGCACCTAATACACCACTAATGCCTCTCTCTGTCCCTACTCCAGCAGCTATCCCTGAATACAGCAGCCGTTCTCTGTAAAGTCTATATTGTAGTAAAGCTATCACTGAAGTCCACTGTAGTAGCCCTGATAAGGGCTTTTAATCACGCTCCTGCCTGTCCAACAGCTAAAAATCTGTCTCTCCCTTCTCCAGCCTCTGTCCCTGACTAAGTTCACGCAGCATATGCG